>JAGFMF010011501.1:18916975-18941366 GCA_019455555.1 Galemys pyrenaicus
AAAGAAAGAAAGAAAGAAAGAAAGAAAGAAAGAAAGAAAGAAAGAAAGAAAGAAAGAAAGAAAGAAAGAAAGAAAGAAAGAAAGAAAGAAAGAAAGCAATGTTCATTACAAGAAATGAATGAGGTTAGATAGTATATATTTCCCTTGTGGTTAGAAGGTCTTAAAAATATTGAGGAGTCTGGTTTTGAAGACAGGAAGGAAATTTAGATTCTACTATGTACCTAACATTTCAGTGTCACCGCGTGACCAAGATAGTCGTGCCGTACTGCAGGAATACGGGGAAAGGCTAAAATGGTCACCTCACATAAATTAGATTTTTAATCAGTGCCTGGTATTACTGAAAATTGCACAAGGAAACTGTGTGGTGGTCACGAAATGCAAAAGAGCCTTGAAACTGCCTTATTAACTACGACTGAATTTTAAATAGTTTCAACATTAACTCTTTGCTGCAGGGGGTCTCAAAAGCAAGATCTTGCTCTTGTAATGCTAATTGGTAAAATTCTTCTAATTTGTTTCCAAGGGTTTGCAACAGCTCTTAATTGCTGCTCTATCTTTGATCAAGTAAAGAAAAAAGTTATTAGAGATAAATTCACTTAATATTCCCAGTGCCCAACAAAGGGCATAGACTTTAAAGGTTTGTTAAGTATAACCAAAAATTAAAACCTAGACCGCAGCAGAGACTTCAGTTGTCAATAAATGTGAAGATAGGCTTGTCCCTTCCACTGGTATCTCCTGGAGAGGAGGAGTTCTCAGTGTGGCATGTGGGTATCTCATGCCCACTCACTTGAATGTACAGAAAATATAAGATCGCACTTTTGCTCACCTGAATAAAGAAAATATTTCAAGACCCTTATATAGTTTCATTTCATTATTTTGCAATTATTCATTCATGTCATTTAATACACTATAAATCACAAGTAAACGACATAATTTCCTGAAAATTTTTCCAAAATCAAAATGGTGTGGATTTCATGAAAAACCATTGATTACTTGTACCACAACTTTTCATTGAAGGTTAGGAAAATGTCCTTAAAATTCAAACCAGCAGTAAGTGTATTAGAAAAAATTAACTGACATAAATAAAAATGAAAGAAAAAGACGTTCTAGTAAAGACTGATCATTAGATGGTAACACTAATCCAATTTACACCAATACAAAACAATATCAACTTACTATATATCATAGCTTATCATGTTATAATCATTATACTGATCAGAAATTAAAGTGTACATACTTAGTAAACCAAATTGCTGTATTTGTAGCAGCATATTCATCTATTTTTTTTATAATCACTCCTGAATTCAAAATGGAGCAAATAATACAATATTTGAACCTGAAGTCAATTAAAGTATCTTAAAAGATCCATATTTTTGTGTGTGGGGGGGTAATTTAAAATCAGTTTTATCAGTCAACTCTTCAGTTGGCAGTTTAGCAAATCTTCAGGGAATTATTTTTCACACATATATTCTTAAATGTCAATTTCTTTTTGAGATATATATACTATTAGAACTTCCCAAATACACATTAAGCAGTAAAACTTAAATTTTATTTGGTGACATTGAGAATCTCGAATGTTTGGTTGATACTATAATTTTCAAGTAAGCATGATCAGAGACACAGATCTTAGCCTCCAGAAAGTTATCTAATATTTAAAATTTCTAGAAAATTTACTAAAGGAAGAGTCCGCATGATGTAAATAAATCATTGCATGATAAATAAACGGCGAAGGAAAAAATCGTCCCTATAGGAGAAATCCCAAATACTATATGAGGATATATCTTCCTAGTCTATGAAGTGGAGTTTCATTTACCCACCTTGGAGTATTGACTGGATTTAGGGACTTGCAAAAGGGAACAATAGTATTTCTATGGTGGGAAAACCCACAATAGCAAAGGGGGTCAGGTTAACATCACACGTGCTAAGTCCTGAGCTGCCTCATAACCTCTGGTGATAAAAGGAGAGGGTATTCGTCTCTGTGATACTCTTCCCAAAAGCCCATAATGCCATGCTAATCATGACACAAGCCGAAAGTGATGAGCATTCTACAAACTGCAAACGTGTGCCTTCCCAATCCGCCAAGGTTTAAATAGACAGGAGGTTGTGAACGGCTTTTAATTTAAGACTGGAAAAGATGGGCCTCCCTGGTGGTGCAGGGGTTAAAGTCTCAGTACTCTTGAGCTATGGCCAACCACTGCAGCATGAGTTCAGTTCATCCCCTGCCAGGGAGCTGACACACGTGGTGCAGCGGACCTCTCCTGTCTCACCCGCTGCTCCCCTCAGCAGTGTACTTCAGTCAGTCCACCTTTTCAGCTCCCCACCCTGTCTCTGGTGAATCCTCTCACCCCACACCTCTGGCCTCTACCCCAGCTCTTGTATGCATAAATAAAATAAATTGTTTTAAAAAATTTTAAGAGTTGGAAAGAATAAGGCAATATGATGACTGAGTAAAAGGTGGCAACTTGGAGTGGATTTTAAAACAAAAATATATTAGCATAAAATTTGTGAAATCCGGGCCTCCCTGGTGGCGCAGTGGGTTAAGCAACACACTATGAAGCAAACCGCAGCCACTGCAGCACGAGTTCGATCCCTGCCTCCGGCCAGGGAGAGGACCCACATGGCGCAGCAGACCTCTTCTGCTGTGCCTGCTGCTCCCCTCAGCAGTGTACTTCCGTTGATCTGCCTGTTCTGCTCCCCACTCTCTGTGGTGAATCCTCTTACCACCACCCCCCCCCACACACACCTCTGGCCTGTACCCCAGTGCTTGTATGCATAAATAAATAAATCTTTTAAAAAAAATTGTGAAATCCAAATAAAGTCAAGAATAACTAGTAATATAGTGGTAGTTAAAACTGTATGACCATGTGAGATGTTACTGTTAAAAGAACTTAGTGTGTGGGGCCTCCCTAATGACCTAGGGGTTAAATCTCAGTGCTATCACTGCTATGGTCTGAGTATGATCCCCGACCAGGGCGAGGACCAACGTGGCACAGCAGACCTTACCTGTCTAGCCCCCTACTCCCCTCAGCAGTGTATTTCAGTAGATCCACCTGTTCTGCTCCCATTCTGTCTCTGGTGAATCTTCTCACCCCCTGCACCTCTGGCCTGTCCTCCAGTTCTTTCATGCATAAACAAGTAAAATCTTTTTAAAAAAAAAAAAAGAACCTAGTATATGGTGTACAGGAAGTCCCTGCCATCTCTGAAGACTTTTCTGAAAACCTAAAATTATTCTAAAATAAGAGATTAATTTTAAAACTCAGTTTACTAAAGGACAACACAAATCACACTGAGATTTACAAGAAGGTGAATCTACAAATTTCTATTAATATTTCCATTCTACAGGTGAGGAATCAGAGGGGGAAAACTGATTATAAAACTTGCCTAAGGTTATAAAAAGAGTAAATGTAGTAATTTGGCTATATTCTAAATATTAATTTGTCCTTAAATTATTTAGAATTTCTTTTCCATGCTCCCCTCTTCTGTCATTTGATATTAAAGTTTGAATATTCAGATCTGTGGATTGAGTAGTTCAAAATATAGAGTGATTTGGAGACACAGTTTTGTTACTTGGAGTCTAGAACTGTGCTTTGAGGCTCATAATACACCCCAAATGTATCTTTGTATGTTTCTGATTGCGCTACAGCTATCACATCTGCTACCCCACACACCTGAATCGATGCTGCTTTCTTCACTGAGTTTTGTGAGGATTAATAGCTAAAAAATAGAAATCAATTATAGTGACTGGCATAGAGTAAATGATCAATCAATATCAGTATTTTTATTGTTATTTTTATTGGTGATTTTCCAATTCATTAATAATCTTTTTTGTTGGCTTACTTTGCCATTTAATCTGCCTACTGAGTTTTTCACTTCCATGATTGTAAGGTTTTTAAATGTCATCTATGGTTCTTTTAAAATGTATTTTTAGTCGTGTATTGCTTTATTTCCACATTCATTTAATACTCTTTTCTCTCCCTTTTTCTCTTGCTCGCTCTCTCTTTCTCTCTCCATGTCATTTTAAATATGCATCATAGCCTCTCTTATTTTGCAGGCTTCCCAGCTTCTGTAGGAGAAAATTTGCTCTTTTTGTCATCTGATTTTTAAAAATGGAGTGTGTTTGCATGGTGTCTAATTTTTTATTGTGACCTCATTTTAAGTGACACTGTTCTTCTCTGTACTGTCAAGTTATTGAAACATACCTCTGGAGAAGTTTCAGTCTTATTTCTACTGCTTGTCCCAGTAGAATCTCTGCTCTGAGTCTAATTTTTATGCTAATTTCTTTTTTTTTTAAGATTTATTTATTTATGCATACAAGCACTAGGGTACAGGCCAGAGGTGTGGCGGGGGGGCGGTGAGAGGATTCACCACAGAGAACAGGGAGCAGAACAGGCAGATCAACAGAAGTACACTGCTGAGGGGAGCAGCAGGCGAGGCCAGAGAGGTCTGCTGCGCCATGTGGGTCCCCTCCCTGGCCGGCAGCAGGGATCGAACTCTTGCTGCAGTGGCTGCGGTTTGCTTCATAGTGTGTTGCTTAACCCACTGCGCCACCAGGGAGGCCCCTAATTTTTATGCTAATTTCTTATCCTGAGATTTTCTCAACACAGAAGTAATTAAAATTCAAACTGCAAACCTCTTTCTCAAGGAAGACTTTCTCGCTGACCTGATCTACACCTGAGATAAGCTTTCTTGTTGCCTTTCAGAGCTGATAGGGGCTTTTCCTTTCCCAAGTTCCCCTTTTCCTGGGACTGTTTTACAGGGAGCTTTAGTTTCATCACTTAGTCCACAGCCATCCAAGTTACTGTCTTCTCCGCTTTATTCTTTTTTCTCAAGATTTGTGTGACTGTCTGGGTCTTTTGTGGTACCGTATGAACTTAAGGATTTTTTTTTCATTTCTATAAAAAATGTCATTGGGATTTTGATAGGGATTGCATGAGACCTATGGAGTAATAAAAACTGTGCGGTATAGCAGCATTATGGTGTGACATCAAGATAATGAGAGACAATTAGAACAGAATAGAGAGCCCAGAAACAAACTAACAGATACAGCTGAGTTTCGTGAGGGTGCCAAAAATACAGTGTTCGAAAAAAATAGAGGGAAAGAGTCTTGATATTTATCCTGGTAATGATTTCTTGCATATGACCCCCAAACCACAGGCAACAAAAGCAACAGTTGCAAGTAGAACTTATAAAAAACAAAATAAAAAAAAACTTCTGCACAGCAGAGAAATCAAGATTGCAAAGGTAACCTACAGAATGGCAGAAAATATTTGGAAACTATATATCTGCTAGGTGGTTAATATCCAAATATTTAAAGAACTTACAACTTGATAGCACAAAACAAAACATATAGTACCCTGATTCTCAACTAGGCAAATCATCTGAGTAGACATTGCTCCAATTAAGGCATACAAAATGGTCAGTAGGCCTATATAAAAAGTGCTCAACCTCCCTATCTCCGGAAGAATGCAAATCAAAACCACAATGAGAGATCATAGATGTTCGGATGACCATTACCAAAGTGCCAGAAAATTACAAGTGTTGGCAAAGATGGAAAGAACTTAGAGCATTTGAACATCATTAATCAGGGTACAGAATGATACAGCTGCTATGGAAAACAATATGGAGTTTCCCCCAAAAAATTAAAAATAAAATTATTATATAATCCAGCAAGCCCAGTTCTGGCTAACTATTCAAAATAATTAGAATGCAGATCTAGGAAAGATATTTGCAGTCTCATGTCATTGCACCATTATTCACAATAACCAAGACTTGGGAACAACATATGTGTCCATGAGCTGATGAATTCAGGATAAAGAAAATAAGTAATTCTACAATGGACTGCTAGTCTATCTATAATACAGCAGAAAATCCTGCCTTTTGTAACAGCATGGAATCTAAAGGACTTGTGCCAAATGAAATAAGTCAATCAAAGAAGGACAGGTACTGTGATTCTACTTACACAAAGAATCTAAAAGAGTCTAACTCAGAAGCAGAAGGAAGAAAGGAAGCTGCCACAGGTTGAGGGCAGGGGAAAACAAGGAGTTCTTTTTTTTCTTCATCAGTTATGCAAGATGAATAAGTTATAGAAATCTGCTATATATCATAGTGCCCGCAGATTAAGAGGGCAGATCTCATTTTAAGCACTCTTACAATAAGAGGGGGAAAAAGGTGGGCATGAGGGAACTTTTGAAAGTGATGGATGTATTTACTGTCTTTATTATGGTGATGGTTTCATGGGTCTAGACAGATGCCCAAGTTCACCAATGGTAAACATCAAATATGGGTAGTTCTTTGTGTATTGATTACACCTAATAACACTGTGAAAACATCAATGGAAAATGGATTTAGAGGTGATTGTAGCAAAAAGGAAAATTAAAGAGAGTCTCCGCTGATGCTGTCCAGTGTCCCAGCAAGCACCAGGTGCTATGGCTACCAACACTCTACATTCCAGGGCCTATCAGTTGTTTTTCTGGAGAACCATAATAAGATTATGTTTTTTAAAAGGATACTTATTTTTCTCTTATCCAAAAGTTCTAGATGTTTACACAGCTTCTCTATTAGCCTAGTATTTAAGGAACCATCCATTCAATTCTTAATAATTGAAAGAGAATTTATTTTAGCTACAAAATAAGGGGATTGTGCTGTTGGCTCTTCTCTTGTTAGAAGACTAGAATATAAAAGCTAAAAGTTCTAAGTAATGATAATTTGCACTGAAGCCAACCTTCCTGAGGTAACAGCGACAACAAAAACAAACCAAATCCAATCAACTGGAAGAACACATTTTAATGATCAGAGAGTGTGGATGAAGCACGTCCAGCTTTTATATCAGTGACAGCCTGCTGTAATGCACAACTAATCCAAAACTGTCCTTTAAAACACCAATTAGCCATTCAACCTAGTCAGAGTTGGGCTTTTCAGATGTGATTATCAATAGGCAAGAGTTAAAATTTGCTCATAGAAAACAAAGAAGAGTTTTTAATGGAGATCTACCAATATTGAAATAATTATGGTCATTAGCAGATTGCTGTTTGATAAGCACGAAGAGGTTCCTGCCTCTGAATTTTAATAAAAGGCAAGGTCTGCTGTTGCCTTGAAGCATAGCAGCTAAGCAGACAACCTGACGGGCCAGACAATGAATCAAGGTGACCAAAGGGACTGTGCGGGGCATGTTGGGCTCTACTTGGTTGTTCCAGAGGCCTCCAGGTAATATTATGAATGTGAGTATGGACATAGCACACATAATCTGCCATGTTTAATAGCAGTAATCTCCGGGTCAATAATAACCAGAAACACATAGTGCGTTTCCTAAATGGTAGTCACCATAAAATTTGTCTCACTGAACACAACAACACTGTTTGGAACTATGTCTGTCATCTTCATCTTCCAAATGAGGAAGTTAAGGCCAAAGGTGAAGAAATTTCACAGACAAAAATTAGTAAAGACGCAATGCGAATTTCAGTCTAGGAATTCACTAAGCCTCAGGTTTCTCCAAGTAGGAATAATGACAATAGGTAATAATAATCATCATAATAATATCTACTGTATAGAACATGCTTACATTTTTCCAGGCTTTTTTATGTTATGGATGTTTTGCATGATTTAATCCTCGTGGCTATTACTTCCTCTTTACAGTAAAGGAATGATAACAAAAAATGCATAATCACCTACCCAAGATCACACAGCAAGTAAATATTGAAGCTGGTTCAAGCCCAGGGACCCAGCTCTGGTGCGGGCCCCGGCCTCTCATTCGCTCTCTTAGGCTGCAGCTATGCTTTGGTGAAACACAAGAGACTTTCAGGGGTTCTGCAAGATCAAAACTGTTTTGTTAATAACACTAAGATATTGCTTGCCTGCTTCCTCTCATTCTCTCATGGTGCTACACTGGCAGTTTTCCAGAGGCTATGTGATGTGTGCTACTGATACAAATTAAATGCAGGAAAATATATGAGAACACCAAAGTCATCTCTTAAGGCAGTCATTAAAGAGATTGCAAAAATGAAAAAGAAAGCCACTCTTTGGGGAAATACAGTTGTTTTTTCATTTGAAAAATGATATTTAAGTTGAAAAATAATGTGTTCATTATTGTTCTCTCTTTAAGGGAAATGAATGATTTTTTTTTTTTTTTGCTTCAGTTTTCAATATGGTAACTATTGAGCTATAAACCACAAACAGCTCTTCGGGGTCCTCAGTAAGCTTGAAGCGGGTGAAAGGAGGGCCAAAACCCAAAAGCTGGAAAATGACTCCTCTGCTGTGTTCCGTATGGTCTGCTGACAGTGTCTACTCCCAGCCTTTGGGATGGCACGAGCTCGTGCATGGCCCAGCTGGCGCACCTGGCAGATGTCAGCGTCCGCATGTGCTAGTAATTACCGTCATTATGCCTGGAGATGAAATAACTTGCCTGAGGTCACACTTTTATCAACAGACCAGAGACCGCCAAAAGCTGCCATTCTCAACAATATTATAACAAGCTGCATTCAGTAGTGGTTTTATAAACTTGATGACCAGATTCACCTCCAGTGAGTGATAAAAGCACCACAGAACAGAGAACCATCTACGACTGATACCAACTGAGAAGCAAGATGACAGGGTGTTAAGGAGTCTGAGCAGATTCCAGATAGGGATCTGTCTAAATGTGCTACCACTGGCAAATCGCTTGAAAATTCTGAATTATGTATTTACATGTATAAAATAAAGATACATATGATGTAGTGGCGGGAAGGCTAGGGGCAGGTTTCCTACGATACAGGTAGATGGGTCAAGGAGGAATCCTGGAGCTCTTGGTGGCTTTTTCAGGATTTTATTAATCTCTTTGCATCAGAGGCGACCAGGGAGAAAGGGGGCCAGGAGGCCTCCTGGCCTCTGGTGACTCTTCACTCTCTCTGGGTTCTCTGGTCTCGCATGCCTCTGCTCTGCTGCTCTGCTTCCCCTATACTTTCTGCTCTTTCTGGCATCCCCATGATGCCGTCCTAATATGCCCAGTCTCTCAGCCCAGGTGTGCCCACCTACACATGCTCACACCCCAATGGAGGTGCCGCCATCAAGTGTGCGTGCAGGACCGTGTCTATCACTGAAACTAATGATGGGAGGGCAGAAAAGTCTGATAACCTTTCACTTACCCTACACATGATTACCTCTCATCTATTTCACAAGTATAAATGGTTTAATTTATGTTAGCATACACTTATACAGAAAAGTACACGTGGGAAAGGAGTTTCTTACTTCACATGTCAAAACAGAATCATGGAGTCAGGAGAAACCTCAGTATGACAACAAGGAGAAATTTATTTTTGCAAAATAAATACAAGACTTCTACACCAAAAACAGTTAAGTAGTGCTGAAAGGAATTAGGAAACCCTAAATAAATGCAAGACATCTCATAAATCGGAAGACTTAATATTGCTCTGATGGTTTTTCCTCCTAAGTTGATCTAAAGAGGCAGCATAATGGCTATCAAAAGCCTAATGCCTTTTTGCAGAAATCAACAAACTGAACTTAAAATTCATGTGGAAATGAAAGAAATACAGAATAGCCAACAAAACCTCTAAAAAACAAAGTTGGAGAATTCAGATTTCCTGAGATCAAGACTTGCTACAAAGTTAAAATTTATCAAGTCATTGTGTACTTGGCATAAAAATAGACACAGATCAGAGGACTAGAACTTATATCAAAAATAAGCCTTACTATGTTTACTTGATTTTCAACAAGTATGCTGACAATTTTCAATAGGTAAATGAGTGTCTTTTCAATACATAATGCTGGGACAATTGGAAAACTGTGTACAAAAGAAGAAATTTGAACTCTTAATACCATCTAGAAAGGTTAACTTAAAACAAAATTCAATTCAAAATAAATTATGGTTCTTCAAATTAATATTCAAAATAATATGGTTCTTGATATCAGTCTTGGAGAGGTCATTGGGGAAATAATAGCGAACACTTAAGTGGGATTACGTCAAACTAAAAACTTCTGCAGGGCCTCCCTGGTGGCGCAGTGGGTTAAGCGGCACACTATGAAGCAGACCACAGCCACTGCAGCACGAGTTCGATCCCTGCTGCCGGCCAGGGAGGGGACCCACATGGTGTGGCAGACCTCTCCTGCTTTGCCCACTGCTCCCCTCAGCAGTGTACTTCCATTGATCTGCCTGTTCTGCTCCCTGCTGTCTCTGGTGAATCCTCTCACCCCCCACACCTCTGGCCTGTACCCCAGTGCTTGTATGCATAAATAAATAAATCTTTAAAAAAAAAAACAAAAAACTTCTGCAAAGCATGAGAAACTATTGTTGAAAGAAAAAGTTATCCTACTGAACAGGAGAAGAGATTTGCAAAGCCTACATCTAACAACATTTATATAACATTTATATTCAAAATATGTAATGAAGTCATAAAATTCAACACAAAAAGACAAAGAACTGAATTTAAAAATGGGCAGCGGATCTTAATCAACACTTTTCCAAAGAAGAGATACAGATGGCCAGTTGGCACATGAGAAGATATTCATCTCCTCTTATTATTAGGGAAATGCAAATCAAAACAACAATGAGATATTACCGCACACCTTTGAGAATGGCTATTATCTAAAAGATAAGAAAGCAGCAAGTATTATAGAAATGTGGAAGGGGAAGGGTTGAAGGCAGACGGGAGCACGGGGGACTGAGGTGATGGTGCACTGGTGTTAAGGTAATGGGGAATACATGGGGATTACAATTGATGTCAAATATATGTAAATTTAAAAAAAAAAGAAATGTGGAGAGAAGGAAACTCTTGTACAGTCTTTGTAGGAATGCAAATTGGTGCAGTCATTATGAAAGCTGTATGGAAATTCCTTAAGAAGTTAAAAATGGATTCCATTTGACCTGGTTATCCCACTTCTGACTATCCAAATTATACAAAACTAGTAATTTGAATAGATATATGCACCCCCGTCTTCATCACAGCATTATTTATAATCATCAGGGGTTGGAAATAACCTAACTGCCTATGGGCAGAAGATTAAGAAGCTGTGACATATACATAATGGAATACTACTCGGTGACTAGAAAAGATTAAATTCTGCCATTTGCAACATGGACAGACCTAGTATGTTTTATGCTTAGTGAACTAAGTCAGATGGAGAAAGACAATCACTGTGCAATTTCACGTATATGTGTGTGGTTCATACAGAAATAAATGAGTAAATAATTGAAACAAAAATAAACTTGTACATGTCAGACTAAATTAGAGGTTACTGAAGTGACAGGGTAGGTAGGGCGTGGGTAAATAAGATGGAGAGTCAACTGTGTGATGAAGGATGGAATTGGACTTCTGGTCGTAAATATAATGTCTTATGTACAGGTGTTGATTAATAAAGTAATGATGAATACTTACTTGATCCATTATAATGCAGGTTACCTCAATAAAAAAAATGTTAAGAAAGAGTAACTAAAGAAAAATCATTAAATTGGTTAAAAAAACCCCACATGAGTCAAAAATCTAAATGTAAGAGCTAGAACTATAAAACCCCTAGAAGAAACCTACAGTATATCTTTGGGGTATGCAATAATATTATAATCTGATTTTATTTGCCAATATTTATAGAAAATGTATACCTTGCACAATTTTTTCTTAAATAAGAGTATAAGCACATATTAGTGCTCGAATAAGCAGTGGACTTTTGCTGAGCCAGACTGGACCAAGTCCTGGCTTTCCTCAGTGATATTTGAATGATAACAAAGTCCCTCAACCTCCCCAAGTCTCAGTTTCCTTAGCAACCTCATAAAGTTGCTAGCACTTTTGCTAGCTGGGAACGACTCTGTAACATTTTTCTAATTTGTGACAGGCTAATATTTGTGTGCTTTTCATATATTTATATTTAATATTTGTTATATTGCATAGTATTTATAATGCTTAGGTTGTCAATATTAAAAAGTCAGGAATTCTAGCAATCATTTAATAATTTCGGTGTTGTAGACTTTTAAAGAACATTAAATCATGTTAATCAAGCCATGTCTGAGGAAATGACTTACTGTGCTTCTGAAATATTAAACCAGTGATTGAAGAGTCTCCTCTGATATCCTTGAAAGAATTAGGAAAGTTATGGGTATGAACTACTTTGACTTCCCCCATGAAGGATTATGTATGCCTCATCTCTCTAATATGAGAAAATATCAGAAAGACAGAAAGCAGTGATTTTACTAATAAGTCTTAGCTAGAAGGGCAAAGCTAAATTGCTGGGCAGGTGATAACCACTTGCATGAAGTTCCATTCCATTCATTATAGTCACCAAGGAAGCTGGGTTTCTTTTGCGTAAAAGTTTCATTTCCCCAAATTTTCCTTCTTAATATGTCTGGTGTGCTCTGTGCAAAGGTTATATTATTCTTTTTAAATTTAGAGGAACAGCTTGGGTTGCACGTTGAGTCACAATAGGTCGCTGCTAGTAGGAAGGCAAAATTAGAGTTTTGAGGCTATCGAACAAGTCATATTTAAAAGTTGTAGCTTTTACACTGATTAAGGGAAGTCAGTGTAAGATTAGAGAAAATCTAGCCCAGCCCTCACAGGTAAACACTCCAAGACTTAAAAGGGTGATACTGTCAACTCTTTGGGAGTCATTAACTCACAGATAGAGATGGGCTGTGGAAGAGAGCTAGATTCCTTGCATAAAAATGACCCAGGAAGTAGATTAAAATACAGATTTCCAGTGTGTACCAGGGAATCTGCATGCTTTAAAGGTCCCCCACCTTTTCAAAATCAGTAGCGAATTTGGAAACACTGACTTAGGAAGTAAAAATGACACAATCTATTCAACATTTGCTAAACTGATCTGCAATCATTCAATACATTTCAGCAAAAAAATCAAAGTATATCATCTTGACTTTTAAGAATGTAACCTTTACTTTTAAGCAATCTTGCCACATTGCTGAAACAGTCACAGGCAAGATTTAAATAATACATCAGATCTTTTTGCCTTTGGCTCACAGTTTGACCTGCTTTCAGTGCCCTGCTTCACCTAACTGAGCAGTCATTTGGAGTTATAAACACACCATTTTCACCTTAACTTCAGATGACATAAAAAACTGGAGGATAGAAGTAAAATGGTATTATGGACTCTATAGTGATAAATTAGCATTAGTCATTACTGAACTAATTAGGTTAATTGCCTGCTCAGAAATCTAGATCTGAGTATGCTATAGACAGTGACAGTTTATTTCCATATAGCTAATGCTGAAGTTTAATCAGCATTGCATGGCACTCTCAAATTCAACCTTCAAGTTCAAACACTCTCTCAGGGCAAAAGCATTTGTAAAGTTGCAGAGTTTCAACTCTGTCTTCCCCAAGGATTTCTCACCCTTCACTGACAACATGACCTTGTGGCAATAGTAATGGAAGTGTTGAAGACCTAGGTCATAACCCCCCAAATGCCCTCGTTTTGCCAACAGAAGAGGAATCACCACAGAATTCCTGGGGGAAGCACTGGAATTTGCATTTCCATAAACTGCACAAGATAACTCTGATATGAGAACATATCTACAACTTTTTCACTAAATGTATCAGCCAAGATAATGTCCATGCCTTGATTTACTCATGTCTAAAGCTAATGATATTTGGACCTTTCTTTCCCCTAAGAATATCAGAGAGAGAACATTAGTAAGTTTACATTGAAAAATTAAAGCCTGAGGCTTATGTTTAAAAGAGCAGTATAACATAGTGGTTAAAAATAACAGATTTGGCATAGAAAAACCTGGCACCAAACCCAGTCAACCACTTACTCATTGAAACTGCATCTCAATTTTCAATCTGCAAAAAGCAGAAAATAAGGCCAAGCCCATAGCGTTAGATGAGATTAAAGGAGATATTATCTGCAATATACTCATCTTATAATTGCCATACTGCACAACACAATAAAAAATAGATAGTATGAAGAAAAGTAGCAATAAATGTGCTCAGTTTTTGCCAAGTCAGAGTAAAAGATAAAACTGTTTTCACAGCCTCTAGTGTTTGGGGAAAGTCTATTATTGCCACATAAGCCAGCTCTCCCAATTAATGCATAGGTCAAGTGAAGGTAAAATATTTAGCTTTTAAATAAAAGAACGAGTAGTTAGAGCTTACTCCGGGAACTTCGGTCATTATGGATATCAAGATTTTAACGTGTGGGGTGGACGCCAGGCCTACGCATCCATGCCCAGATCTACTTTATCACCCCCTATGAGGCAAACAGATAGAATCCCCTGCAGGAATGCACCTTTTCTGAGATGTTAACTTTCCAGTTTCACCAGATGCCCAGTTTTTGTTCTCCAGCCTCCCTGGAGAGCGGGCAGCCCCCGGTGAGGTACCAGCAGCCCACACCCTGTGTGTTTACAGCTCTGAAGCTCTCAACCACTCCTCCCTGTGCCTGAGGACCCTTCATACTTGTCAACGTCCGTCATGGATGAGTTTGCACGGAGAGATGCTCCCTAACGTGTCAGGAGAGAAGAGGCGTAGTCAGAAACCACTTAAGAGTACAACTGTAGGGAAACGGAGTAAGTCAGGTTTCTTTCCACCTTCCGGCTGCTGGCCTCTGTGACCAAGACCTGTGGCCTTGCATTGCTCAGAGGCTGCAGAGACTGGGCCTGAGAGGCGTGGGCATGGAGCATGCGCACCTGTGACTATGGCCACCTGGGCTCAGGGAGCACAGGGCTTGAGCATGTGTAAAGTGGACACCTGGGCCTAGAAGCCAGGGATAAATGGAGGCTGGGGGGCTCAGTTGCTGTCTTCCTGCCGATTGGTCTGTCTCCTGACTCAGCAGTAAAGGCCTGTAAAATGAAACCGTGGGCTCCCAAATCCTCTTTCTGTCTTCCAGAATAACAAGGAAGCTACCTCATCCTGGCTGGTTGCACAACTACCTGCAACTGTTTCGTAGCTACACCACAGAGAGATCAGAGTATCTGGAGTCAAAAAGCAGGGATTTGAATCGCAGCTCCTCCTGTCCTACCAGTGATAATAATGGGGAACATCTGAACATGCTCGAAGCATGGTGCCTCTTCTCATGGGTTCTTCTCCACGAACACCTGAGATAGACACTGCCACCTCCTCCCCAGGGCTTCCTAGATCAGGGAACTGAGGGAAGAGGAGAGCTTCTGTGAACAAGATTGTTCCTTTCAGTCCATCAAACAATTATCCTTCTTTTAAATCCTGCGATGTCTGATTCTTCTCTGCCTCTGACAACCATGATCAAGGTTTCTGAAATGCCCGATAATCTCTCAAGGGACTGCTGGAAATACCCACTGCCAGTGGCACAGCGACATTTGTGAGAGGTGACCAGCATGTGAATATTAGGTAGGACTGGGCAGAATTGGGCAGAATAAGGCACCATCATTTCCAGGCTAAATTGAGTCTGTAAGTTTCCCCACATTGAGTTATGTGAACATTTTTTCCAGTCATTTTCCTCCAAAAGTATTTTAAAATAATGTAGATAGCACTAAACATCTCAACCTCCCCACCAGAAGCTTTCAACAACTCAGTGCCCAAAGGACAAGGTCCACTCTCATGACAAGGGATTGCGTACTCTTCACCATCATCCCAACAGCCCCTTTGGCGGCTCTTTCCCGTCCTCCCTGCACTCGGTGGCGCAATGCTGCAGCTACCACTCGCCTGTCACCATGCCATTCCCTCTGTCTTTGCGTCTGCTGTTTCTTCTAGCAGATACAGATATTCCCCACTTTTTGAGAGTTCTAATTACTCCACTTCATTTTCTCATGGAAGTCCCACAATACTACCTGTTTTTAGTAACTGAAAGAAAAACCTAAGAGGAGTTTTGCTTTTACAACAGAAGACTAAAAGTGAAAATAGCTTCAGCATTCGTTTTGTAGCAGCTGTTCTAGAAACAGCTGCACTCGGAGCAGTGAGTGGCAGCGCCAAGCCCAGGCTGTCTATTCATCACATCAGCCCTGCTTCTACTGTTAGTGGGATTTTAAGTTTTATAAGTTATTTGGTATTATTTGATGTTTTTATATTAAAAATGTTTTTAAAATTTCCATATAACTTAATGGTAACTGCTTCTTTACTTTCCGCCACTTCATCCTACTAAAGGTTTATTAGGAACACCCTCCTTTCAGACAGCAAGGGGGGCTTGTGTATCTTTCCCTAATTTTTGCTTGTCAAAATAATACCTATGCATATCAATTCATCAGGGCTGGTGTAACAAACTGCCATAACTGGGGGCCTTAAAGAACCAAGATTGGGCCTCCCTGGTGGCGCAGTGGGTTAAGCAACACACTATGGAGCAAACCGCAGCCACTGCAGCACGAGTTCGATCCCTGCTGCCGGCCAGGGAGGGGACCCACATGGTGTGGCAGACCTCTCCTGCCTTGCCCACTGCTCCCCTCAGCAGTGTACTTCCATTGATCTGCCTGTTCTACTCCCTGCTGTCTCTGGTGAATCCTCTCACCCCCCACACCTCTGGCCTGTACCCCAGTGCTTGTATGCATAAATAAATAAATCTTTAAAAAATAAAAAGAACCAAGGTTGTTTAGGATGTTGAACATTTGAGGTTGAGGTGTTTGTAGAGTTGGTGCTTCCGTCCCCTGCATCCTCACTGACCCCCGCTAGCTGACCCACCATCTTTGATGTTACAAAGATGGAGCAACACCCACCCAGTTCTTCTACACAAAAATAAATAAGGGAATAATTCTTACCAAAAAGAAAAAGAATCAAGACAATGTATTATATGTTCTCTCCAAATTCTTAAGTCGAAGTCCTAACCCCCAGTATCTCGTAATGTTAACTTGATTGGAATTAGGGGGGTTGCAGATGTAATTATTTGAGATCAAACTAGTGTGGGTCCATAATCCTATATGACTAATATCCTTATGACATAGGGGAAATCTAGAGACTGACATGGCATGGGAATATCTGTAGAAGAACTGGGGTGTAGGCTGGTGGAGAGGATTCACCAGAGACAGAGTGGGGAGCAGAATAGCCAGATGCACCGACATACCCTGCAAAGAGGAGCAGCAGATGAGACAGCAGAGGTCTGCTGCACCATATTGGGTCAGCTTCCTGGACAGGGATCGAACTCATGTCGCTTTGCCATGGGTGGGCCATCACAGTGGTAGACACTGAGACTTAACCCTAACCCACCAGGGAGTCCCCCAATGTCTCAATTCTTTCATCAAAAACACCACTTCATTTAAAGTTAGAAGAGTGGTCTTTGTTTAATGACTTTAGAACATCTACAGCACGTGGAACACTTGGCGCTCCCTAGTGATTTGCCACAGGTGCTACCCCTGAAGATGGAATTTATTTCTTGTTCATCCTCACGTCCTTTTCATGAATATTACTTTGAAAGTCGATGTTTATGGAATATAATTTTAATCTCTTCTTTTAATCTCTTCTCATGTAGTCACATTCCCTGTTTTGATTTTTTGTGAGGAAGTTGTGCTTGGCTTCCCGCAAAAGCGTTCTTTTCCTGGTGATGTACAGCACCATGGGCTGAGTTGAACATGTTCAGCTGTTCATAGATATTCTGAAAATATCTATATTTTTTTGACAATTTTCACCGATATTCTGGAAACTTCAATATGTCAACACAGACAACATTGTTCACAAATAAAACCACTTGTTCCATAGGTAGTTAAAGATGTACTTTTGACTTCTAGCTCTTCCAGCAGAATGCCACTAGATTTATTGTTAAGGAAATGAAATTGTCGTATTTATTCTGCTAACCTTGCCACTGAAGAACAAGCATCTCTTACACCTCAAGGCGCCAATGTCACAGCTTCATCTAGTCTGCAACTAGAAGGTTTATCACTATAGATATGGATTATTAAAGATTTCCAAATCTACCCCTTCTGACAAGGTTTACTTTCCCTGAACTAATTATAACATCTACATGAACATTAATATATTTATGCTCTATAGACAAATTAGAACAAATGCTATAACACTTTTGAAAGGGTATGTTAATGCTTGCACCTAAAATTAGTGTTTAAATCAGGTTGCACAACATGAAAGACTGGGCTATTTGAACTCCCTCACATTTTGCTATTTATTTCTTGCATATCAGTTGTTATTTCCTTATCTAAAACTGCCAGTCTGTTGTACTCCCTCCTCTCAAAGATTTCCTAGAACCTACATGGAGCATCCAGTACATCCTCCCACCACCCCCGCTGTAGCTGGCCCCACTACTCCTGCAGGAAGCTTGTTTGTCAATAGATTTTTTATTTAAGTCAATGCTTCTCATCCCTGACTACATATTAGATTCACCTTGAGAGATTTTAAATGATGCTGATCTCCCAACCCCAGATTTTATGTATTAATTAGTTGGCAAAAAGGCCCAGGCGCAGACATTGCTTTGATATTTGTAAAAAGCTCCTCAAAGGCTCTAACTTCCAGTTTAAGAATCACTGAGCTGACTTTAGCCTGTGTCTCTAAAACATCGTCTCTAAGAGTGTGGTCCAGACAGCCTGCATCCAGATTGTCTGAGAAGATCATGAAGAAGGCAGTGCTCCAGGTTTTATCTGAAACCTACTGAATCAGAATCTGCGGGACCAGGACACAACATCTACTTTCAACAAGTTCTACATGATTCTGAAAACTTAAAAATTACTGTTCTAAAACAGTCGTGCCCCCATTTCTTTTGTGGAGCTTGTTTCTGTCACTTTTTGTCACTCAAGAGCAAACCCTGTAAGGCTGTGACACAGGCTTTGAGTTCTGAGTTGACAGTCCTCTGCTTATTGAGATTTCACTTCGCCTAATCAGAAAGAACTTGCAACTTCACAAAAATGAGGATTCCTTCCTTGATTTGCCCAGAATGGACATATACAACATAAATGCTCTAGCACAAGGCAAGCCTGGGGTTGTTGGTCAGTTTCTTCTCACTCACAATATTTTACCCACAAATTGTTTTCTCCCACTGATAGGTGACCTAAGTCAAACTAAATTTCAACAGTGAACAAACACTTCTCAAGGGACTGAAACTTTCAGACATAGGCACACATTTTAAGGCCACTTCACAAACTTATAGCCACCATTTTAAGCACAATAATTCAGGTCATATGCTTTGACCACATTTTACTTAGCATTTGGCTAATCCGTTCAAAAGAGAGAGAGAACACACTCTAAATATATCTCAGTCTATTTCTTATTATAAATTTTTAATTAAAAATGAAATTTCTTTCCTTTTTGGAACTATTCTTGGCATCTCCAGATGAGTGAGTAGTGATGAAATAATGGGGGAATACCAACACTAGGTCAGAGCAATGTATGAGATGGAGGGAATATATTTTTGAAGACTTTGATGGGTGTCAGTAGACTTTAATGATAAATTCACAACTCTAACATCACCATCGTTCATCCCATCTGCGCTACTACTTGATAAAATTTTCTGACATTTCCTTTCCTCAGGTCCCCAGTTTTTCATCTAAGAGTGAGCACCCATCATGGCAGCCAGCTTCACCCGCACATTGAAGTTTTTTGAGAGTAGAGCAGATACTTAAAAAAAACTACCAAGAGGGTAATTTTCATAGCTAAAAGAGGTGTGTCATCAGTGCCAGTTATTAGCTCATCTATTTAAGTGAAATGATTCTCCACAGAAATTGTCTTCCTTCATCGGGCTTGCCAAGCCCAAGTGAAATTGAGGTCTTATAATTAACAGAAGGAAAGATCAATTGAATAGATACTGTTCCATAAGGTTCCTTTTCATTGATTTCTTGTGACTCATAGGAACTTCAGGCAGATCTCATACTCATGCCTTTTATTAAGTAACAAGTAATGGATTTAGCTCTTTTTATGACTCAGTCTAGGAAACGCTACGATCTGACCCCTGAGGTTTAGAAATAAACAACCTACTTTCTTCTCATCAAAGTTGAGACCTCTTCAAAGAAGCTGGTGATCTGTTTTACTCCGCAGAGGAAAAAGCAACGTGTTTTCCAAAGGTTAAGAAAATATCCACAGCAAGGTGATAGAAGCTGTCTGCCAAGGTGTACTGTGCAGCTCCCTCCTGGGACTGAAGACAGGAAGATTAATTCTATTGCCTTGTGTGCCCACATTGTCATTTAAGGCACAATCGTATTCTACCTTCAGACAGGACCATTTGTAGGGCTGGGTGAACAAGAGAGGCACCTGCGTCCTTGGTTGGTGAAGCAACATATGTACATCTCCATGCCCATAAAATGTTTATTTTTCAGTCTTGCTTTTCTTGATATCTCTCAGTGTAGCTTTCCCTGTTAACATGTTACTCTTTTCTAAAATTACAGCTTTATCAGGTATAACTGATATGCAAAAAACTGCCCTTATCTAATGTACACAATTTGATAAGTTCAAATGGAGGCTTATGCCCATGAGCCCATCTTCACAATCAAGGTAATAAACACATCCATCACCTTGAGAAGTTCCCTCCTGCTCCCTCACTACTTTATTTGTTGTTATACTACATGCAGCAGGAATATTTAACACGGCATCTACATTCTTAATGAATTTTTAAGTGCACAGTAGAGTATTGCTAACTTTAGCCAACACATTACTCTTTAAAAATGTTGTGGAAAATGAGCCATGTTTGTAGACTGTATTCAAGGAGACTGACTGCCTATCCTGATTTTCCCCGGTGATGCTCCCGATTGGCATTCAAGGACATTAAATATTCATTAAACAGAATCATCATTGTCCTAATGAATGAGAAACTATGGGTTGTATTCTTCAAAATGACTTTGTCTAGTTTCTTGGAACAAGACCAAATCTCGATTGGACTCCAAGTCTTATCCTCTCCCAGAGATGATTTACCTCTGAGGGACACTCATTCTGAATAAGAAGGCAACATTTTGTACATTGCAAACAAACACAATTACTATTATAAAACATGTCCCAGTTTGTTCTTAGCAACTTCTGAGCTTCCCAAAATAAGACACTCATAGTTTCTACTTTTTTCTTTAAGATTACTTTTTCTCCAATATAGGAAATTGAGTATGACTCAGTGTAATAAATTCTGCACAACCATCAAGCTAATGACTTTATTGCCCTGACTACAACACAAAAACAAGTCCAAGTCATCTACCTTTCCTACTTCTGTGTCTGCATTTTGAATCCAACTACCATGCCTCTCAAGAGTGACTATCATCCAATCTCAGCAATTAGTCCTTCTAGTTGGAGATCTGGTGGAGGGGTAATAGCACATAAGAGGAGGAAAGTATTGTTTTGGTGCAGAAGTGGGTGGGATAAGTCACAGGAAACTAAAGGAGAAAAGACACTGAAGGAAAGTGGATATTTTTCACTCTGCTTTAAAGTATGATCTTAGGCTTGGACACATTTCAAATCAGTTCTTACCAACAAAGTTCATTTAGTTGGATTGTGTTTGAGTCAGACAAGCTGATATGAAGACTAGAATCTTTAAAGGAGAAAAAGTTTACAAGAAAGGAAAAGGGGGAGAGCTGGACCAGCTAGTCAATATTTAATGATATCTCATGCAACTACCTCACAGCCAATTAATTTATATTTGAAAGAAAGTGAGACTTACGTAGGTACTTCCCTACATAGATAAAAAGAACATAAGGTACTTTGGAATTCATCTTGAGACCTTTTACGTAGATGTGATGAACAAAGATGAGTTATGACTCAGTGACTAACTAGAGGAAATGAGTCATAAGATGGTGTATTTAGCTGTTTAAACTTAAGCATCACACTCAACCAAGCTGACAGAGTTTGTTTGAAAGTTGAAAAAGCAAACTTGCTAAACACTGTTTCTATTACTAAGATATTTATTTTCTAACATAAAATACATCTTTGCTCCCACAACTGTGGATGCAATCTTGTAATGAAGTTCATGTTTAAAAACCAATAGGTTCTGATTTTCTTCTGTTTTTCTCCAAATACACATCTGCATTGATCATGGAACTTAATAAAATTACAGGAAGATCATAAATACAATGAAATAATCTATGCCTTGTCCCTGTGGGGTATATAAATCAATATGTATTAAAAATAAATTAAATTAACTATATGAAAAAGCCAATTGAGCAATTATACAGCAACCACATCATAAAATATACAACCTCAGGGTCTAGAAACTGCTCAGTAATTTCTCCAATGAAATGCAAAATACTAAATGTTTCATGTTAGAGAAGAAAAAGATGCTTATATTTACTTTTGTTGTATTTTGTTTACTTATGCCTATCCCAACACTTGGACTTCATATTCATGATGAACAAACATCTTTTTAAAAGTGAGACCTTGAAATTAATGACAATTTTTTTTCAAGCTTTATGAGGTGTATTTGACAAATTTTATATATTTAAAATGTGCGCATTGTTTAAATTTTGCCATAGTCAAGTTAGTTAACATCCATCATCTCATAAAATTACCGTGTGTGTGTGTGTGTGTGAGTGGTGAGAATGTGTAAATCAACTTTCTCAGCAAACTGCAAGTGTACCATATAGTACCATTAGCTCTCCAGAGTTTATCTATCTTATAGCTGGAAGTTGTACCTTTGATAAACATATCTCCATTTCCCTTTCCCCTGGCAGCCACCACTGTACTATGTTATTATGAGCTTGAGCTTTTTAAAATTTTCACATATGAGATCATGCGGTATTTCTCTTTTCCCACTGGCTTATTTCATTTAGTATATTGTCTTCCAGCTTCGTTCATATTGCTGTAAATAGCAGGATTTCCTTCTTGTTTTCCTGGTGAATAATATTCCAGTGTGTGTGTGTGTGTGTGTATGCCACATTGTCAACTCACCCATTGAGAGACACAGAGTATTTCCATATCTTGGCTACTGTAAATAACAATGAAATGAGCATAGGAGTATACCAATATCTCCTCAAAATACTGATTTATTTCCTTCAGATGTATACTCACAAATGGGATCTCTAGATTGTGAAGTTGTTCTATTTCTAAAGTTTTGAGGAACCTTCATAAAATTTTTCATTATGACCATACCAATTTAGATTCCCATCAACAATAAGCAAAGATCCTCTTTTCCTCATATCCTAACATTTGTTACTCATGTCTTTTTTATGATAGCTATCCTAAATGGTGGAAGGTGATATCTCAAGTGGTTTTGATTTTCATTTTCCTGGTAATATGTGATAATGAGCACCTCATTGTATAGCTGTTAGCCATTTGTATGTCTTTTTAAGAAAAAATCTCTACTGGGATCCTTTGTCCATTTCAATTGGATGGTTTTGTTTTTGCTATTTTTTTTAGATTTAATTATATTTGACATCATTTGTATTCCCCAGTGATTTTCCACCACCATTTCACTCATGCACCATCACCTCAGTCTCTTGTGCTCTTTCTGCTTTCATCCCTATCTTTGTCCTCCCCTCTTTCCTCCCACCCCCATGGTTTGTATAAGATAGGTACTAGCTCATTTCTGAATGTTTGGTAGAATTAATTTGTGAAGCATCTGGTCCTGGGCTTTTGTTTTTAGGGAGTGTTTTGATCACTGCTTCAATTTCACTATTTGTTATTGGTCTGTTAAAGTGTTCTATTTCCTCTTTAACTTCGGATGGTTATATCATTCTAAGAACTGGTCCATTTCTTCTAAATTGTTAAGCTTTTTTTGCATATAGCTGTTCATAGTATTGTCTGATTATTCTTTTAATCTCTTTTGTGCCTGTTGTAATTTTTCCTCTTTCATTTATGATCCTGTTTATTCATGTTTTCTCTCATTTATTCTTTGTTAGTCTGGCTAGAGGTTTATCAATTTTGTTTATTTCTTTGAAGAACCAACTTTTGGTTTCCTTAATCTTTTGGATTGTTTTTCTGATTTCTATTTCATTTATTTCTGCTTTAATTTTTATGATTTCTTTTCTTCTGCTGATTTTTGGATCCTTTTGTTGCTATTTTTCTAGGTCATTGAGATGTGAGATTAGATTGTTTGAGTTTTTCTTGTTTGTTGATGTGAGCCTGGATTGCTATGAACTTCCCTCTTAGAACTGCTTTTGCTGCATCCCATATGTTTTGGAATTAGGAGTCCTCATTGTCATTCAGTTCAAAGTACTTTTTAATTTCCTCTGTGATCTCCTCTATAATCCATTGTTTTTCTAGTAGTGTGGGTTTCAATCTCCATGATGTGGGTGGGTTTCTTTTCTTTTCATGATTTACTTCTAATTTGATACTTTTGTGTAGGTGAATATAGTTGAGATGATTTTGATCTTACTGTATCTGTTTATGTTGGTCTTATTGTCCAGTATGTGATTGATTCTGGAGTATGATCCATGTGCACTTGAGAAAAAAGTGTACTCTTTTTTGGGTGAAAATCCTATAGATGTCCATTAAACTCATGATTTCTTTTTTTTTTATTATTATATTTAATTGCATTTGACATCGTTTGTTTTCCCCACTGAGTTCCCACCACCATTTCACCCGTGCACCGTCACCTCAGTCCCTTGTGCTCTTTACATCTCATCACCGTCTTTGCCCTCCCCTCCCTCCATCCACCCCCA
>JAGFMF010011501.1:18941587-19127405 GCA_019455555.1 Galemys pyrenaicus
CTCCGCAACCTCGCCAGCATTTGTTGTTGTTGGTTTTATTGATATATGCCATTCTTACTGGTGTAAGGTGGTACCTCATTGTGGTCTTGATTTGCATTTAAACTCATGATTTCTAAGTCTTTATTGAGGGCTCTGGTTTCTTTGTTTATTTTTTGTCTTGTTGATCTGTCCACTGGTGAGAGTGGGATGTTGAAGTCTCCTACTATATAAGTGTTTTCTTTAATGTTTTCTTTCAGGGCTGATAGTAATTGTCTGATATATTTTGGTGCTCTTTCATTTGGAACATATATGTTGATGAGTGTTAAGTCTTCTTGATCTATTGTGCCCTTGACCATTATATAATGTCCATCTTTGTCTTTTTTACCTTTTTTATTTTGAAGTCTATCTTGTCTGCTATAAGTATGACTGTACCTGCTTTCTTTTTTGGTTTGTTAGCTTATAGGTCTGTTTTCCAATCTTTTACTTTCAGTCTATGACTATCTTTTGTGTTTAAATGTGTTTCCTGAAGACAACAGAAGGTTGGATTGTGTTTTTTATTTTTTTATTTTTTAAAGATTTATTTATTTATGCATACAATAGCTGGGGTACAGGTCAGAGTCCAGGGAAGAAGAGGATTCACCAGGCAGAGTGGGGAGCAGAACAGGCAGACTGACTGAAACACCTTGTTGAGGGGAGCAGCAGGCAAGGCAGGAGAGGTCTGCAACACCATGTGGGTCTCCTCCCTGGTTGGTGGCAGGGATCGAACTCATGCAGCAGTGACTGGGGTTTGCTTCATAGGGCATTGCTTAACCTACTGCGCCACCAGGGAGACACTGGATTGTGTTTTTTAATCCAGCCTGCTACTCTGTGTTGTTTTATTACTGAGTTTATTCCATTTACATTTAGAGTTAAAATTGCTATGCTGACATCTGTCATTTTGTCTTTTTTTGTCTTGTTTTTTCGTGCCTTATATTGTTCCTCTTTTTCATTTTCCTGATGGTTTTGGCTTTAGTACTTGTTGCAGAATTTTTTGGAGACAAGGTTTGGTTGTGCTGAAATCTGGAGTTTCTATTTGTCTGAGAAAATCCATATTTTTTCTTTGTATAGAAGGACAGCTTTGCAGGATAAAGAATTCATGGTTGGCATTTGTTGTCGTGAAGTTTTTTTAATATATCCTTCCATTCTCTCCTTGCCTGTGGTGTGTCTTCAGAGAAGTCTGATGTTAGCCTGATAGGTTTTCTTTTGTATGTTATCTGTTTCTTTGCCCTTGCCAGCTTCATTATTTTTTCCTTGTCTTGTATTCCTGGTAGTTTTACTATTATGTGTCTAGCTGTATTTCTATTTCTATCATAGAAATTTGGGGTAGGTCTTGCTTCTTGTATTTCTAGCTTCATTTCATCTTTTAAGCTTGGGAAATTTTCCCTTATTATCTCCTTAAATATATTTTCACATCCATTATCATTTTCTACCTCTGATACTCCTATAACTCTTATATTACCTTTCTTGATGGTGTCTGAGAGTTCTCAGAGCGTGTCCTTGCTTTTTTTCCTTTGGATTTCTCTGTCCTTTTCTGTCTTGGTTCTTTTTGTTTCTGTGTCTTCAAGAGAAATAATTCCCTCTTTCATTTCGTCCATTCTGTTTCCCTTCTTTTCCAATCTTCCTATATGTCTTCCATTGTTTTCTTTAATGTTTCATTTTCCTTCTTCAAAGAACTAATTTGCTCTTCCATTTCATACATTCTGTTTCCCCTGCTTTTCCTATCTTCCTGCATGTCTTCCATTGTTTTTTTAATGCCTCATTTTCCTTCTCCAGATCATTAATTTTTTTTAACAAATCATTTATTTTTTCCATCATGATGGTTCTACATTCTCTTTCAGATAGACTGAACATTTTTTCCATGTCATTGTTGTTGGGTTCTTGTGTTTGGTTTTCTTTTCATGGTGTAGTTTTCCCCTGTGGACTTGCTTGGTTAGTTATAGTATTTCTTCTCCTTGATGTCTGTTTTCTGATTTGTTGTATTTGTTGGGACACTGTGTTTCTTGTATTGGCAGGCATCTCTTTGGGTGTTCCTTTTGGGATATCAGGAACTGGTGGTCAACAGACAAAAACACACAAACACCAGAAGACAGACAAAAACAAGACCAAAATAGGCAAACAACAGAGAGAAAAAAGAGAAAAGAGGGAAAGGAGGAGAAGTGGGAAAGGAATATAAAAAATATATATAATAAAAATAAATAAAAATTTAAAATTCCCCCTACAGCCACAATATGGGAGGTGGAGGTCAAGGTGTAATGTTAACTATACTGTAGAGGCAGATATGGGAGTTTTTCGGGTCCTTTGTTGTAGCCAGATGGGTAATGTGGCTCCTTAGGACTCCTTTCAACTGAGGACTTGGGGTACCACAGGCCTCCTCTGTAGGGACTGGCTTTATGAGGTTCCCTTTAATGCCAAGCGTGGAGCGCTTCCTGGGATGTCTGTATCTGCACAGCTCTCCCCATATTCAGGTCTAGGCTTTTTATATTTGTTTTGATCCCTCTTCAGTGTGGTTCTCTGGATTCCCCCTATAGTTCCTGGCATGCTGAGTGTTAAGTGGGAGGTTGGGCCATGCGTGAGTGTTTAGTCCCTGCTGCACATCCCTCTGCTGGTCGCGTTGGAGTGGTTGCCTCTGGAATACTGGGGGTTGAGCCCCGCTGTCACCTTCTGAGTTCACCCAGGTGCCATGGCTCCAGGCTCGCACACCATCCTGGGTTCCTGGCGTCCGACTGGAATTGCACTGGGGTCACCACCTCAGGCACCTGGCCCGCAAGACCGCAGGTGACCACTGAGACAGCAGCCAGAGCCCCGTGCACTCATGCAGCAGGGGTTGGGGTGGGCGTGCCGGTATCCTGCTTGGGTGTGACCTCACAGTGCCTCTGACAGTTCCCACCAGGAAGTACCCAGTTTTTGCTATTGAGTCATTTTGAGTTCCTTATATATTTTGGATGTTAAGGCTTAGCAGACATGTTTTGTAAGTGCTTTCTCCCATTCTGTAGGTTATCTACTCATTCTCCTAATAGTTTCCTAAGCTATGCAGAACACAGATAGGATGTCTTCTTTGACACTTTGTTCAGAAGTGTGTTGCTCAATTTGCAGATATTTGTGAATTTTCTCATTTTCCTTCTGTTTAATGATTTTTGATTTCAAGCCATTGTGACCAGAAAAGATAATTGATATGATTTCAATTTCTTAAATTTGTTAAAATCTATTTTGTCACCTGGCATATAATTTATCCTAGAGAATTTTGGACTTGAGAAGAATGTATATTCTGTAACTATTAGATGGAATGTTTTGGGAAGTCTGTTCGATCTGTTCTTGAGTATAGTTCAAGATCATTGTTTTACACTTGGTTTTCTAACTAGATGATCTATTAATACTCCATTGCTGACATTGGGGTAATTAAAGTTCCCTATTATTATTGCATTGTTTATTTTTTCCATCAGATTAGTTCATATATGTTTCATGTATTTGCATGCTCTGATTTTGGGTGCATATATATGAATTCACCTCTTTAATATTATATAATGACCTTTGTTGTCTTTGGTTGCAGTTTTGTCTAAGTATAGTTATCCCTGCTTTCCTTTAGTTTCCAGTAGTATAAAATATCCTTTTTCATCCCTTTGATTTCAACCTATGTACATCCTTAAAATTGAAGTGAGTCTCTCATATCAACATATAACAGCCTGATCAGATCCTTTATTCATTTTCATTGGTTTTCAATCATATTTCAAGGGTATATTAATTCTTCATATCTTGTTGCAAATATTTTTTGAGTTTTATGCTTGTCTTCAACTTTCATGACTCAAAATGTTTAAAACTTTATGTATTTCAATATTTTCATAACTACCACGTAGTTAAAAATTCTGGGTTCCAGAAAAAGTACTTTGTTCATTAATTCCACTAACATGTACATTAAAAGAAAGCCTAAAACTTGTTCGGATAAAAGTAACATTCCTAAATAAAAACAGTAAGTTTTACCTTCTCCCAATTATAATGCTAAGTTCTTGCAAGATGAAAAAACAGAATTTAAAAATCAAATTCAAATGCTGGTGGACAGAAGAAGGAAATAATGTACTACTAAAAATCTGGGCAAAGTACCCAAAATACAGTCATCAAAGTTACATGATGTTGAGACAGGAGGCCTCCTGGATGTGCTTGCTTGTCCCCTCACATGGAGCTTGGAGACCAGAACACTAACAATAGTGCGTATGAATCATAGCTTAATGATTAACAGAAATCACTACTTACTCTCTGTCCCTACTGACTTCTTTGTTTTAGTCAATTGTCTTAGCAGTCCAGAGATTACAACGCGGAACTGTGGCTGGCCTGCAGACAGACTGGTTGGACCTAGTTGATGGCGCTCGGATCATGAGAAGAACCTTGAACTTACTTTACCTGTCCACTTTACGGCACTAAGATCCCCACCTCTGCATGGGACTTGTCTTCCATTTTCTGAATACAAGATGAAGCAGCGTGTTCTCCTACTGCAGCTACGAGGCTACCCCACATGTAGAATGACGTCATCCCTGCGTCAGCTGTCTTGTGTCTATATAAGGGACAGGGTGTTGTTCTCCAGGGGAGACACTCACCCTTGAGAGCTCCCTTGAGCATTCTGTGCCTCTGTGGCTTCAATAAACCTGTTTCAAAATCAACTGCCATGATTTGAGCCCTCATTTCATTTTTGAGTAAAGAAATTATGAACCCAACCTGCCAGCCAATAGGATATTCATATTATTTTAAAAACTGCTAGAAGAAAACAAACAAAATAAAACTTTCCCAAGTTCTTGCCTTTGCCTGAGGACTTTGGCTCTGGGTGCCCCATCAATGCCTCAATGTCCATGTATCAGCAAGTCAACTCCCATCTTCTGTCTCAGAACTGATTCTTCTTCCTGCGCCCCCCCTTAATCTCACCATCATCTTTGTCCCTGAAGTTTTAAACCTAAAAATTATCATTGGCTTCTTTCTCACCTCTCAAATTTATCTCCTCTGCTACATTTTCAAGGGATTTACCTTTTCTGCAAAGTCATTGTAAGTTAGTCTTTTCTTTTCCTTACCCCAGCCACAAGTGGCTGTTACAGGACTGAACTTGTAGCCATGGAGCCTGGATTCAGTGAAAAAGAGTACAAGGGTAAAAAGAAGACAGTGGCCGTGTCTTAATAATAGCTGGTATGTTTTGAGCACTTCTTTTAACTCCTCTAGTCCTGACTGCAACTCTACAAAGGAGAAATCAATATTACCCTGTTCCCCTATTAGAGGGGGAACAACAGCAAGAAATTTTGGGATTTTCCCAGACATGTACAGTATAACTGCAGTGTAGGTTGATGCCAAGACTGTCTGAAAGCAGAAGTCTCAGCCAGTACAGGTAGTGCCTTCCAGGGTCAGCTGCTGAGAGCACAGGTCACCTGAGGGCATAGCTGTGCCTCCCTGCTCCATGGCGATGCCTCTCAAATCCATCAAGTACAAGTGCAAAACCATCTAGGTCACTGAAACGTGTTTCATGGATCAATTCATAGTCTATTCTGGTTACTCCTCACCCACAGCCTTAGAGGAAGGGCACAAAGGGGTCTATCTAGCTAATTAGTGACATTTTCTTGAGAAGGGGGAAATCTATTCTCAATCCCAGTGGGTTCACCTTCTGCTGGCATGGCCCTGGTTATTTATAGTCCCATCGTCTTCAGTCATGAAGGCTATCCCTATCCATAGAAGAAGTATAAAATGCAAAAAGGTAAAAGCAGCTGGAGTTTAAAAAGAAACGGAACAGCCAGCCTTGGAGGAAGATAAAAGAGCAGTTGCTAAAAATACGGGTATCACCAAGAGGATACGTTTCTGCTTGAGCCTGAAGGAGAGGGAAGGTGAGGAGGGGAATATTATGGCTCCACCAGTGCTGCCTACTGACAGAAAAGCTTTGCTGTGCTTTAGAATGAAGTCGTAAGTGCAGGGGAAATTCGACTTCAGTTGTGGATGAAGCCACCGGCAAAGGACCACTGTTACAATCAGCTCGCCTTCTAAGTAAAGATGGGGAGAGGGTCTCAGAAAGAGGGCTGGGAGATCCAGCTCTGTAAGAGAGCCCAGAAGCACGTCATCCAGCTGTGTAATCATCATCTCAGCAACCACTGCCTATGAACAGCTTTCAGCCAGAACCACCATGGGAGGGGCGGGACTCCAGGCTGAAATTGGCAGGATCCAAGCTTTTTTGTCTGTCAGTGCCATGCTGGCTGGCATAAGAACAGAGATTCCTTTTAAAACTGAAGGTGCCAGCCAAATTAATTCCATTAAACTCCAAATGACCTTCCATTAAACTCTAAATGACCTTTCATTGAGAAAAGTTTAATAAGAAGATGTTGCTACATCACTATTTCTTCTATCATTGAAATCCTAGGAAAATAGAATTTTCTTTAAATGTTAGGAAGGTCCTAGGTCATCGTAAACTTGAGTTTGCATTAGAGATCATCCGATCCAACCATCTTATAATATTTTATAAATGCTTGGCATACAGAGAAAGAAAATTCACCAGAATATGTGAAATAGCTAAGGTGTTTTCTTTAGTTAAAACAGACTGTAACGTGGGCCTCCCTGGTGGCGCAGTGGGTTAAGCAATGCACTATGAAGCAGACCGCAGCCACTGCAGCACAAGTTCGATCCCTGCTGCCGGCCAGGGAGGGGACCCACATGGCACAGCAGACCTCTCCTGCTGTGTCCACTGCTCCCCTCAGCAGTGTACTTCAGTTGATCTGCCTGTTCTGCTCCTTGCTCTCTGTTGTGAATCCTCTCACTGCCCCGCACCTCTGGCCTGTACCCCAGTGCTTGTATGCATAAATGAATAAATCTTTAAAAAAATAATAAAAATAAAACAGACTGTAACGTAATCTATCTTTCTAATCTGGTATATGAAATAAAATTAAACCAGATAAAATTTGATGATTTCAGTGCCTTAAAATAAATCTCAATATAATCCAATCTAATCTAAAACCTTTTATAAGGATAGTTTGAAAGGACTCTTTACGGAAAGTGCTAATCTATATAATTCTTGTTGTGTGTTCAAATTTCTCCTCCAGCCAACTGATTCTCTCCTCGCCATCAGAATTCGCTTTGTATAGCACTCTTCCTAGATATTTTCACAGGCTTGAGTTCACTGCTTTCTCCCCTATGTCTCCTCTATGTACACCACTTCTTTCTTTCTATGTACTTATCTCTGGATTGAACTTTTAACGTAGTGCAACTGCTTGTGCTTCAGACTTGAGGCTTCCAATGTCAAACAGAGTTTACAAAAAAAAAAAAAAATCAGCAGAGTCCAGGATGAGATCCACTCTTATTATTAATTAAAAAAAAAAAAAAGCTGATTTATAGAAAATGCTTAGTCCAACTTCTAAGGGGACGACCTCATTTTATCATGACAACTTATTTTATCAGGAGCTTGGTGATATTAAAATCTCCATATTGCAGAAATAGTCCCAGAGCTAGGAAATCTGCACCGTTGACATAATTTAAATGATACGGGAGTTTAATCCCAGCATTCGGGTCCCAGAGCCAGCTCTCCTCATGACGATGCCATCCTGTCTAGAAACTAGTGATGCAACACACAAAGATTTGAAGTAGGAAGATGATTTGTGATCAGATTTATTGTGAGGCTATGTTGTGCTAAGGAAGTGAGTGTAAGAGGGGACTGTAACCCAGCCTGGGGTGGTGGGGGGAGTGGTGCAGGGCTCAAAGGAAAATTCAGTGAATCCACTTAGTGTGAAGTGGGAGACCATGTGACCCAGGCTCCTCCAGTCAGGGGGGAGAACACATGGAAAAAGACTGCACATGAAAGCACAGGTGCCTTTTACGTTGTAATCATTTATAGATGGTAGGTGAATGGATGAGTGGATAAATGTATTAATTTCATGCATTTAACACCAAAGAGGAAGATGGACATATGACAACTGTTTTATTTTAAATAAAATAAAGGCTTGCTTTTTCTCAAGACATGTTAAATGTTTTAAAATAGTTTCATATTTGCTCAACTTGAGATTTTCAGGAATCTCGCTTTTAATTTGTAATAAAACTTTCCAACTTGATTTTTTTCCAAAAAGTCAACAAACTGCAAGCACCTGTCTTAAATAATGCTCCTAAATAATTATCAAAAAAAGGGAAAATATCAAAAAGTTGTGGGGAACATATTACATCTAATTAATTTTTTAATATATTGAACCTAATTACAGTAAGGGGTATATAACAAATATTACTATAGGGTGCAAAAAGACAGTTAAGCACTTAAGGCTTTCTTGCCAGCCTGGTAAATCTTCTACAGCTGTTTCATTATACATTCACAGGAATTCAAATGATTGTTAAGTTCCTTCAAAGGAGCTCACTTTGTCTTTCCTGAAGACATCCGGTCTCTAGGTGATGGAAACGTGACGTCACCATGGTGACGTGATGGTGGTAACGTGAAACTTCATACCAGCTGTTTGAAGCAGGCAACAGTTCTAAGTGCTTTACCTACTGTTAGACTTAGTGATGTTAGATTTGCTGATGTTAGATTTATTGCTGCTGGAAGCCCGCCACCAGGGTGTCTCCATCACTTCCCCGGGAGGAGTCACGTCGCCAATTATGTCCTTGAACTATGCCCTTGCCCTGTTATCTCCTTGCCTTGTTTCCTAACCCACAGGTATAAAAACCCCTCAACCTAAGCAAGCTGTGAAGCTTCCCCCGCTCGCCCCCCCTATCTCCCCACCCCCCCTGGCCAAGTTCAAATCCCTGCCACCAGCCAAGGAGGGGACCCACATGGCACAGCAGACCTCTCCTGCCTCGCCCCCTGCTCCCCTCAGCAGTGTATTTCAGTCGATCTGCCTATTCTGCTCCCCACTCTGTCTCGGGTGACTCCTCTCACCTCCTGCGACTCTGGCCTACACCCCAGCTCTTGCGTGCATAAATAAATCTTTAAAAAATAGTTTAAAAAAATTTTAAAAACTATATTATTAAAAAAAAAAAAAGAATGAGATGAGGGCAGAAAGAGCACAAGAGACCGAGGTGATGGTGCTCGGGTGGAATGGTGGTGGGAACTCCCTGGGGAATACAAATGATGTCAAAGATACTTAAATTAAAAAAAAATTTAAAAAAATGTTTCTGCTATGACTGCCTATTTTTTCTCGTGCCTCTGACCTTTTGTCTGATCTTGCACATATAGTTTGTTATTTCTTCTTATGGCATCTCTACAGGGTAGAAGTTACAGTTATCCTCATTTAACCAGCCTGAGAACCCAACCACTCTGACCTAACAACCCGTGATCTGAGCCACTGCACCGGACTTATGTAGGTTGGTACCTTATAACTCAGAGTGTAAGTTCAAGTTTGGTTGCTTTTCAACTATATAAATTTGACGCACAGAATCTCTGAGTTTCAGTTTCCTCATTACAAAATGCAAATAATAAAAAGCAAGATGGTTACATAAACAAGTTATCTAATACTTATAAAAGGAAGAGAATTAATATTTAACAACTACTAAGGTCAAACCAAAGTTAGATATTTATCTAGGACTTTTTGTGAGTCTAGAGACTATGTTTAGAGGATAAAAATAGTTCTAATCACCACCTTACCATCACCAAACCTCGAGTTGACAGTTACTCTGGTCCCACCACAGGCACCACTGAGAATTCTGTGTTCAATCAAGATGTCCTTGGCATGCAAGGGTACTGAAATGTGGTGGAATTCGGGTCTATCATGTCCATGTCCCCTTCTTAAAAATCTCTTGCAGGATGAGCTTCAGCCAACCAAGAGATGATTAAGAAAATAATGGCTAAAGAATGGGTGGTGAGCATTTAATATATGAAATTGGAGACTTAAGACTATAATAAAGATGGGAACAAGATGGGGGGGGAATATTTCAGTGTTAAATGTTCTGACAAAGTGGCAATAATGCAGTCAAACTGCGGGAAGATAAGGGGTTGGTGACGAGGCCAGCAGGCTAGTTCACTATTGAGGAACAGGCAGTTGGTTGGGTTAAAAGATGCCACTGTAAACTCTCCAACCAACATAGCAGGGGGTTGGGCATTTCTTAAAGATTAACAGTCCAAAAGTAACTACTGAAAAAAAAAAAACTTCTTAAATATCAAAAGACAACTTTGAGAAGAGCAAAGAAAACACATCACACAAAGAAGAAACACAGAAAATATAATACAGTACACATAAGGCTTCTAAAATAATTTTAAAAGTTAGGATTAAACACAAAAATCCTCTCAATGAATATAAATGGGCAAACTCATCTAGTAAAAGACACAAGATCTCGATTATGTTCACAAGCGAAATTTAGTAATGTGTAATCAAGAGACACACTTAAAACAAAATGTTTTAGGGTGGTTAAAAATGAAGTGTTGACTATAGAACTGAAGCACCAAGTGGGGGCAGAGTTGGGGAGGGTAAAACAAAGAGGGAAGGAAGCAGAGTGACTATGGGGGTCTTGGGGGTAGGTACACTATGATGGCCATACCTGAGGGGGCATTCAACTATTACCTCAATTAAAAATAATTTAATAAATAAAAATATTTAATTAAATAAGTAAAAGGTCACAAAGCCAAGAACAAACAAACAAACAGAGTTTTGGACAATTCAAATATGCAGCTAAAAGCTTCAAAGAGTATTTTCATAAATGTATGTGAGGTCTTATGTTAACATAATTTGAAAATAAATAAAACTGTACATATAAAAAAGAAAAAAATAAAATGAAATGTTGGGGAAAGTTATGCCAAAATTGCAAATAATACAAAAGCAAGTTTACTGAAGTCTATTGTCTCAAGTACACCGCATTCAAGTCAAAATTCATGAAAGCTAACAGAGAACCACCTTAAATAGTAGTGCTAAAACAACAACAAAGAACAAACATTTAGGAATAGCAGTGCACCAAATGAAGTGGAAACTACCTTTATAAAGCAGATCATAGATGATGCAGAAGGAAATAGAAACTTTAGAAAGAAACTTTAACCCACCACAATCAGTACAAGATAGATATACAGAAGACCAAGATAGATATTCAATAAGACAGAACTTATGGATCTGTCTTAAACTTAAGCCTGATAATGGAGGACACGTTTTCTTATCAAGCAAATGTCAAATGAATGAGCACAATGACAGGAAAAGAGCAGATCTATTTGGTGAAACAAAGTATTGGCTTTTCCTTTTTTAAGCATCAACAAAGCATTAGCTAATTGACTTGAGAAGAAACAGAGACACAAAATTAATTGACATGGGTAAATCACTGAAATTAAATAAGAATTTTTAAAATTGAGACTACTTTGTAGATGCCGATGCAAATACATTTGGAAACCTAGATGAGATGAATAACTATCTAGGAAAATACAATTTACCAAATTTGACCTGTAAGCAGCACACATAGATAACTGTTGCAAAAGAAATAGAAGATTCTAAATTGTTGTGTACAGTAACATTTAAAGAAATTTAAAAGAGCAAATAAAAAGGCTTTTTTAAAATTGAATATTTTACTTGCCTCCTCATCTGGTTTGTTTCATTTGTTTTTTTTTCCTATCTATTACTCTCTTTAGCAATATGCTTCCCTTCAGTAAATCTACTTTTTTCAAGTTGAACATATATTCTGAAATAATTTCTTATGTAAACTTCCCTTTTTGTGACTAATTAATCTTAAGTGATCTTCCAGTAACTTCATTAATAATGTCATACCAGCATATTGCTCTTATATAGAACCCCAAATGGTATCTATACCTTTCATATACCCTTCTGAAGGACTTTGCCCCAGTTTAAAGTGTTAATTTGTCAAAGATTGGAGGGGGGGGGGCGGAATCAAATTCCAGGTAAGAGATTTGGCTTTATATTTGAAATAGATCTCTTCAAAATGGGACTTGATATCTTATGAATTGTCTTTGAACGGAAGCCCATTACATGTTCTTCTGAGCCTTTCTTGGGGTGCATCTCAGTGCTGTGATCTCCTTTTAATAAACTCTCCACTGAGTGTGTCAAACAGCAGCTTCTTCTGGTTCTCTCCCTTTCTGTTCCCCTCTGGACATTCTAGTGGTGCTGTGACCCAGGGTTTCCCCTCAATTCCAATGGGCTTCTAGTTAGTTTCAGGATAAGCCTAGTGGAAATCATTGCATAATCAAAAATTGTAAACCATTGGCAGGTTCCTGATGAAATAGAGTCATTCTTATTTCAATAGGAATAATAAAGTTCAAAATGACCTTTACTACTGAGCGACAATGAAAACTACCTACTTTTTGATGTTTCTTTTCTATTGAATTGCCTGGGTTTCTTGTTAGCCAGTCTTAAATAATGCTAATTGGAGCAGATCTTTATTTTTTTTTTCATTTTTAAGTTTGCTAATGTCAACTTGTTACAGGGCAGGGAGAGGGGCATCCCAGAACCCCCAAACCTGCTCTCTCTAAATGGGTTTTGCTATCCACCACATCAAGACAAACATATAAGGGCTTTAATGGAAAGGAACTTTAATCTAATTAGGGAATGATACAGAAAAGACAATAAATATAGTTACTAAGTATCTAAAGTTACCCATCTCCTTGAGGGTAAAAGTCCAGCCAAATAGGATTGACCCAAAGCAAGGCCCAGAAGCCTGCCACACATCTAAAGGACCTTTCAGTGGAGACCCATAGAAAAGGGTCAGAAAGAGTCAGACAAATTTGGGAGGAAAAGAGCAAAATCAAAATCAAGATAAAAGCTGCCATTATTAAGCTCCCCATGGGTCTCTCACCCACATCTGTTCCAACCAGTCCAAGACCAAAAAGCAAGCACAGTTTCTTCACATGTCCCTCTGCTCCACGTGCCTCCTCCAGGTCTCCTTGCTGCTCTCCATCCTGCTTTTTTTTTTATTCCCTCTTGTCCTCTCTCCTATCTTCTTTTTCTAGCATCTTCTTATCCCCTTATCCCTGCTCAGCTCCACTCTACTTAGGACAGGACCAGGATCCTGGAACTTCCCCTTTTCCTGGTGACCACCCTATTACAAACTAAACTTCTATTGCTTTTTAAAATTAAAAAGAAAATCAAGTGTGTGTGTTTTTCCCCCTAAGGGGTATAATGAATGCATAGGTTGACTTACAGGAGCCAGATAAGATAATGTCTATTTCGTTTCAAAGCGGAATATGTGATCAGTTATGATATTTTTTCTTAAATGTTCTCAATAAAAGTTTACAGGTCCTTGAATGTATCCTGCTAATTATCTTTCACTTACCACAGCTACCGCTCTTCAAGTGACTTCTCATTTCTTCTAGAAGACCAATGTCATTTTTCATTTTATTTTGTGTAAAATTCAATTGAGAAGTAAGAAGCATGGGAGTTGATAGTACAAAAATTCAATTCAATAAATCTGGCTTTTACCTTTTTTTAAATCCTCAAAGAGCCCCTGTTAAGTTGGGAGGGGTCATTTATTTCCTCTGTTGTTTTAACACCCACTTATCTGCTCAGCAAATATTTCTTACATGCCAACCTACAAGTTTAGAAATCAGTCAGGAAGACACATTAATTAAATGACTGTGTAAATTAATATACACTACGAACCATTCAAGAAAGCCAAGGCAGGCAACAGTAAGCACCCATCTGGACCATTCTCTCAGGATCAGATGAGGAAATGGCAACGCAGTGGAGAGCTGAAGGGGGTTAGGTAATCCCAGGCTTGGCATGGAGGATCACAAAGGTGCTGGCGGGAAAGGGGCTTGGGGAATAGGCGCAGGACCATCCGCAACTTGCAACTTCCGGTGTCAGCCATTTTGAAGGGAAAATTAGTGGGGGAGGGGGAGAATGGGTCACGGTAGCAGAAACAGTACTAAATAAACTCGCTTATTACTGTTATTTTCCACCTCTACATGCCCCACAGCTGCAGCTACAGCTCCCCAGCCAGCTGCCAAGCAGCCTCCAAGGATGACAAGCCGATTCTCCCAGCGCCTGGGCAGGAGCCCCTCCCCTGGGCACTCAAACAGGTGTTCTGTGACCCAGACAGGGTCTCCTTGAATATATGAGGTGAATGTACTGCTGCTTCAACAAATGCGTGTTAAGCATGTACGTGTGAGCGATAGCGACAGCTAACACTTGCCGAGGACGCAGCTTTGTGCCAGGGAGGCCTGGTGGCTCTGACCCTGTCACAACAGATTTACGGGGCGGGTATTTTTGCTGCAGTGATTTCACCACTGGGGTCAGAGAGGCTAAACAATTTTCTCCAAGAAGGATCATGTATGGAGCAAGTGCCAGAGCTGGGTCTTGAATTTATGGTATCTAGCTGGCTGAGAGCTTAACCACTGCTCCGCACGTGACGCTTCTAAGACCGACAAGCAGAGACATTACAGCCTGCTTGGAAAGAGACAGCAAGCTGGTGCAATTGACTAAACAGATAAGTTAGCCAGATCGTTGCCATTTGTGATTCACGCCACAAAGGAATTAAACAGTGATGTGATGCATTGGAGTCAGGAGTGGGCGGGGAGTACTATTTTAGAAAGGGTATTCCAGAATGACTTCTTAGAGGAGGAACCTTAGAGGTGAGATTCCATCTGAAAGATGGAAAGGAGATAGCTCTGTCGAAAGGCAGGGCAAGATTCCCAGCAGAGGAAACAGTAAGTGCAGACACCTTGTAGGATGAGGCTGGTGTACTGGAGGAGCTTAAGGGGGCCAGGACAAGGAGGTGAACTTAGAAAGTCCAAGACCAGGTCATGAGGACCCCGCTGCCAGCAGGAAGGGGTTATCTTGTCGTCTGAAGGACAATGGGAAAACAGTGAATATTTTAAAGCAAGGATCAGGGTGAAAGGATCTGATTTTTTTTGAGATTTATTTTATGCATACAAGAGCTAGGGTACAGGCCAGAGTCACAGGAGGTGAGAGGATTGCCAGAGGCAGATCAACTGAAATACACTGTTGAGGGACGCAGCGGGTGAGGCGGGAGAAGTATGCTGCACCATGTGGGTCCCCTTCCTGGCCAGGGATGGAATTCGTGCTGCTGTGTCGCGGATGCCTTACAGTGCCGTGCTCAACCCACTGCGCCACCAGGGAGAGCCCCAATTAATTTTTATAAGAATGCGACATTACTTCTGTTTGGAAAATGGTTCATAGGTGTCAAGGGGAGAAGAAAAGAGAAACATTGAGAACTCCTGCTACAGATCCACTGGAAAGGGCCATGGCTTATCCTGGGGTGCTGCCCTTGGCTGTGGAGAGGTGAGGATACAGAAATTAAAAGTCATGCTAATGTAGGGAAGGGGAAGAAGCTAGGATGACTTGGTGTCTCCTAAAGGAGAAAGGAGAGGAGCAAGGTTGGGGGCAGGTGGAAACATCACAAGTTCCAGCTGGAAGGTGAAGTCTGAAATGCTGTTAGAACTTCGCGTGAAGGTGAAAGCACAAAATTGCACATTTGAGGTTGGAATTTGCAGGCAGAGTTAGATATGTGGGCATCAGTGATATGTGGCTGGTATGGGTGTCAGGGAGACCACCTACAGGGTGGGGGCTCAGAGAAGAGGAGGTTGATGGGCCCTGGACACCACTGGCTAACTCAGCTCACTGCTCTGGGCTCAGCTTGCCTGTGAGTTCACTCCGGGGCAAAGCCAGAGATAGAGATCCTGCCTCAGGCTGAGAGAATCTAGGACTATGTTTCTTTTCCTTCCTGCTTGATTATTCCTTTACATTGCTGGTGAATAAAAGGACATTTTTATTCTTTTCTCTAACAAGTTCTCAGATGGGTTGAAAGATTGGTGATGCTTCCCAGGAGCCAAAGACTAATGCTGAGATCACGGTTTAACTATCCCTTGTCGAATCCCACATGTGCTGCTGCAGATAAGACTCCAGAAACAAACCTCATTCGTTTTCCTTTCAGAATGTTCAGGATGGGGTTGGGGCTGGGGGACGAGGCTGGGGAGGTAACCAGAGAACTAGCCTTTCTGTAAGTGGAAGGAATTGACGATTCACAGCATGGAGGAATAAATAGACTCAGACTTTGACAGACCAGCCACATCATCGTATCTTAGAATTCAGTTTCCACACCAAGATTTACAAAAATGCAACCCATCCTTTTGTCTGTCAGTCACGTATTTGCCCAGTGCCTGAGCGTGCAGGGTACTGGATGGGGCCGCTTTTGTGAACGAGGGAGCGGTTCTCTACTGCGAAAATAGAAATTTAATCACTTGTTCATCCAAGCATTTCCCTTCAGCTTTCCCCATTATGCCTTTTTGTGAATCACTAACAGAATAGCTGCTGCAAAGACATCCTGCAAATCCCAGCCGGAGGCTCTGGGAGGAAGGATGACTCAGCCACACCTGACGTCAAAGCCTGCACCCCTTCCAGGAGCAGGAAGGAGGCGCTGGCCCTGAGAGACTGACCCAGATGCCCTCCCCAGCCCTGGGGGTAGTAGCCGCTTCCTCCTGGCAATGATTCCTACCCCAACAAAGTTTCAACTGTGAAAATTCTAATTGCTTTGTCAAGCTGACTGAAGAACTGGAAATAGGAGCTTCTCTTCCTGTCAAGCCTTCCCAAGTCTTTGCTGTGAGATCTTGTCCTCTGGAAATGCTGAAAGCTCGCAGTCCCTCTCACTGAGTCCTTTGTATTGATTTGTGCCTCAGTTCAGGCTGTGATAACAGAAGCCATTGACTTGGGGCTTCAAAGGCCAACATTTATTTTTCAGTTCTGGAGAGTAGAGAGTCTGAGACCAAGGTATCCTGAAGGTTTTCTCGTGCGATTTTGGGTTTCCTTAGCCCATTCCTGAAGCAACTCAAGTCAAATAGATTCCCCAATATGCTAAGGATGCACCAGTACTCCATAACTAGAACCAACCTACATCTTGTGACCTCACAATCTGTCCAAGAAGCTGCTCTTTCTTACCTTGTGTGGTGCCAGGAAGGGCACAGAGCAGGTTCTCGATGATTCCGAGCAGCGGGTCAAGGAGGAGTCCTGGAGCCCTCGCTGGCTTTTTCAGGCTTTTATTGCATCATTATATCAGAGGCCACCAGGTATACAGCATGCAGGGGGCCCGCGGGAGCCAGGAGGTGGGCAGGCCTCCTAGCCCCCAGCACATCTTCACTCTCTGGGCTCTCTAGCCTCTCGTGTCTCTGCCACTACTGCTGCTTCTCCTCTTCTGCTTTCACTCTCCTCTGGCATCCTCATGACACTGCCCTTATATGCCCAGTGTCTCAACCCAGATGCACTCACTTGCGCACGCCCACTCAGGCACGCATGCGGGACTGCAGGTGTCCATCATCACACCAATGGTGGGAGGGCGGGAAAGCCTGATCACTTTTCCACTTACCCTACACTTTGTCAGCGGTCTCAACGTCAGTCACTCTGCAAGGCCTCCACCGAGTCCCGAAACTCCTCAGAGGCTCATGCTCACCTCTGGGAGTCTCCCCCTCGAAGAGTCCAGGTTCTTATGACCCCACCCTCTTCCCTTTGTTCCCTGAGCGGTAGTTGCTTCCCAAGGTTGCTCCCTCTGTGACGTCAGGTGCTCCGTTGGCTTTCTATCCCCTCCATACTTCCTGTCTAAACTATTCCTTATATCAAATCTTCTCTACTCAAATAACTGATATGTTTTCATCACATGACCCTGACACGAGTGATATCAAAAAATATCCCCACTTCTTGACGCATGTGTGTCTTAGTGGCAACTAAAGCCTTTGGTGTCCTTGTTCTTAAGGCCAACCAGCACAGTGCATCGATGGCATCGATGGCTCTACCGACCCAGGGGAGCAGACAGTGGGAATGTGGACCCAGCCCTGAACCTGTACTAAAAAGGGGCAGGGGCACATGTAGTCCCGGCAGGTGGAAGCAAACTGCTTCTGGAGCCCCTTGCAGATTGGTGTGGAATAAAAGTTGCTGAGTCAGGACCTCCCTGGTGGTGCAGTGGGTTAAGCAATACACTTATGAAGCAAACCGCAGCCACTGCAGCACGAGTTCGATCCCTGCTGCCGGCCAGGGAGGGGACCCACATGGTGCGGCAGACCTCTCCTGCTGTGCCCGCTGCTCCCCTCAGCAGTGTACTTCCATTGATCTGCCTGTTTTGGTCCCCGCCTTGTCTCTGGTGAGTCCTCTCACCCCCACACCTCTGGCCTGTACCCCAGTGCTTGTGTGCATCAATAAATAAATCTTTAAAAAAAAAAGCTGCTGAGTCAGTCATAGCACACTAAGTGATAAGAGCGATGCTACTTGCTTCGGTAAAGATGCTATGTAGAACAGATGCTGTCATTCGAGTCACCATCTGATTTAGTTTATGACAATCCACAGAGGAAGAGGCAGAAGGAAGGAAAAAGGAAGGAAAGAGAGAAGTAACCCAAAACCCAAACAAACCCAAGACCTCGCTTTGAATATGTTCTATTTGCAAGTCAGAGTTGGGCATGCTTTTTAAGCTTAAATATCTTGAATAAAATGTTCCTGGTTTATGGAGATAGAACCAGATGAAAAGTCAACACAAGAAGTATGGGCTCAAGTGGAAGCTCGATGGAAAACATCAGATAAACTTCCGGCTATGGCTCCTATAAACTGCCTGGAGCTCATGATGCCGTATTTAGTCTTCAGAATTCAAACTTAAGTCATCAATACAGTGGCTGAGAGAGCCCGATATAGCTGATGCTCACAGGTGTCACATGTACTGGACGGGTAAAGTCACAGATCAACCCCAGTCATTCTTGTTTGTCTGCGTCATTCCCTCTCTGGGAACAGTTTTGAATCATCTGTGGGTAGACACTTCAGCCAACTAAAAGTAAAATATCCTATTTTCATAAAGTCTCCCCTGTACAAATAAAACAAATGTGCACAGGAATATCTCACTCTCCTTTTGAGCATTTTTCTTCTATTTGCTTCCTTCTTTAGTATAATGTTGTTCATCCCAGAATGGGAATGGCAGTGTGCTAAGTATATAATCCTACCTTCAGAAAATATTTAGTGACCATTGTCATATACCACACCTTTATGCTCAATTCTAGGGATAAAATGATGGCCAACACAAAGCCCTGGTCTCCAGGAACTTATAGAGGAGCATTCAGATAAATAGAGAAGCAGTATGAAGTGCTACAACAGAGGCATAAGGTCAGAGGTACAGAGACTGAGTACTAGAGAGTATAGAAGTACTGAACCTGAGTACTAGAGACTGCAGAATTCTGGGTCTGAGAATTAAAAGTGTGCATGAGTACTGATTCTGAGTATTAGAGAGGACAGAAATACTGAGCGTGAGTGCTAGAGAATACCAAAGTACTGAGCCAGAATATACCTAGTGGGGATTAGCATGGGTCAAAGACCCTTTCTGAGAGTGAAAGAGTGGCTAAAATAAAACTTATTTAATTCACTCCATTATGCTCTGTGTTTTTGCATTGTATATTAAGATATCCTGTTAGAATTATTACACAGGGTATACGTTTGCTTGACATGAACTACGAATCTGGACTACTTCTAAAGGTTGCTTTCAAAGTTTATTATAAAACTCCCTGTACGCTGTTGAGAAAAATATATTAAATAATAAACCCTTGTGTTAGTGGGGGAAAAAGGAATTTATCATCAGTCCTTATTCAACAAAAATGATGAGCCCCTCATCTGTAATCATTGTTCTAAGCACTGGAGGTACAGTAATGAGTAAGACAAACCCCTTGCTCTTAGGCAGCTCTCTGTAGAGAGACTGACTGTAAATAAGTACATAATAAATATATCTAGTATTGCTCTAGGTAGTGATACCTCTAAAAGAAAATAAATAAATACCTTCTGCCATTCAGTAGTGTATCACTTTGTTTTAATGATAATTTCTCTTGCAGTACAGAACTTATTTTTTAGCTTGATGTAGTCCCAATCGTTTACTTTTACTTTTAAAAGTAAAATGTACTTTATAGTTCCTGGTCTTACATCCAAATCTTTAATCCATTTTGAGCTCATTTTTGTGTATGGTATGAGATGATCTAGTTTTGTTTTCTCCATGTGGCTGTCCAGTTTTCCCACATGTGAGACTTCTGTTGCTGGTGTACACTTTGGCTCCTTTGTTGTAGATTTGCTGTTCATATAAATATGGGCTTATTTCTGGTCTTCTGATTTTATTCCATTGGTCTACATACTATATACCATATAGTTTTTATTACTACAGCTTTACAGTTTAGTCTGAAGGCTACAAGAGTGATATCTCCATACTGTCTTTGCATATCATGCATCTAAAAAGGGTCTGATATCAAGTATCTATGATGAACTCCTACAAATCAACCAAAAGATAACAAAGAATCCAATAAAATGGGCAGACAAGTTAAATAGACACTTCTCCAAAGAAGGCATACAGATGGTCAACAGGGAAAAAAAAGGCCCAAGGTTCTTTATTATCAGGCAAATGTAAATCTAAACTGCAATGAAATGCTATCTCACACCAGTTAGAATACCCTATATCAAATAACAAACAAAACAACAAATATTGGCAAGGGTATGTAGAAAAAGGAATCCTCTTACACTGTTGACGAGAATGTAAACTGGGAACTGTTATGGAGGGCTCTCAAAATATTAAAAATAGATCTATCATGTGATCCAGAAAGTCCACTCCTAGGTTCTATCCAGAGAATACAAACTCAAGGAATATATGTACTCATATATTCACTGCAACATTGTTTTACAAAAGCCAAGTTATGGAAATAACCTAAATGCCCATTGAAAGAGTAGTGGATTAGGAAGATGTGGTATGCATACAATGGAAAATTACTCAGCTATATTAAAAAAAAAGATAAACTCTAGAACTGGAGAGGATAATGCTAAGCAAAGAAGTCAGAAGTAAATAAGACAAACCCGTTGGTTTCACATATATGAGGAATACAGAAAAACAAAACAAAGGGTCAGACAAAACCAAACCAATAACCAACCCTTGACACTTGATTGACTCCAAAGCTAAGACAACCAGAAGGGGGAAGTGGTGGGTGGGAGTGGGGCAGGAAGAGGTCTCATAGAGCCTGGTGGAGGATTATTGGTGCTTTGGTGGTGGACATGGTGTGAAAACATACATTTGTAGAGGTTTGGACCATAGCCCCTAAAACAAATAGTTATCTAAACCAACTGTACCTCAGTAAACATAATTGAGAAAAAATGAAATAATTTAAAAACTAGATTTTGAGTTGTAAAAAAAAAATGTAAAATATACTTTATAGAAAACTATATCTGTGAGAAATATAATCATAAAAAACAATATGCCCATTGGTAGATGATTGGATCAGTCCACACTATGAAATATTCTTCAACCTCAAGGAAGATGAAACGCTGCCATTTATAGCAAAGTGAAGGGGAGTTCAAGAGAATTATGTGTAGTAAAGCAAGTCGGAATGATCAACACAAATACTTAACATTTACAGGTGGCAAAGATGACAAGGTAAAATGCTTTCAAAAACTTGTCGACATTAATAACCTAGTGAGAGCTCTCAAGTTGAGAGGAAGAGGGGTGGGCAGTGAGACCAGGGGTTACAAGAGATGGTTGGGAAGAGACAACGTTCGGGAGCTACAGGCTTAATAAAATAGTATTAGGTCGGAGACCGTGATGGGCACAGTGGGGAGAGGGAGGATGAGAGCACAGGGCAAGTGAGGAAGAAAGGACATTTCGTGGGCCAAGCTGTGCTAAAGGGAAAATAATGAACAAATATGAATAAACCCGAGGAAAGGGCCAGGAGCAGTCACTGGTGTAGGAGACAAACCCCAGGGAGGGAAGAGCCGCCTGACTCCCTGTGGCCAAAGGGCCCTCTGACCCTGCGGGAAGCGGGAAGCGCTGAGGAATTCAGCTCTGGGTTTGGATTTGTGTCCACTGGGGTTGACCAGGCTCCCCCACAATCCAGGGATGGAACCCAAAAAGGCCCCCCTAAGACAGATAAGGGGAAACAAGCTGAAAGTAGAGGCGCTGACAGGAGACAGATTCATGTGGATGGTCCACAACTGAGACTGATTTAAGGTGTGATGGGAGCTTTTGCAGCATCCGGGGAGAAGAGCCTTGATGGGCTTATTATTTGAAAAAGATCTGATTGTTATAAAATAGACCGAGTGAAGCGAGAGTGATAGTGACTGCAAATGGGCCTTTATGACACCCTGCCACTAAATCTTCCTGGCTAGAACTAGTATAAAGGCTATGATGAAAAAGACAGATTTTTTTTTTTTTTTAATCTTTTGACAGCACATCTGACAGGCCTCAGAGGTGGACTAGAAGTGGGTCACGCAGAACTGGTGAGTTCTGCAGCCTGGACTCCAAGTCAGTCTCGCAGCAAGGGAGGGTGGGGAGGTTCCTTTCCATTGCCCCAGACACGTGTCAGGAGACGTGACCACGGTCCTGTCCGCCACTCTGACAGGTAGCAGTGGCCGAGTCACACCCATGGTTGCCAGTGGAGACGGCAAGGATGCACCCAAGGGGCCAGGGCTTTCAGGATTAGACCGGTCTCGAGGGGTCACCAGCCAGACAAGCTCTGTACACACTTTGCTCTGAGACTGCTTCCTTCTTCGTGTGTAAGTAATCAGAACCAGCATCAAATACTGGTGGAGCTATGGACACTATCATTCATCCCGGTGGGACTGCAAAGAGTACAGGCACTTCAGAAGACAGTCTGGTAGCGTCTTACAAGACTATCCACACTCTTAGCATATGATCTAGTAATCACACTCCTTGGTATTGACCCAAAAGGAGTTAGAAACTTATGTCCATTCAAAACACTTATGTCCATTCAAAAACACAGAGATGTTTAGAGCAGTTTTATTTGTAGTTGCGAAGACTTAGAAGCAACTGTACTTTTGCGGGCAAGCAGACAAATGCTATGGTAAGTCTAGGCAATGGAGTATTATTCAGTCTGAAAAAGGAAAAAGATCTAGCAAGTCATAATGTCTTAAGCCACAGAGGAATGCATATTTTTAAGTGGAAAAAAGGCAATCTAAAAAAGCTACATACTGGACCCTCCCTGGTGGCTCAGTGGGTTAAGCACCGCACTATGAAGCAAACCACAGCCACTGCAGCACGAGTTCGATCCCTGCTGCCGGCCAGGGGGAGGACCCACATAGCACAGCAGAGCTCTGCTGCCTTGCCCGCTGCTCCCCTCAGCAGCGTGTTTCAGTCCATCTGCCTGTTCTGTGCCCCGCTGTGGTGAATCTCCTCATCCCCCACACCTCTGGCCTGTACCCCGGTTCTTGTCTGCATAAAAAATCTTTAAAAAAAATAAAAATAAAAAAGCTACATACTATCTGATTCCAACTGTGTGACATTCTGAAAACGGCAAAACTATGGAAATAATAAAAAGGTCAGTGGCAGCCAGGGCATAAGGAAGGGAATAGATTGAAAAAGAGCACAGGCCAATGAGAACATTCCACATTGATACAATAATAATTATATTTTATATCATGGATATGTGTCGCATCCATGAGTATTATAATAATGGGTATGTGTCATTGTAACTTGTCCTACCCCACAGTGCGTGCAGTGCCAGCGCTGAGCCCGCAGGTAACCAGGGGCTCAGTGTCCTGTAGCGCAGGTCCCCTTGGCCTACGTGCGCCATTCTGTGAGCGATGCCAATCATGGGGAATCACACACGTGGGGATGGGGGTTATGGAAACCCCTGTACCGTCCCTCGATTTAGTTGTGAACCTGAATCTGCTCGAAGAAGTAGTCTTAAGTGATAAAGTAAAGTGGGAGTAATAGTGTCCACTTCTTAGGCTTGTTGGAGGGGCTGAGCAGGAACCCGAAGCATGGGCACCTCAGCGCAGCAGAAACAGGTGAAGAGGAGGGCTCCGCTCTCCGGGAACACTAGCTCTCTGGGCCGTGGCAAGAACCTTCTGCGGGTTCCTCTCTATCACCCAAACGCAGTCATGATGACCCAGGGAAAAGGTCCCGAAGCGGGTATTTCCAGAGCGAGCCACAGGCTCCGTGGATACGCATGACTCTCCAAATAGCAGGAGCAAGTGTGCAATACTTCTGAGTGTTTCTGAGCACGTGTCTTTGGCTTGGGGCTTTTCTCAAATAGCTCATGTGAGGATCTGAGTATGTCACACACTGGGGTGAAAGCCGTGTACCGCAGGGACCCTCGTAAGCGCTCAGCAGAAATGACCACGTTATTTCTCTGGAGGAAAGCCGGTGAGACGAAGTCCAATCTTAGCCTTCTGAGCTGCTGGAGGGCTGGTTCAGGGTAGTGGATGTTGAGGCCAAGGCCAGGAGGGAGAACACCAGGGAAGGTGCCAGAACCACATGGAAGTGGGAGGAAAATGCCTGCAGGAATCCGAGGTGAAAAGCCAGGGCACCAAGACTAGGAACAACCAGAGAAGCAGGAGATGGAGGGGGTGTTGGACAAGGCTGGCACTTGGGGAGGAGGGGCTTCAGTCTTGGTGCAAGGCCCACCTTGTGACAGTGGAATTGTGACCCCGTGTCCCTGCCCCTAATCCTGGCCTGGCATGACCTGTCTGAGGCGACAGAGGCATGGGAAGATTAGATGACTGGGATGTTCATGTGGATTTGCCAACAGGACAGGCAGGGGTTACTTTGCACCAAGGCAGGGGCTCCTATTCAAGAGCAGCCCCTGGGGGCGGGCCTCCAAGTGGGAGTGTGCAGAAGGCCCATGACAGTCCCCACAGGCAGCGGCTTCTTTGTCAGTGTTGCCTGGCCCAGCTCAACCAGTAGTTTCAGTCTGGGCTGCAAGTCCCTGGAGGCACTCAGGACAGACTGTGTGTCTCCCAGTGCAGCCAGGCCCTGGCGCAGCTTCGACACCCAGCCACAGTCCTCGCTCACCATCCTCCTGGTGTTCACACTTCCCTTCCATTCTGAGCATCTTCTAGGCCAGGGTAGGAAGATGTAGAAGCCCATTTTCCCCAAAACTTGTTCATGGAAGTAAAATAGGTTGACACCTTTCTATCTGGTCTGGGGTGATAGACACAAACCTCTATACATGTCTACGTTCACAGCCTGCCCGCCAGCAGCAGCCCAACAACCCCCACCATGTTACACTGGGCCCCCTGCCCCACGCCCGCCCACCACCTCGTTACAGCCAGATGTTAAGAGTTTATTACTGGTTTGGTTCTCACTGCCCCTCAGGGAAGAAAATAACGTCAGAAGGGGAAAGACAAGCACCTGATGGTCTCGCCTGCATGTGCAATCTACAGAAGCCCAGTTTTCAAGAACATCCTGAGCCAGGAATGTGGCCTTTTACTCAACTGTTTCTGGGCAAAGTTTCTCCACACATTTATCATCTACCCACTCACCAGTATCCCAAATCAATTTATTTTCTGACTGGGATATGGATGTCTCAGAAGCATGTCTGTCTCGCCAACGGCTCAGTTCCACGCCTTCAAGTGTCCATAGCTGGGTTCAGCTGGCATTTATTGTCAGGCATTGAAGCAAGTTCTTACCAGCTTTGTTTCATTTACTTCCCACAACAACCGAAAGAAAAAAGGGGGTGCATTTCACCCCAACCACCTGGTCTCACTGATGAAAAAAATTGAGAAGTTGGACAAAATCCAAGGTCCCACAGAGAATAAATGGGACTCACATCCAGGTCCAAATCCACAGCTGTGAACATGACACTGAATAATTCGAGCCTATTCCAGCAAGGAACTTGGAATCTGGAGATGTGGGTTCCGGTTCCAGCTCTAAGGCTCACTGTCTAGTGGAAGAGTGACTCCATGGGGTGCAAATGCATTTAAAGTAAAGGCAAGGCATGAGGCGATGCCCCCACCTAAAGCCTTCCAGCTGCAAGCATCCACGTCCTTGTGCTTATTTGCTCTAAACGTAACACACACAGACGTATGTATGCACGCTGCATTTTTTCTGTCTGGAAAAATTTGCAAAGTTTTGGCTTTTTTCTTCTTTTCAGTCCTCTGAGGTGGTCTGGAACATTTCTTTGGAAACTCTTTGTCCTTTGTCCCACATGCCCAGCCCCACCCCCTCCTCCAAAGCCGTAGTTTCCTTGCGGGCAGTCAGTCCTCTTCCACTCAGGGCAGAGGGCACTTTCAGGGCACAGAGCCTGTCTCCCCTTGCAGAAGCCAAATGGTGCGCTGTGAACCCGTTGCTGGTGGGGCAGGGCGGCCTGTGACTGCACCAAAGCCATTCGGACCTGAGCTCACAGGCCTTCAGGACGCCAGCAGCAGGGACAGCAGCAGATCTAGCCCAGCTGTGCTGTGGGCAAGGGCGGGAGCGGTGGCTCTGCTGGCAGAGTGATGGGAGGTGGCATAGGGCAGCAGCCTCTGTCCAAGGGGCACCCAGAGTCAGCTCAGATGCACCCCCGCAGATGGCCGCTGGCAGCTGCCGGGCCCTGCTCCTTTCCCAGCCTCGTCATCTTGGCTCGCACTCAACAGGACGGCCTCTGGAGGCTCACTCGTCCCCCCCCCCCCACACCTACCCCTTCCTTTCTGTCCATGCTTTTCCTTCCTCTTCCCAAAACTGCCTTCAAATTCAGTGCACGTTATCACACGAGCAACCTGGTCTCATGGAACCAACCTGCCTTATGTTCTACGCGAAAAGTTTGCACCTGTCAATCCTCCACCATATTCGCCAGATTTGACTTTCACATATCAAGCTGCTGACCAGAGCTCTGAGCTCAGAAGACTTGGGAAGCATTCCTGACCTGTCCTCTGACACCTGTGTGACTGTGTCCCCATCAATCGCCCTCTCTACGCCTTCTCTTCCGTTTGCTGGTTATACGGGAACCACGCCTACAGACAGGCCAGCGAGGGAGGGCACGTCGGGCAGTTATTACCACGCAATGTGGCTTCGATATTAACTCTGCTGTCACATGGTCCAAAGTGCGCCATCCCTCGGCGAGCTGCAAAGGCGAATTCCAACACAGGCGAGCACAACCGCAGCACAGAGCTTTCCAGTGTGAAGTTGAAGGCAATTTGCATCAGATGCTCTAGCATTTCAGCTTGCAAAGCAGTCGTGGGCCAGAGGTGCAAGACGGGGCTCTGTGCTTTGCTCAGCCCTCTCCCAGCTGGCTTCTCCCCTGCTCCTGGTTTGCCACACCAGTACACAGGCGGGTCAGGTGACATTGCTCTTGTAGTTGCTTCTTTAAGACCAGCCCTGACCTGAAATGGAGTCTCTGTCGACCTCTACCACCAGCTGGTTGCTCTACCACAAACTCATCAGTAATTATTCATTAGCATCACTCACCCCAAATTTTTTGTATTCAAATGAGATAACTAAATAATGAGCATATGGATGGGTGAATGGAGGAAGGAATGAGTAAATAATGTCCAACCTTCACTGGATCTTACACCTCAATATCTGAACACTCAGCCCCTGCATCCTTACCTTATGCCTTCACCATGTAGCTCAGGTCACTAACCCATTGTTTATGTGTGAGACGCTGGCCTGAATACAATCACATCCAAAGGAACCGGGACATGCATTCCTTGATGCTGTTCCCAGAACTACATTTCCCCAGCACTGCAAATACCCGTATTATGGGGTGGAGGGAGGTAGAGGTAGGGGATACAGGGAAGCAGTGTCCTAGGTGATGCCCAGAAAGCATCCATCCTAGCAAGGAAGAAGGGGGAAGGAGAACACCATATGTGCATAAATGTTTACACGCACAGGTAAATAAATAAGCAAAACAACTGAGCAAACCAACAGAATAATCTCAGATAATAGAAGTATTATAAAGAAAACAAAATGCTTATAGGAATAAAAGTGACTGGAGTGGGAGAGACAGGTTGATACTTAAGTGGGGAGATCAATGAAGGACTATCTTAGGAGCTGATACTTAAGTTGTTTCCAAACACGAGAACTTGTAGAAACAAAAGCAGATCTCCTGTTGGAGGCACAGGTAAATGTGGGGTCCCATGACCAGCAGGATGGAGACCCCTTGGGAAGATCTGGTTCCACACCAAGGAGCTTGGGCATTAACTTACGGGCCCTGGGAGATCAGAGTGGGGTGTGAAGTCACAGAGGGACTAGATCCGATCTGTACCTTAGCTGTGCTTTGCTGGATCCCTAAGAAATATCTGGCACTTTTCTGAGTTAGGGAACCCCCCTCGAATTTTCTCTCAGAAAGACAAACCATCAGCTTTTTCTTTTATGCCCAGAAAAGGGCAAACAATGCAAACTTTATCAGATGTTTTTCAATAAAACAAAATACAAGCATAATACTCTCAGCCACAGCTCTGAAGCCAAAGTCTCATAGAAATCACCAGAAAAATCCCAGGTCATGAGATGCATGGAACAGTCCTCAGAGCCTGTGATTTCAGAAAGACTGTACATGAATTAAAGAGCTGAGAACCCTCCCACCACGCTGGACTCAAGGCTGGGGAAGAGGTCCTGTGGGCTTCCAGGAGGAGGAGACACTTCCCGAAGAGAGGAGACAAGCAGAATGTGTCCCCAGGGAGACCAGGCAGCCCCGGGTCATGTCCCCACAAGGGCCCTTCGCAGAGCTGGTTTTGGAGGCTGTCAGCTGTTCCGAAGATCTTCCCTTTCAAGGCAGAACCTCACCAAATGCTGATGTGTGCTTTACCCATCATCCACGAGCACTCAGGAAGTGAGGAAGCATCTGTGGACGAGATGAGGCAGCCTCGAAGGACTTCTCAAGACAGCAAAACATCGACTCACAGACCCAGGAGCTCTTCCCCAACACCTGCAACAGCTGCCTCACATGGGAAGTCCTCACACAACACCCCTAACTGACCCTTGGGGACTTGGGTTTTAAGTGAATCAACATAAAACGAACCCAAATGTGCTAGAGGGTGAATGGTACCAAAAAGAGTGAAGTGCCTCTGGCCTATTTCTGGTCACTAAAACACCAAAGTTCTAAAGATAAAGGCCCCAGACACTTCATATATTCAACAAGCATCTGCATCTACTCATTCATTCATTCATTCAGCCAGTCAGTCATTCAGTCAATCAGTCGGTCAGTCAGTCAGTCGGTCATTTTTCCAAGGCCTATTCCAGTACAGAGTCTGAGGTCGCTGGAGACTACCCTGGGAGCTCAGGACTCACAGGAGCACAGAGCGTTGAGAGGAGGCCCCCCATTCCAGGGCCAGCCCCACTCCCTGTCTCCAACTGGGACAATTTAGATACAACGATGAACCTCTTACGCACACCTTTGGGATGTGGGAGGACACCAGAGGCCTCCTTCGCACTCCACACAGCAGTGGCACTGCCTGGGAATCCTTTGCCATTCTCTCAATCGTAAAGAAAAGACACTGAATGAAATGGCACCACCCCAGGGCCTGCTGTAGTTACACAGCTACCCTTCTCTGCTGGCCCTTTGGATTGTTCCCAAACTTTCAAACTGTTACCAGACTACTAAACATGACTTCGCTGTTCACGCCCATTTTCCACATTTGGGGTTGTTCCTTAGGTAAGAACAAGAGCAGGCAAAATTGCTATGGAAAGTCAAAACTTCAGACTTTGGGGGGGGTCATGAAATTAGCCTCATTTCCCTCCCCCTTTACCCCTCCCTCCCGCTCTTTCGCCTTCCTTCTCCCCCTTCTTTCCCCCCTCCTCCTACTGCCCCTTCTCTTCCTCCTTTTCTTCTTCCCCTCTTAACCACCCTTTCAACCTGTACAGCCCATCCCTACCTTGCGGGCCATACAAAGACAGCGCGTGTCGGACTTGGGCTAGAGAACATCTTGCCAACCCCACATTTCCATTCTCAGGATTTCTGGGCCAAAGCTGGGATGCTACTCTATCATTCTACACACTCCCACGGCCCTCAGCAGTGTACTGCCGCCAGGGTCCCCAACGCTGTGTGTTCTCTTTTACTTCCTGCTATATGCAATCTGTGTTTTTATGAAAGAGAAAACTTTTGCTGAGACGTGCTGATCGAAACACACTCATCCTACCAAAGCTTCCAAAGAGATTGAGACTGGGGTCCATGGTCGCAGACAAATGAAACACCCCATCAGGCCACTCACCCCTAAGGGTGGAGAGGATTCTAGCAGCTCTGCAGAAGTGGCAGCAGCAGCAGTGCTGAGGACAAGGACACAGACTCGGGAACAACCTGGAGGTGCCTTTCAAATGGGTGTAAAATTAAGCTGCATCATTTGAGGATTAGGCCAAATGTGTCAAAGGAGAGACTATTTTAAACCAGGGTTTGTTTGTGATTAAAGTTGCTGCTTTATCAGACTTGCCCTCTTGGCCTCAGGTGTGATTTAGACTGATAACTGCTTTCTCTGGTGAAGCAAGAAATTCACCCTGATCAGCTACATGCCAGTGGCCAGAAGCCAGACAGGAGCCAGGAAAGGGGTCTTTGGGGAAAAGAGGGGAAGATGCCCACCAGGGGGACACACCCCAACCATCTGCCATAAAGAAATCCTCTTGTGCAGAATATGGAAGAAATGATACACAATTTCTGCAATCAACAAAAAATAGTGACCCAGTTCCAGTCCCTTTTCTTTGGTTTTGTTCCAATAAAGCTATTTTAGGCAACACGAAACCTCTTCCCAATGATGCCATCTGGAAGGTTCTCAGAGAGCTCTAGAAGGGAAGATCGGTAAAAGCAGCAGACCTTTACTGGATACCCCGACTGTGTCCCGAGTGCAGATGAGGAAACTGAGGCAGGCCCCAGCACACAGCTGGCAAGTAGCAGCGTCGGGATATGATCCTGAAATTCTAGGTCCAAATCCCATATTATCGATCTGCAGCTTTCATGCTAGTTTCAAGATTTTATAAAGCAGACTGCAGAGGCAGGGGGACGACCACATCGGAGCTTTCTACTGCCGAGTTAGAAAGCAAAGTCAAGGTCGAGCTCACGCTAACACAAGCTGTGTCCTGAATGAAACCAGCACATGGCGGCGCAGTGGCCCAGGAGCCATAAATGAAAACACACATCTTTGGGTAAAACCGAACCCTATTTTTAGAGGTGTTCTTTTCTGTACAACCACATTAACAAACCCTGGGTTCTCCTTCAGCCTGGATGACAGATTTGCCCCAGGTGAATGCCTCAACAGAAGCTGGTGTCACGCACAGAAATGGCACCGAATCAAGACTTACCTGGACACGCGGTGGCCTTCCTTCTGGTCTAAACCCACTTGTCTTCTTGTTTCTTCTTTCACATGAACCAACCAAACCTACGGCAGCACCACTGGCCACTCAGTTTGAATTCTGAGTAGCTCTTCTCCACTCCTGTAACAGTTTCTGTTTTGCAACCATCTCAGGCCAGGTAGGTTCACCGTGGGTTCCAACAGTTTAAAAGAGAACTTTGGAGCCCTTGATGTCATGTTTAAGAGGAAACCAGCCAGCAGGGAGACAGCAACTTGAGCCCCCTCCCCCAAGGTAATGCCTTTTATCCCCTCCCGGCTAAGCACAGGTGTGTGCACTTGCACATGCACACACACACACACCCATGAGCAGGTGTCCACAATCAGGCACGTGTTCCCCACGCCCACACGCTTTCTGCATCATCACAATCAAGGCCACAGGTGATAGCCACAGCAGCTAGTGGTATAAAAAATCTGACCAACTCACTTACCCTACAACATCCCTCATTTAAAATGCACTCGATAAACTTGCCTTGTAGCATTTGAAAGAAGGAAAACAGATTTGAATGTCATTAAGCATGTATCTCACACCAGGAAAATAGGCTCATCAAAAACCTGCATCAGGTGATGCCTTTGATCAAGACAAGGTCTAATTAAGCAGATACTTACTTAGCCCTGGGACCAGGTTCAGACTACCTCACCTCCATGGTCTCCTCTGCCGCCGACACCCCCTCCACTCCAAAGAGCGAGCTCCGGGCTTCCTCAGAGCACTGCAGGGACACACTGGGTTCCCAGTCCACTGCAATGCCCTGAATACAAAGAAGGTACTGGGTCCAGGGCCCAGGACACCTGACAGTGAGCTGTGCTTCACTTGCTTATCTGGGAGACCGCCGGCTGAAGGATCACGTCGATTTCTAAAAAATAAGCCATTATTTTTCATTGCTTCAAAAGTCCACAAGAACCGAAATTCTACTTGAATAGCGTTTGGATGGCTGCTTCAGAACAATGCCAAAATTCGTAATTATGTATTTTGGTTCCTAAGTGCAGCGTCAGGAAGGCAGCACTGGAGCAAGATTCGGGATGGTTCTGGGCAGACGGGTCAGGGAAGGAGTCTTGGAGTCCTCGGTGGCTTTTCATACTTTATTTAGTAGAGGTGGCCAGGTACAAGGCAGGCAGGGGTGCCAGGGGGCCGGGAGGCTGGCAGGCCTCCCAGCCCCCAGTGTATCTCACCCTCTTGGCTGCTTCTTCTCTCTCTGCTGCTGCTGCTCCTCTTCCTGTGGGTCGGTCCTCACAGTTCTGTCTGTTGGTCCTCGCAGTTCTGGCATCCTCATGACGCCGCCCATCTATGCCCGTGTCCAACTCAGGTGCGCCCACTTGCGCACGCCCACCCTGGAATGCTCGCAGCACCGCAGGTGTCCATCATCACAGTGGTGGAGGGTGGAAAGACCTGATCAACCTTTACCCTACACTAAGATTTTTGAATATGGAATGTACAGAGAACAGAGAGGGAGTGTCTACACAGGTAATATTCCTAAACTAATGAGTCTGATTTTCACTTTATGATTTATTATTCTTTAAAGGTATTTTATATGTATGTAAAAGACTTAAATTTTATCTGATTTAATTTGTTCTATGTTCTTGTATTTTTAATGAGATGGCCACTAAAAGAGAAAGTATGTACAAATTTTCTTTATGACTTACTATCTCATGAAATTAGGTGTTCTAAATAGAATATGATTGATTTTATTCATTTTCTCATTATGCAACCTGGTTTATTCATTCATCCAGTCTTCATTTCAGTTTTGGTTTTTATTATTCACCAAAGTCTGACTCGATTTAATTAAAAATTACAGAAATAAAAGTAGATTATTCCTAAAAATAAGAGAATCAATTCATTAGCTACAGGTTCACCAAAATTATTTAATCCTTCATGTTAAAAGATTTGTAGAAATTTATTCATTAAATAAAAATTAGCATTTCAACATTTTCAGTTTTGTCTGCATTAACTTTCAAAATTGTTATCCTACTTTAATGTTTTCAATTTATTTTTGCTCCACTCTAAAACATATGTTATTTTTTGAAACTTAATTTCTGGCCACAAAACCCTGCAACTCCATTAGTTCTTTTTTTTAACACTTCATATTTATATAGCCTTAAATTTTAGATATTTTTCCATTATAATGGAAAATTTCATTAAAACTGGAAGCTTCAAATATTCAACTGATTCCTTCCTTCCAAAAAAGAAGTTTAGGTCATTAAAGAAGCACCATGAGGATTGTCTGACACTTAGAAGTCAAACGTCCTTATTATTCTTCCTTTTCTTTAGCTGAAATGTCTTATTTCCTTTAAAATAGTACCAAGCAAACAATGCTGGCATCTGTCCACAAAACATTCATTCTCACAAGTAACACTTTAAACAGGTGTACCTGTAGGTCCTAAGCAGAGCTAGACTGATGGCAGCTGTGGCTCACAGAGCTCGTGCTCACATGATGCGACAACAGCAAAAGTCCACACTGCTCACACAACTGCTGAAGTGCCCATTTTGCCTCATGGAAACTCTGGACATTTCTAAGGAGAAAAAGAAAACACGCCACTTTTGAACAGCATTATTAGTAAATAGACAGAGGACATATCTGTCATGGAAATCATTCTAATCCAGAAGGTGGTTAACTCATATGTGTGATATCACATTACCCATTAGTATATACTGTTAGGCCCTGAAGATAAAGGCAGAGCACATCATACCGGAAAGCATCAAAACAACTCATTAAAATCATAAATTAATACTGTGAAACAACTAAGTTATGATGGAGCACTGCCACAGTCAGGTACTGAGGGCATAAATACCAGGTGAAAATGAATATATGGCTTGTGCACAGACTTTATCAACTATAAAATTCACCTCTCAGCCAGCATTCCAGTAAATAGCACTGCCAGAGGATGAAACTGATAGTGCTCACTCTAACTGCCCTTACTCTTTTAGCTTTATACAACAAATAGATTATCATTAATACCCAGGTACATCGTAGACAGATTTTTTTTCAAGAGTTGAAGCAAAAATTGGGGGGAAATGTCAAGACATTCGCTCTTAAAACTACTGGGGAAAAAAATAGCCATTGGCTTATTTGACTCACATTGCGAAGCCTTTGACTGAACTGCGTCAAAATTGGTAGGATCCATGTGAAAAAAACTGAACATTTTCCAATGAAGTTCACAGATCAAACCTCAGAAAAGTATGTCAAGTCAAACAGTTTCCCTGTGATGTTTCCTGGGCATTTGAATGTGAATCCTAAGGAAAAACTGAGGTTCAGGAGAACAATACTTGAGTATATTTGATGGAAAACATTATCATTAGTTTAGGAGACCCGACATGGAAGAAATTTAGGTGAATTAACAGTGCATTTGCTTTATCACAACAGAAGTTAACTTCCTATGTGTTAATGAAAGAAAAGGAGGGACTAAAATAAAGACAGGTCACATCATTAACTCTGTGTAAAGAGACGATTGAAATGTGGGCAAGCAGGGAGGAGGAGCCCAGGTCAGAACAGTAAATACTCTTCCCCACTTACTGTCGCCTCCTGGTGTCTCCTCCATAACGGTAAGTTCTAGGAAAATGAACAGGTCTTAGTAAAGAAGCAAGTGTGGACAGAGATTCCAAGCATCAATTCTCGTGCTAAAAACATACTCATGGGGCCTCCCTGGTGAAGGGAGGGGTGAAGTCTCAGCACTATGAAGCATCCACAACCACTGCAGCATGAGTTTGATCCCCGCCAGGGAGCTGACCTACATGGTGCAGCAGACCACTCCTGTCTCACCCTCTGCACCCCTCAGCATTGTATCTCAGTTGTTCTGACTGTTCTGCTCTGTCTCTGGTGAATTCTCTCACCTCCCTGCACTGCTGGCCTGTACCCCAGTTATTGTATGCATAAATAAATAATGTTTAAAAAAACTTAAAGAAAACATTCATGAAAGCAAACTCAAGTTCTTCATGAAAATTTTAAAGCACTGTACTTGGAAGTTTTACATAAATTTAAGATTTCTTTCATGTGATAATTTTATTGTAATTATATAATATAAAGAAAACAATTATTTTCAGCCAGGTCCACATAAGATGTCCCCCAAATCCCCAGTCATGTCACTAAGTCCACTTTCTGAATGCTGAGGACACGGAGTCTGAGAAGGCCCCCAGAGTCTCACACAGAATCCCCAAAATGCAAGTAGCACATCTGAATGAGGTACAAAAAATATTCTCATCCAAAAATAGGGGGAAACTCCAAAAGAACCAGAAAAACTGTGATGGATTTACATAACATCCATCTTTACAAAATTATTTTTTGAAATAATAATAGCATAGTTCAAAACCACAAGGCAGAAGACAAGTAGACAACGTGATCAAAACTGATAGTGAGACTTCAATCTGATGCTGTCATTATGATTTCATGATTAATTTGAGGAAATATTAAGTAATGAAAGCCCAACAATTACTTCATATGCTAATCTGAGTGATTTCTTTCTCCTAATAGTCCCATAAAGGAATCAGTCCTCTTTTCTTTCCATTTTTCTGCTCTTTGCTTGCCATTTTCCCGGAGATAATTGTGGCAAGATGAATCAAAGCGGCCATTTTCCCCTCCCGTTCCCCGGAGGTCCTCAACATGGCATCTCCTACGAATGCCAACCGTGAGCCCGCTGGAAAGTGCCTCGATACTCCACTAGGAAGAACATCAGTTTCCTAAGACCAAACTCATGTTCTTAATAGCTCAAACTAACACTGACATGCGGAGGGAAGATAGGGCGCATGGACCTCCCGGGAGGATTAGGACCAGCTGCTTCCCTGTGATGTCTGGCTGCTCTTCCTTCCTAACTGGTTGCACACAACTTTCATGCTAGGAAGCATTTTCACAAGAATGGCCAACAGCGAATATTTCCTTTGGGAGATGAGGAAAGAAGAGGAAAGGCATCTGCCATAGGGTGTGATAATATTAAATGCTCCAAGTGAGCCTAATAATAAGTCTTCAAATATATTAGATTACATTAAAACATATTTGAAACAAAATCTCTCAAGCAACTAAGAGTGCTTGAAACATGAAAGATTATTAAAGTAGTAGTAGTGATAATAATTATTGTTATACTTATTCATCTTTATTATAGCATATTTATGAGACACTATCCCCAGATATCTCAAAATCTTAATAAATATACAGTTTGTAGAAAACACAACCCAATTGGAATGTCCCTTCTATTCAATTAAAAGGCAAAATAAAAACCTGGGCTGAGATAGCAGCTTTTAAGGCATCAACAACACTTATTAAGTCCTATAGTATCTTTGGTTATTTTTTTATATTCCAACCCTGAAAAAAATAAATGAATTCAGGACATTATCCTCAGACTCAATGTATCTGCAGAGAAGCTACAATATTATTAAGTGTATTAAAAACATGGAGTAGGATATATGAACTCTGAGTTATTAACATAATTTGAATTATTATACAGTTTAAAAAGCTAAATATTTAGAAAAAGTATTATCATTATAAGATATCTTTTACATTCAAAAGCAGGGCTGATTACATCACAGTTTTCAGTTGTCAGCAGAGGGTCAAATACGAGAACGTATTGCCACAAGTTTATCTAAATTCACTTAAAAATATCACATAGAATCAAAACATTGCACACAATTAGTCTATTGGCTTAGGAAGCAGTTATTTTAACATCTGGAGCCATGATAGTCAGATTTAGTATAATACAGACATGTAATAATGCTAAATATTTTATGTTCAACAACTTTAATTTTTGCTAGATAACAAAGAATCCCTTTTAAGTTATTTTTGGCATGGTGCTGGAGGCTCTGTCAAACAATGGGGTGCAAGGCACTGCTCATTTACAGGTTCACACCCCGGCACTCAGGGTCTTCAAGTAGTCATACAGTTAAAACGTAGGCTTGCTCATGTATTCTTCCATGGTCTGAAAGAGAACAAAGCATTAAAACAATTTCCCCTTAAACCATCTCCTTTTGTAGCCTGTACTCATTTCTTACTCTTTTATTGATTTCTCGCCATTAACGAAAAGTAGTTTTGACGGGTGCACATGGACATTAATCTTTGCAATCTAACGAAGAACAGTGACTCAAAACTCGAGTGGACTTCATGTGTATATCCGCACGGCTGGCAGTGAGTAACTTTCAGCTGGCAGGAACTAAGCTTGCCCATAAAGTAAGTGTCTAATAAGAGATGTGCTAAAACCACAGTGGCCAAGTGGTTCACGCCCCTCCACGCGGCGGCTGACACCGCCACCAGGACCGGCTCTCCGAGCCTGCCTTAAATGAGTCTGAGCTGTGCTCACATAACGCAGGTACCATGACCACTGCATCTCGACAGAGGCTGCAGGTCTTTCAACCCCACCAGGTATCACCTTGGCTGGGGCCTCAGCCCTGTTCTTCAGTATCTAGAGTTTATGACATTTCAGAAAGGAACACAGAGTTACAAATACAAAACGGGGAGTGAAGTTTAGGATGAGAAGAGAGATGACAGCAGGGCACCAATTTTAAAGATGACAAATGTCACTAAATCCAGAGCGACAGCGTGTGGGTTTCGTTGAGTAAGGCCTGACGCGCCGCTGTAATGTCGTAAATTCACTGCACAGCTACGTATTCCTGCAGTGAAGACCTCGTACTTCTGCAAATCTGATCAGATGAGGGCACCGCTGCGGCTGTCCTGTAACCACGCAAGGCGCATGGACCAGTCACAGGCCCTGTGGTTGTCACGTCACTGGCTTCGGGGTTCCCTGCTTCAGACCATCCAACGGCTAATGTAACTGGGGTGCACTGACCCCCTTCTGAGCCACGCTGCTACTCAAGTCCCATGGGCTGGTATTTTCTTGCAATTGCCACATGGCAGGCTGGGGCAGACCTTGAAGGCTGGCACTGGCTCGAACGCTAGCCCTGTCCTTTCCCTAGAGGACCAGAGACTTCACTCGGGACCCTCTAGTGTTTGTTTCTCTTTTTTTAAGATGTATTTATTTATGCATTTAAGGCCAGTGTCACGGGAGGTGAGAGAATTCATCAGAGACAGTGGGGAGCAGAACAGGCGGATTGACCGAAATACACTGCTGAGGGGAGCAGTGGTCGGGACCCCTCTGTTGCCCACCTTGTTCTGTGGAGTTTGTTCTACAAGCTGCAGCCTTTACTGCCTTATGATTTGACTCAGCTGTTAACATAGTCTGTGCTCTCCAGAGTGACAGCATTAGGGTGCTAAGCCACTACTCGTGAACCCACACATTACATATGAGGTATCCTATTGCTTGAGCAATGAGGTATGATTTAACTCTCTTTTTTTCCCCAGATTTATTCATTTATGCATATAAGAACTGGGGTACAGGCCAGAGTCCCAAGAGGTGAGAGGATTCACCAGAGACAGAGTGGGGAGCAGAACACACAGATCGACTGAAACACACTGCTGAGAGGAGCAGCGGGCATGGTAGGAGAGGTCTGCTGCGCCATGTGGGTCCCCTCCCTGGCCGGGGATCGAACTCACACTGCTGTGCCACGGATGCCTCACAGTGCGGCGCTCAACCCACTGTGCCACCAGGGAGGCCCTAACCCTCTCTTCTTAAACTGCTTTATTTTGTGGTCATCCCAGGAATTGTGAACTCTGCAGTTGATACCCACCAGCATCTCCTTTAAGAGTTTCTTTATCCTTTTATCCTTCTAATCACTTTGTATCAGAGTCCACAGGTCTTATGTTACCCTCCAAATACAGAATCTCAGAAAGTCACCCCTGCCAATTAAAATGTTCCTTTCTTATATTACTAACATCCAGCTTCAGACAGTCAGAGTATGCTTTGAGCTTTTGATGTTTGATGCTGTGCCTTTCTTACTAAATAAGCAAGGACAGCCTTTTCATGTGAATAAACTTATTAAGGGAAGTCAAAAGAAAGTCCCAAAGGCTATTTGAAGCTTTCCATGGTGAAAACAATGTCACAGAGAATTCCCTTCACCTTCAGTAACTGCAGACACGCTAAGGTCAAAGGTGGGGTGGGGGTGGAGAGACAAATTTTTTCTTTATGCAATTATTTGACTTGCTCCTACTCTTCCCACGAGAAGACATACAGAGCATCCCAGACACACAGTCAGTGGTTCAACCAGTGCCCAGAAGGTCCCTCCCTGGCTTAGCTCAAGTGCCAGGATGCAAGAGGACACCTGTGCTGTCTCCCCTGGCAGGTGCTGACAGTCCCAGCTGAGGCTTAGAGGACAGTCACTGCCTGTCGCTCTGGGGACACAGTCTACCCTGTGACCTCCCCATCTGGCCTCATCCCCATCCCCATCCCTATCCTCTCAATCACCCGGATCATGAACTGCTAATTAGTGTTTAATTAGGAAAAGGCTCTCCCTTGAAAATACCTGTTTTCCAGAGCTATAAGCACCAGGGCCCTGCAAGTTCTCTGCCGTGCTATTTCCTACAGGGCAGGACTAAAAATAACCCATGCGTGTCGTGGCCCCAATTTAAGGTGCTTTGATGATCGAAATGCCAAAGACCCTGTTAAAAACTCTGTATCTCCTATAAGAAGATTCCACAGAAAGTGCCCCAGAATGGATTATAAACAACCCCTGGCATATTTTAAGATAGGTCGTTCTGTGGAATTTCCAAACCACTGACTTCTCTACTACCTTGTCAGACTCCCTCCCTGTGGCATTTGGCTTGAGCCAAGTAAACATCTGGAAGTGAAAAGGCATCATTTGAGGTGAGAACCTCTCTAGCAATAAACACGTCAGCCTTCTAAGCAGGTGCAGGCAAACGCTGCCGGGGTCCATTCAGACAGAGGTGTCTGCTCCTTGCAGGACCGATCCCTACATGGGCAGGAGAGAGGAACCAGCTCGGACACACGAAACAGCTGCTGGGAGGTCACCCGGCGCTCTTGCTCCTAGGCTTAGTCGCCCTTACAAACAGTGGGAAGATGGTGTCCAGGCCGGTCTTCAAAAGATAAGGGAACCAAAGAAGGATCAAGGAAAGGAATAAGAACAATAATAGTAACAATAACAGCAATAAAGACACAAAAACCAAAAATGAGGAGACAAGGACAGACTGGGGACACTTGGTGGGGAGGGGAGGGGAGGGGGAGGGTTGAGGGAAGATGGGAGCATGAGGGACTGAGGTGATGGTGCACTGGTGAGATGGTGATGGGGAATACATGGGGATTACAATTGATGGCAAGTAGATGTAAATTTTAAAAAAAATTTTATATTAATAAAAAAAAGATACTTTAAAATGCTCTGGAATCTCTCAGCCTGCTGTCATGAAAACAGAAGGCTGGGAAGACCCAACGCTGCATGGGAAGAAGTCCCCAGAGCTGGCAGAGCTGGGCGATAACCTAGGTCCTTGGATGAGTACTGGGCTGGGGTGGGGGGGAGGGTGTGTGCAGAGTCTCCTTAGGAGGGCGAAGGGCTCCTTCTGGCAGCGCCCTTGGGAGGAGGGGAGGAGCCAGGCAGGTAAAGTCCCTCATTAGATACAATGCAAAATCTTTCCTGCTTGTAGAAACCAAAAGCCCCTCTATATTTCATGTAAGTATCAGAGTCAGGAGCATCACTAAATGATGCTTCCAGGCCCATTTATACAGTGGCAAGCTAGCCACGGTGCTCCCAATTTATTCATGCAAATAGAAGCAAACATACAGCCTCCACAGGAGGTGTAAGAAATTTTAATTAAAATGATAAATGCCATCTTCCGTAATAGAGCTCTAATATCCCTGGCAAATGAAATAACGACATACTGCTATTATCCTTTCCCAGGACAGCACAGATATTTTAATGAAAGTCTTTTTATACCTTGCATAAAATTATTCTAGAGAACACCAGCACCAAGCACTTCATACCTTTTTGATGCCAAGGTGTCCTCACTAAGAAGCTCAGCCGGACATGAAGAGTAAAGGCTGTAGTCCAGTTGCCTGGGTTCAAGTCTATTGTCCGCACTTACAAGCTGTGTGAGCAGGTCATTTAACCTACCTGTGTCTCGGGTTACTCATTTTTTAAGAGAAAGTACCAAAACTACCTACCTCAAAGAGTGGCTGTCATAATCAAATAAGGAACAATAATTGAATGTTGGGGCCTCCCTGGTGGTGCAAGGGGTTAAGCACCGCACTATGACGCATTCGCAGTCATTGCAGAACGAGTTCGATCCCCGGCCAGGGAGGTGACCTACATGGCGCAGCAGACCTCTCCTGTCTCACCTGCTGCTCCCCTCAGCAGTGTACTTCAGTAGATCTGCCTGTTCTGCTCCCACTCTGTCTCTGGTGGAAGCCTCTCATCCATCCCTGTGCCTCTGGCCTGTACCCCAGTTGTTGTATGCATAAATAAATCAATCTTTAAAAAATAGTAATAACTAAATGTTAATAAACATAAGTTTATTAGATACTGTATCCAATACAGAGAAAGCACTAAGTGTCCACTATCATATCTTACCATCACCAACACACACCATTCTTATCACTCTCATTTACACTCTATAGCGCCATTACCACCACCACCACCACCGCCCCAACACCAAAACCACCACCATCCTTTCCCACAGCATTAGAAACTGTACTGACCTCCTGTAACATGTCAGAATCTTCAATGGCTTTGACAGCAGTTTTCTTGGATGTTTCCTGAATTTCTCCACCCATGATAAACTCATCCAGGATAAAATAAGCCTTTTCGAAATTAAAGATAATATCTAACTCGCAGACCTGGTAGGACCAAAAACAAATGTGTTGATCAATTTGCAGTGGCAGCAGGGCAGACATGCGCCAGCATCTCAAGTCTTTTCAACAGCTATCCCCACGTGGTGCACCAAAGATAAAAATGCCAGATGGCGCCCAAGGACGGGAAAGTAGAACCCGGGAATCCCAGGCCTTCCATCAAAGCCAGCCACTTTCTGCTATAGCAGAGCATGAGCTGACATGCCGATATTTCATGTCTCAAGAAATGGGAATCGGTAGGGATGAGCTCATGTCCTTACCTGCAGGTGCGCCCTGAGCCCCCTTCCCTCCCTACCCTCTACCTTCCCCCCTCCGTCTCAGGCACCAGCGTGGTGCTTATTTTTTTTCTCTCTGTTCTGTGTCTTGGCATCTAGCATGAAGAGTCCGAGCTCGCTTGTCAAAGACAGATTAACTCAGCTGGAGCTAATTTTTCTCAAAATGATGTCACAAGCCAATGTTTCTCAGTATTTCAGTCAATCCGCCTGTTTTGCTCTCCTCTGTCTCTGGTGAATCCTCTCACCCCCTGCACCTCTGGCCTGTACCCCAGCACTTGTATGCAGAAATAAATAAGTCTTAAAAAACAATGCCCACTGCTGGCCCCGGCCCGGGGTCTCTGCCCAGCACCTCCTGTAAGGCAGGGAGTCCAAGGCATTCCCCAGGCAGCGCCCACCCTGCTATTCCAGGGAACGCACATGGAGAACCAACATCAGGGGCCAGGAGAGGGTCTGACAACTTGGGTTGTTTCCGTGTAGCCCGTAGCAAGACCCTGTCCCGTCATCCAGTTAAACCTCCTTCCTGATTCTGTAACCAGACAGCAGTCCCTCGGGCTCTCTCTGCCATTTTCATGCCCACCCCTTCCTCCGCCTCCCCTGTCTGCACTGCAAGACTGCTACTGAGCGTCCGTGCTCCCCACCTCCACCAGCAGCAGCACCGCACACCTCTCTCCGATCGGGCCTACCTCCCGTCTCCCAAGCTCGGACTTTGACAGCATCAGCAGGGCCTGCTCTCTTCTCCCTCCCCGGTGACTGCTCCTCAGACTCCTTACTTGGCTCATTTCCCCCCCTCCCCCCGGCCGGCCTTGCATGTGGTTACGAAGCACTTGCCCATGCTGGTGGCACATCAGTCCATGTGGTTACAAAGCACTTGCCCGTGCTGGTGGCACATCAGTCCATGTGGTTACGAAGCACTTGCCCGTGCTGGTGGCACATCAGTCCATGTGGTTACGAAGCACTTGCCCGTGCTGGTGGCACATCAGTCCACAAAACAAATGTTGCTGCTGCATGTGGCTCACCTTAAAGCTCTGGCTTCTTGCACGTGGCTTTTCTCTCTTTGCAAGCATCTATTCTCCTCGACAGTCTCACCAACTCTCTACGGCTGAGTCTAGCTCACAAGTGGCTTAACAAACCCAGATGTCCCACCCGGATCCCCCTGGAGTGCCGGCCTGCTACCCACACAGCCCCGGTGGCTTGCTCCTCAATCCAAGACACGTGTCCAAACTCTCTTCTTTACGCCTACTTTGCTGTAGCTGCAACCATATTTGCTCAAGAGAATTCATTCTCCAGTTCAATGTATGTGGCCCCCTCCCCGGTCCTCTCTGCCCCCTTGACCTTGCCGCTCCTTCCATTTGGTGCCAGTTCCCACTGGTTCCGTTCTGTAAGTAAACCCCTAACTCGTCGCCTCTTCTCCATTTTCACTGCTCAGGTCTGCAACATCTGGGGCTTAGGTCACTGCGAGGACCTCCTGGGGTGTGTGTCCACTCGAGGCCAGCAACCACTCCAAGCACTAAAACACTGACTCGGACCCTCTCCTTTTAAGGGTTATATGTTCTGGGAAAAAGTTTTCATTTCTCAGCGTGCAGAGGAATCTTTACAACCCAGCCCAGGTCCTGCTCTCTGGCTTCCTCGGCCGTCACTGAACCCAAGCCATGGCCACACAAGCCCACCAAAGTCTTCATGTCTTTGGTCTTTCCCAAGATTCCTGGAATGTTCTCCCAAGCCCCTCTCCTTTATTCTGTCAGCAAAACCAAGCTCATTTTTCCAAGGCAAGTTCAAAAGTCAGGAGTACAAGGACTCCCCCAAATCCACTTTCCTCCAAATCAGACGTGGCACCGTTGCTCTGCAAGCGCCCCTACACCCCGTGTGCACTGGCACACGCTCCCTTACCAGTCCCCCTCCCCCGACTGTGAGCTCAGGCACTGCCCTGACACACGTAGGTACACTCTGTCATCACACTGGCTTGCTGCTATGAGGTCGGGATTAATGACAGCCAGACCAACAGTTCTCTGATCCTACTGAATTCTATGACTTTACGTAAAGTGGATGTCAATATTTTAGCAAGTTGCTTCATATATTTAGTTTTCAGGTCAATAAACTTGTAGACTCCACAAAGAAAATGGTTGATGCTGACAGACCCAACTGAATGTAGAAGCATAAAAACAAACGAATACAATGCCATTGTAATAAAGTCAGCTAAAAAAATACACCCCTCTAACTCATCTATACAAGTTATATATAGTCTCTTCATTCACTAGAAAGGAGGAACATCAAAATTATTGTCTCTTTCCTTTTCCCTCAAGAGGAGGAGGAGGGGAGAGAGAGACAGAGAGAGAGAGAGCGAGAGAGAGAGAGAGAGAGAATATGAATGATTGGTTATATAGCCAATGTAAAATAAGAATGGGACATGACATTCCAACCCAGCACTTTCCAGACCTTTAGGGTTCGCTCTTGAGAATAGTCCCCAGAGCATCGCTGGTGTCACCAAAGGGTGTGTTCTCAGTGAACCCTGTCTCTCACTGCTATAGCACTCTCCTTCTAGGAATTTGAATGACGATGGAATCAGGCTCCCCAGGAGAAAATGTGGAGAGACCTGAGGACAGTGTAAGCCAAACGCTAAAAAAAAGCGCAGCAACAGAGTTGGCACAATATTTGCAACATATATATCAGAGGCACAGGAGATAGCATCCAGTTTCAGAAAGAACTCATGCAAGTCCCTAAGTGGAACATCATGTGCACACACACATACACACGAAGGAAAAGCAAAGGCAGCCAGGAAATAATTCAGGGTCTCTCTAGTGGTGCAGGGGTTAAAGTCTCAGTGTTACTGAGATTATCACCAGCCACTGTGACCTAAGTTCAATCCCTGGCCAGGGAGCTGACCCACATGGCACAGCAGACCTCTCCTGTCCTGCCCCCTGCTCCTCTCAGCAGTGTATTTCAGTGACTCTACCTATTCTGCGCCCTACTCTGTCTCTGGTGAATCCTCTCACCCCCCGCACATCTGGTCTGTACCCCAGTTCTTGTACGCATAAATAAAAATTGTAAAAAAAATTTAAAAACATAAAATTCATGGAGAAGGCCAGTAAACATCTAATAGGATGTATGGTCACACCAGTAATCAGGAAAATACAAATTAAAGTAATAATACCCATTACTAGTGAGAACATGGATACATAGGTACTCACACTCTCTGTTGGCAGAATCTGCAAATTGCACAGGCCATTTGGAGAGTGGCATCTGTCAATTTTAAGTGTACAAATCCTTGGAACCAATGTCTCCACAGGGATTTGTTCCTATGCTATATTCAAAACAGTGCACAATACTCTCTATAGGGACAACAACGATATAGCAGCGTCATTTATAATGAAAATTGCAAATAACCATAAGTCCATCCATAAGGAAACTGGTTAAAGGAAATATGGCTGGCCACAGGGATTCTATGCAGAGGCTGGAAAGGAGGAGACAGCTCTTCACAGACAGGCATGGAAAGATCCCCAAGATAACTTGTAAGGGTATAAAAAAAAAACTGTAAAATAATATCATAACGCAATCTCACCTTTTTAATTGAAAAACTGCGTTGAGGGTATACAAAAAGATAAATGTACTTTGCAATTTTGAACAATATAAACAAAAGGAAAGCAGGGGCAGTCAAACGTTCATGCACATGAAAGAGTTGAGAAGGCAACGGTTACCAGAGGTCAGGAGAGGCGGGAAGGCAGGAGTGAGAACAGCAGGAGCTGAGGAACCTCAGAGTTCAAGGCAGGCGCAGAGCAGGAATCCAAGACAGACAGGAGCCTCATTAGGAGAAGCCAGCACTCTGAATCCTGCAAAGTGAACCTGACAGACACTAGTGCAGGGTCTCTGGGAACTTCTCAGATCCTTCTCTCTGAGCAGCAACCGACCCCCAAGTCTGCAGGGCTCACCAGCAGCCAAGGGGCAATCAGTGACTACACCTTTTTTTGTGGGATAGGGATAAGAAAAGAGGGTATGCAAAGCCAGACACACCATACAGACACACCCACACGGCATGCGCACACGCAATCACACACACACACACAAGGGCTATTGGGATATACAGTTACAACTGATAGTTACTATCTCCAGATCCTAGGGGAAACCACGCCATAACCATAGCTATTTCACAGACAGCAACTCCCAAATGCTACTCTCTGGCTCTTTGAGTCTGGCCCCAAGGGGTTAAAGTATCTACCAGTAAGGAGAGAAAACATCTCAGGAGAACCTTAGACCACATGCTGATCTCTTTAGCTCCAGCCTAATTGCTCAGCTACTTTCAATTCCACCTTTGGGGGGCAGTCCCAGCACATTAGAAATGTGCCCCTGGTGCTCAAGTGGCTGCATGGCATCTCTTAGACAAGAACGTGGGAGCCCCTTTACTCAGGGTTTCCTCCTTTTGCTCTCGTGTCCGTATTCTGGAAGCTGTTCACAAGCAGAGCGGCGATGGCTTCACTTTGTCCTTGACCCCCTAGCCTTGTGCTTTCCCAGAATTTGGCTTATGGGTGTATTCGTTTATAGCAGAACACCTGATGCAGTGAGATTAGTTCTGGCATTTCAGTAACCAAATTTCTTTGGATGAGTCCCTCACTGAATTCTATTCTATAGTAAATAGCAAAAGTTCAAGTTACATGTTATAAATTTTATAAACAAAAATTATATATAAAGTAATCATGACACAGGCTATAATTCCATAGCCATTGATAAGCTACAAAGTATTGTTCATTGCACTATCTCTTCGATCCTCACTATAAACCTGGGAAGTTAGCAAAGGAAGTCCTTCTATTTACCTTTCTGCTTGTCATTTTTCTTATCTGTAAACAGAGATCTATGATAAGCCAACTCATGGGTCTGGTTGACACCAGGATCCAGCAGTGTTGGGGGGCTCCCCCTTTCATAACTGAGAAACCCTGACATCAGGATCAAAACCTCTCCAGGATAGTAACATCCACCCTCTGAGTGCAGCAGCACAAACAATAATCAGAACACAAGAGTAGGAATAGAAAATATGGCCATGTTTAAATCCTGAAATGGACACTTATTTACTTGGGAAACTTGGAGGCATTTCCTCTTAGCCTTTATAAATTGGGGTTAATGCTGCTAACTAAAGATTGAAAGATTAACTAGTTAATCCTTACAAATCTCCCTGGAATTGAAAAGTGTTAAAAAAAAAAAAAACACATATAAACTAGTAGCCTGAGATTTTGATGTATCTGTCATAGGAAAGTAATAACTTCCAAGGTTAAAAGAGAAGCTTAGTATAAAGTTTTCCTTTGGATAATAGAAGGGCAAGATTCAAGGAAACCTTCAGTATTAACACAAGAGAAAAATGAAACCAAAGAGAAATATATTATTCCTGAGATGATGTCAATGAGAATCAGCACTGGAAGACTTTGCTCACCACTTTTAATTAATAAGAACTGAACACCTACTGGGCAAATAGATTTGAATTGCTCTTAGCTGCTCTTAGCTTAATGAAAGATTCATTGAATTTTTTAGTGAATTAAATTTTGGCTCATGATAAAGACAGAGCTTCTAAAGGTATGCCAACATAGGATGAAAAATTAATGTCAGAGATAGAAGAATTCATTCTGACTTTCCTTGTACGTTAACTGGGCTTGGCATGGGTGAAGGTGATTCACATTCTCAAGAAAGCAATGTGTTCTGAAATATCTAAAATAAGACCATATTCGAGTGACAGCAAAGTTCAGTCCCAATTCATATTATCACAGCTGGATTAATCTAGGAAACCCCAACGAATCCCAACCAGAGGTCAGACATGATGGGAAGAGGGCCGGTGGACTGAAACCTTACAAGAACTCCTTCAGGCCTTGGTACAAGGTCAAGGCTATAATTTATTTCAAAAGAAAGCATCAACATGTCAGAATTCACTTGAGAAAGAGAAAGCATAAAATTAATCACAGGCTCAAGAAAAATATGCTGTTGTGTATAGGCAAATCTCTTTTTTAAGAAAATAAAGTTAATGAACCTGGACAACGGGAAAGAAAAATGAATGGTTGTCTTGTTCTGTATATTGGCCAAATACCTGAAATCTCTGAAGCAACATGTTAGGTCTTTTAGCATCGTTTATAAAGAAAAAATGAAGGGAATAAAAGAGAACGATGAGAGGAGGGAGGAGGAAGAGGGAGGGAAGCCCTTTCAGAAAGCTTTTAAGTCCTCAGCCTTGAGGGGAATGTTACGACAAATGGATAAACCCCCCCAAGTACTGTCAACACTGCTTGTTCCATTATACAAAGTACAGAAAACGTCTGGAAGCAAATTCTCCTGACAACACTTGATGAAAATCTTCAGTGAGAGTGGGAAGAGAGTATGAATGAGGGGAAACAACACAAGGACTTATTTCTTGATCATGTGAACTAAATTGAATGTTCTGGTCCAGAGCTGCTTACAAGTGTTTAAAAAACAAGCTTATAAATAAGTCTAGGGACTGCTCTCAAGATACTTGCATTTGGTGGACCAGCAAATCCTGTACAAGTTAAAGATAACACAAGCTCTTCCATGTTTCCAGAACATTCCAGATAGGTCAGAGATTTAAAGAGAAAGGATAAAGATGTGACCTGGGGCCAGTGTTTAGAACGCTTATGCGCCATGTGAAGGAAGGGCTGCATTTATTCATTACAGATGATGAAAGGGACAGTCATCCCAGGTCTGAGCTTTGTAAGTGTGAAAAGGAGGTGAAGCTTGGGCCAGTTTGATAGAGAGGCAGATTTTACTAAAGGCAGGGGACAGGTGACAGCAGCACTGTCCCTGTGCCGTGTAGGACCCGGAACAGTCAGTTCAACACAAGACAGGACAGGATTTCAGAAGATGAGGCATTTGATGCTGAACACCTGAAGACTAACATGGTGTGAGAAGTGCAGTGCAGACCACTATCAACGAAGTGACCCAAAGTCATGAGGAATTTCCAAGAGAGAAGGTCAAGTTGACACCTGGAGAGGAGGAGCCTCAGGCCCTTGAGGGGGCAGCGGGAGGAGACAGGAGATCAGGAGGCTTCTGGAAGACAAACCATCAGAACTTAGCATCCAGGCAAAAGCAAGAAATAGAACTGGGAGGGGAGCGTCCAGCAACACAGAAAGTTGACAGTGGGTGGAGGTTTCAGAAGAGCTGCTGGTGTTGACCGCTAGGGAGAGATCAGTGGTGACTCAGAGTTCCCTGGAGCAGGAAAGGAAGCTGCTTGGCAGTGGGTGAATTCTGAGGATGGGTAGGGCGCCTCATGTGGTATTTTACTTGCCAATAAACACATGGCGATGACGAGCACTGCGAAGATTAACAGGTATTGGTTATTGGATAACAGGTATGGGTTAGTTGTGCTTTTGGTGGTTTTTAACTAAGTATAAACAATAACAGAGAACTCTGGTAGTGACAAAACAAAAACAAACCCATAGATTCTGATAAGAGAATGGTGGTTACCAGAGGAGAAGACAGATTGGTGGGTGGGGGGCAGTGTGGAGAGTAGACAGGTAAAATGGGGAGTAGAACTTTTAGTGGTCATCATAATATAACATATATGATGTCAAAATATAAAGCTAGGCACCTGAAAGTAAAAGAAAAAGAAATCAAGTGAACAAATAAAACTAAAACAAACTCTTAGCTTATAAAAATAAAATGGTGGTCAACAGGTCAAAGGAGAAAAGGGGTGGTCAAGTTGGGCAAAGGGGGCCATCACACGGTGGTGCATGGAAACCAGACTTGCATGGGAATCCGAAGGTAGCAATTATAGGTGCCAGTTACAGTGCCATACACACCCCTGAAGGCCAGACCATGTTCTTTATGCTACGGCAGTGGAAGTTTCAGAAAAGAAACACTTGTAGCTTAGTAAAAAAAAAAAAGCCAGAGAGGAAATAAGTCAAAATAGAAGAGAGATGACAAGCCATGAAGAATAAGAGACTCCCCCCCNAAGAGCCCCCCCCCCCCCCCCCCAAGGAGTTCTTCAGGATCAATTCTAGCTCATTGACACAGGACTGTGCGTGGCTGCCCTCCGAGGACAGAGACGGTAGCTGCCTCTGGGAAGTCTGGGGTCTTTCATTTGCCTAAGGATTACAGGAAGAGGGGAAACATATTCTGATGCTTGGTACCAATGAAATTCATATTTTAGGCTGGAGGGAGAGAAAGAAGGTAGCAAGAGACAGAAAGGAGGATGAAGCTAATTCTAAGAAACCAGAATATCACTTACATTTCCAAAGTATTTGTCCAGCAACTCCACATATCGATGCACAATCTCTAGTGTCAAGAGCTCATTGTCCTGATTTTCTACTGCACAGCAAAAATATAAACTAGCATACCTTAAAAAGAAAGAAAATAAAGCAGATGATGACACATTAAACAGCCTGAACATGGTTTTCCCCCTCACTGGAGACTCTCCCCATCCAAGTTCAAGAATGAAATGATTACTCATTATATCCAATATTCTCCCAAAATACAAAGTGGAATATATAAAATATGGTGGAGACTGGATTCTTTCTATAAATCATGTGAAAAACCCTCAATAAAATTTTACCTTGAAGAGTTACCAGAAACCAGTGTTCTCTGAGCTGTGATAATCAGGGTGCATGATCAGCCCCCTCCCCAGCCTCTGAACTGTCTCCCTCATCACTGCATCTACTGCTCTTCTCTGCCTCTTCCATGGACCAGTTGGCTCTCGGAGACTAGAGACACGGCTTCCCAAAGGCAGGACCAAGTTTACCTTGGTCACTCTGGTACACCCAGTACAGAAATACCTGCTGTGAGAACGTCTGAAACCCTATCCTTGATACAGCTGCTTAAATTATAAATGGACCGAAAGTTTCAGAAGCCAGCAGGTAAATGGGACGAGCATCTCATCAACAAGTACTTGTAGCCCCTGGGTTGCTAATTATAAAGGGTCATCATGACGTGTCTTGGGATGGAGCACCGAGCGCCTGGCCCTTGGGCCCACAGGAGGAGCACAGCACAGGTACTTCTGGTCATCTACTCCATTAAAAGTAGGGTTCTTGGAGGTGACCTCAGTCTTCCCCCTGCAGGCCTCACCAGCACCCTGGCCAGTGCCTCTCCAATGTGGGCTTTCTTGTCAGAAGCTACCCATGATGTGGGTGCAGGGTCAGGTGGGCTGTGCTCGATCCCAGTTCAGGCATCAGTTATTGGGGTCATTATGGCAAAAGTACTTACTTTGAGGGGTTTCCACTTCCTGATCTCTAAATAGAAGTTCCATTCTGGAAGCATGGACTTCCCCTGGAAAGCGGGTGTGGGGGAGAGCATGCAGGTCGTAAAGCCAGGAAGGTCTGGCTTAGAATCCTGGCTCTGCCCATTACCATTCTGCAGTAATGGATGATGGGGGGCAATTATGATGGAGACACCAACTGCACTCTGTGGTTTCCCGCCCCTCATCTGCAAACGTGTGGTGACAGAGGAAGAGCTGTTCCTCTCTCTGTCCACACAAGTGGCCTACCATGCACAGAACATGTTACTACCTGAAAATGCTCTGTCTGCTTAACAAGGGAGTTTCACAAAAGCAGAAGGCTCTTGTGTCTCACCTGCTGTTGCATCCACAGCCACTGAAACAGCGCTGGGATGACAGCAGCTCACGAGATCACTCGACTGCCAGCATGAGTCCGTCACATGCACAGAAGCTAAGCCAGAATCCACCCCTGGCCCAAGGGAAGCCTTTCAACACGTGAGAGTACTTTCCTAGTCTATGGGTACAACTATTTGTGCTCCAGCCTTCAAAGATTTCAGTAAATGATGGAATTGGTGTTGTAGACGAAAATGTTCCAAATTAAACAAATCAAAGCAGCAATGAGAAATGCAACTCTCATCAAGTTACTCACACCTTTTATAAACAAGTTTTAGCTCCTTCCAGTCAACAAAGCTGCTTGTCCGCTGACCACGAGAGAGAATAATCTGAACAATTTCCCGGGTGATCTTTTTCCTTTCTTTGTCAGGGAGAGTGGTGTACCATTTCTGCAGCCGTAATTTTCCTTGCCGACTGAACAGCAGTATGAAATGTATCTAGAATAAAGGACAGCGGAGGCAGAACTGGTCAACCAAATCGTTCTACACTGAAACGCAGGGGTGGAGTTTACAAAGGGTTATAATTCCTAGCAGGAAAAGAATACTTACCAGCTGATCTGATAAACTCTATCTAACCATCAAAGAAGAGAGAACTGGGTACATCACGATCAAAATGCATTTATAGTATACGAGTAAGATAAGGATTGTTTTATTATCACTTCAAAGACTTACAAACTCATTATAGAGAGAAAATCTACCAAGGATGTATGTAACTTTTGACAAGATGTTAAATTCTTCTTTCACAAACAAACAAAATGTTAAAAATAGAGAAAGAGTTTACTTTTAAAATAACATCCTAATTCTATATCACACTATAGAAACAATGATTATACAGATAAAAAGGAGAAAAGGAAAGAAATGGAAATGAAGCAAGGGGGTGAGAAAGTGAAAAGGGGAAAGTATTCTTTTTTTTATAAATAAAAAGTCTATGCTTGATATATAGTGAAGTGTTACTACAGTCCAGCTATTTAACTCAACTGCTCATATAGCTAACATTTTCATAAGTAATGAGAGCACCTAAAATAAGCAAATTTCCAGTATTCCACATAATATTATTAACATGAGCCTCATTGGGGATTCTAACTCTATCCTCATAGAGTGCAGTAGAGCTCTAGGCTTCCTCATGCCACGTGACTGCAACGTTGCACCTTTGGGTCAGCCCCTCCAGGGCCCCAACTGCCCTACTCTGGAAACCACCATTCTACTCCTATTTCTGTGAGTCTGACTGTCTTTTAAGATTCCACTTTAAGTGAGATCACACAGTATTTGACTTTCTGTCCTAGCTTACTCCATTTAGTATGCCTTCCTAGGACATCCCTGTTGTCACAAATGACAGAATATCCTTTTTAAGGTTGAATACTTTTGTGTGTGTGTGTGTGTGTTTGTGTACCACATTTCTTAGCCATTCATCTGCTGATTCATATCTTGGCTCCTGTGAATAATGCAAAGAACAGGGGAATGGAGATACCACTTGGAAATACTGGTTTCATTTCCTTTGGATAAAAATCCAGAAATGGGATTACTGGATAGAAGGTAGTTTCACTTTAAATATTTTAAGGCATCTCCATGGTGTTTTCCATAATGAGTACCCCAATGTAATGTACAGAATCAAAGGTACATGGGGCATTCCCTGTCTCTAAATCTTCATCAATACTTGTTATCTGTTGTGGTTTGATAATAGTCATTTAAACACATTGTATCTTATTGTGGTTTTGATTTGCATTGTATCTTATTGTGGTTTTGATTTGCATTTCTCTGATAATTACTGATGTTGAGCATCTTTTCACACACCTGTTGGCCATCTGTATGTATTCTTAGGAGAAATGTCTATACAGGTCTTTTACGTAATTTTGAATTTGGTTACTTGCTTTCTTGCTATTAACTTTTTTGAGTTCCTTATACATTTGCATATTAATCCCTTCACATATGTATGGTTTATAAATATTTTCTTTTATTCCATAGATTGTCACTTCGATTTCTGATTATTTGCTTTCATGTGTAAAAGCTTTATAACTGGACATGCTACCATTTGTCTGTTTTTACTGTTGTTAGCTCTGGAGTCACGTCTGCTATATCATTCTCTGAATCACTATCAAGATGTTTTCTCCCAGTGTTTTCTACTAGAAGTTTTACAGCTTTAGGTCTTACATTTACACCTTTAATTTTGAGTAGATTATCATGTATTGAATACGTTCAATGTCTAATTTTCATTCTTCTGCATGAGGATAACCAGTTTTCCCAACACCATTTATTAAAGAGACTATTCTTTCCCCATTCTGTATTCTTAGCACCTTTGCAAAGACCAAACTAAGTCTCAGCTGTTAACTTTTTATTCCACTTTGTGGGTTAATTGTCTGAGAGCTTTAGAATCAGCCATTTCAAGTTACATTTGGTTTGATATTACAATAAATTTTTAACAATTTAGATCAGGTGTTGGCTACATCAGGAATCAACATGATTTAATTTTTAATGATGTTTCAAAATGTGTATTTTTAAACAAATACGCATAAATGCATATTCAAAGAATTTTAAAAGCTTTTACTGAGTAGAAGATACTGTAACATGTAGAAATTTACTTTGGTACACTGAAGACATGATAGATTTGATTTTCAGAAATTATCAGGTGGTATGATCTTTACTTATGAGATTAAATTTTCTCAGTTTACAGTATGAGATCAAGTTTTAAATCGCAGCTTATTTTGTTGGATTTTTGCTTTGTGGTTTTAAAAATAAAATTCACTGTAGAGGTAAATTCTGTCATGGAAGGAGTAATATGTAGCAGGGACCAAAATAATTAAATTTTGAAATAAAATAATCAACTAGTATTGAAGTAGTTTGGTTCTGAATGGCATGTGTACATCATAAAATTCCACTAGGTGGCGTTGTCTGGGGGTCAAAATAAACCAGGATCCCCTACCATGTGAAAAAATAATTTAAAAAATGTCCAATGTGAAAAGAAAGAAAATGTTCACCAATTTCATCACAAATCAAAACCAGAGTGAGATAGCACCCATACCTGTAAGAATGGCACACATCAAAAAGATTCCTACCCAGTGATGGAGAGATGTACAGGGAGAGGAATCCTCGTACATTGGAGATGTGTAAACTGGTGCCACCATCTGGGAAAACTGGTCTGGATTTTTCTAAAAAGCTAAATATGGAAATAACATACAATTCAGTAACTGTACGTTAATTGTATGTTCATAAGCCACACTTTTGGCGATCTACCTGAAGGATACAAAACCATCAACTTGAAAAATTATATGCTCCCCATTATTTACTGCAGCATTATTTACATTTGCCACAATATGGCAGCAACCTAAGTGGCCACTCACTGATGACAGGAGAGAGAAGATGTGGTCTACAGACACAGGGGAATTCTCTTCAGCTATAAGGGAAACCCATTCACAGCAAAACGGAAGGACTTTGAGGGAACTGTGCAAAGTGAAGTGAGTCAGAAAGAAAAAGACAACTATTAGATGCTTTCACATATATGGGAACTATAAGGAAACAAAGTGGATAAACTGACAAAGCAAAACAAAAATAAACTAGTGCTGACTGAATCAAACCGCAGCCACTGCAGCACAAGTTCAATCCCTGCCGCCGGCCAGGAAGGGGACCCACATGGCGTGGCAGACCTCTCCTGCCTCGCCCGCTGCTCCCCTCAGCAGTGTACTTCCATTGGTCTGCCTGTTCTGCTCCCTGCTCTCTGTGGTGAATCCTCTCACCCTCCCCCCCCCCCAACACCTCTGGCCTGTACCCCAGTGCTTGTATGCATAAATAAATAAATCTTAAAAAAAAATAAAAAATAAATAAAAAAAATTTTAAAAAAATACTTCCATGCAAAAATAATGTGCGAATAAAGAAAAAGATCCCAAGGTATTCCCACGAATCAGTACAAACAACAACAACAAAGTTTTCCCTACTCCCGACCTATAGAATTTGAGTTTGTCTTAATAAGCTTATAGTTCATCTTAGAAATGTGTTATAACAAGGACATCACTTGTGTAGAAAAAGCGAGTCTAAACACTTTGCTCATCTAGCAGCTTTAAGGAAAACTTGTCCTCAGTCTGAAATTTTAATCCTTGCTTAGAACACAGCATTGTCTTTAAAACCCGTTTCACTATCAGTGTGCCATAAGTAATTCATTCATAAAACACAGTTACTGTTTTCAAAGAATCATATTGGGAAATGCATCTTTGCTTCCCAGAGGAGATCATCATAAAAGTGACTCCTGAAAGTGCAGAATCAAATGGTGCTGGAATCTTGACACTTCGGGGCCTTGAGAACGCAGCTTCAGATAGTCACTGATGGTTAAGGCTACTCCATCTACTGCCCACCCAGTGACATTCCCTGATAAGAACCCACCTAGCTTAGTGTCCATACTGCTTTGTACTGCATCTCAGAAACCTTTCTTCCCATCTTACCTAAATCTCCTGTTACAGTGTATACCAATTTCCCCTGATTAAATCCATAGAGTATATAAAAAGACAAGATTCATTCATTGTCTTAGAAATGATCACGATGGGGTGCTGGGAGGAAGAGAGGGCACCACACCAAGTGCAGGAATCTCCACGCACAGAGCACAGGCTGCACGGACACACTATACGACTAGTGATATGTTTTCTTTAAACTAAAACTCTTGCTTTGAGCTGAGATTCCTGCCTTGATGATGCCCAAACAAGAGTTGGCTATTGACACCATCAGAAACTAACCAAGCAGACCAGGAGGCACCAAGGTCAAGATAATCAGGAAGCTGATAACAAACTCTGGGGGCTGAGTGATGAACACCAAGAACATCAGCTCTGACGGGCTGTTCTGATAAACTGATTCAACTATCACAGGCTGCTCTGATGGGCTGGTTGCTTAGGGCTGTTTTTGTTTAACTGATTCTAGAAGACCAGCTAGAGATAAAAGGCCAGCTAGAGATGAGATGGCAGAAGGGCCTGTTCTCTCAGATCAGTGGCCAGGGAGAACAATCTCTTCAGGGCGCTGAGCCCTCTGTGTCTCAGATCACTGACCAGTGATCTGAAAAACAAAGCATTTATAGATTCAGTCCCCAACTCTGATCACTGGCCCGTTAGCAGTGACAAGCAGCAGAACGCAGGCCTATTCTGCCAACAATAACTCTTCCAGTATTTGAGGACAGTGTTTAACTCTGCCCTTAGTCCATTTCTTCCAGAAGAAATAACCCTGGTGTTATGTCTTCTCTTTATTGGTTCTATTTTCAGCACTCAAAACCATCCTTGCTGTGAATCTTCTGGAATCTCCCCATAGGCTGAATTTGGGGCACTCAGGTCAATACCCACCCTAACATTCCAGTGAGAGGTTGAATTATTACTGAGATTAATTACAGATTACATCTTAGTCTTCTGAGTTGAGATCTTCTGTCAAAATCAGGTGCCTGCCTTCTTAAATATGGATCAACAATGTTGAACAATAAACAAAGACCGGTTTTTCATTCTCACAACAAATCCTAAGAGAAATGGTAATTCAGAAACACATCTACAAAGCCCACATGAAAGATGAAAATGTGTTTCAAATTCAAATGTTGCAACAAATAGGTTGAAATTTACCTAATACCTGCAGTACATGAGCTAGTGCTGAAAGACTCATCCTCTCGGATTCAGCTCTGAGCAACAACAGTAGTTAGTGGTGTGGTATGTGGCGGCTGTTATCGCCCCAGATTAATGGTGTCATTGAAGAGAGCATCAGAATGAATTACAGTGATTCACAAAGTTCAGCACCTCCAGCAATTAATTTTACCCAATTTATCAGTTTAGTCACTCAAAGCATATTTGAATAATGTTCCAAGAGGTTAATCAAATATCATTTTTGATGAGCATTAGCTTGAGAGGAAGTTAAGTGACAACTGAAAGCTTTTTTCAATATTTTCAAAGGGCCAACTTAAATGTGTCAATGTCATAAACAAATTTAATGGGACCACCAATACCCAGACAGTGCCTTTCTACAATGCACTGAGATGAAAGAAGTGATGGCTTACAGCTTCCCTAGAGCCTGCTGCAATGGAAAGACTGACTAGTAAATACTTTTCCAGGAAACACCAACTCTAGAAATGACCATCGAGTCTCATGAAAAGGACTGACCAAGGATTTTGTTGATTATCTGACTCCACCGGCATCTCTCATGCCCATCCCAGAAGCAGCCACTTCTGGGGCTCAACCGGGATATCAGCACCTCTTCTTGAGGGTCTAGTTCTGTCCTAGATGACCCCTGAGACCCAAACATAGGAAGTCAATCTCCATATTCCTTGTCCGTGTCCACTTGAGCAGTCTTTAGCCTAACTGAACACAGCCCAAAATTCTCACTTTAACCCAAAATGCAAAGCACTCTGGGTATTTTCTTCACCATGTATTTCTGAAACATGTCTAGGAAGGCACCATCGGGCCTTGAGGAGGCACAAAGCAGACAAATGTGAAGCCTCCCACAGCACAGTTGGTCTTCATGTTTGCCAGTCTCCCTACTCCTCACCTAAGCTCATGCTGTGGACCCCCAGCCAGCCTCCAGAATAGAGGTGTCCAAGAACCTTCTATCTCCAAGACTCACGCTGTGAACACTATCTTGTCAGGAACAGACTGCATGTAAGGATATGAGCTACACAGATAAACACACAAGATATGCTCCTTTCCTCCAATCCCACTGTTCTGAGAGACCCTTCCTCTATTGCCATCATCCAGCCTCCTTAGGTGTATTCCCGCCTCGGCAGCCACTCACAAATCTCACAATGGATCAGCCCACCACTCCCATTTTTGTTACTATGTGGATGCACCAGGCATTCCTGAGAAGAATCACAAAGGACTTCCAAGATTGGTATTACCATAAATGTACGATGGTCCAGCCCAGTCCAATCTCCTATGTTACTTGAAAACATTCCACATCACTCCTCACATAAGTGGTTGCTAAGCAACTCCCCCTTCTATTCCCCAATTGGGTAATTCCAAGTCACCACCACGCCCATCATAGACCTCTCTCCATTTTCACTCCCAGTTCCGGGGAGACGATAAAAGGAAGAGGATAAAAGCCATTCTGTGGGATTTCCTCAATTCCTCCCACACCTGTACAGCCATAAACACACACTTGGTCGCACCCACCCCCGGCCAACTTATTTTCATCCAGTAGGAAAGAACATCGTCTTCTGCCCTGGCTTTCCACCCTCACGTACCTTCATCTTTCTGGCACTGCCAATTTCTGTCCTTCTCTTTTGTGTCTGCTCATATATAGATGCTAAAACTCTAGGTCTCTCTCCTCTCTTAAAAACAATGGCTTTGGCCTGTGTTCCAAGCTTCCTGAAAAGTGTCTGCAGAATCATGTCCGGAATCCAAAAGTGCCCGTACCTGTTAACCCCATAGGTTTACTTTTAAATCTGCCTCAAGGATGTGTCTTAAAAGACAAACAATTAGGCAGTAGATGTTTAATGCAGTTTTTAAAGTAAGCACATATACACAAAAGTAAAAATGGAAACTACCTTAACTGCCAAAAATAGTGGTATTTTTATTATTAAGTGGTATTTTTAAAATGTCAAAGCAGTGAGAATATTTGATACATGTTAAGTTTTGTTTTTAAAAAGCAGAGGTGGGCCTCCCTGGTGGTGCAGAAGGTTTAGCACAGTGGGGCTTCTGTAGCCCCACTGCAGCACGAGTTTGATCCCCAGCCAGGGAAGGGACCTACATGGCACAGCAGACTTCTCCTATCTCACCCGCTGCTCCCCTCAGCAGTGTACTTCAGTAGATCTGCCTGTTCTGCTCCCCACTCTGTCTCTGGTAAATCCTCTCATTCCCCTCTCCCCCTATACCTCTGGCCTGCACCCCAGTTCTTCTACCCCCCCAAAAAAAAAGCAACAGATGTGGAGGGGCCTATGGAGGTTGGTGGAGGATTACAGGGGCTTGGGGGGTGGGCAGGAAGGTAACATCCAGCTGAAGAGGTGTGAACCTAGACTTCTGAATCACATGCAGTGTTATAGACCAGTCAACCACCCAGATGGCCGCAGTTAAAAGGACAATAGAAGAAAGACAAACTTGAAAGAGCACATGGAGTACTGGCACACACTGTAAAACTAGACTTGCATAGAAACTATAAGAAGGGTATACAGTCACTGCATCGCGCTTGTCTTGGAAGAGTAGAATTATGCACCCCATTTCCCTCTTTCTGTTTCCCTAGATCTTCCAAAAGTTTTATCAAGATTCTACAACAAGAAAAAATATTAGTGAGTGAAACAATATTAGTGAGTTCAATAAAAATCAACCACCATTCTATTTAAAGTCTGAATACTAAGTAAACAGCAAAGTTCCTCCAGATGTGTAAGCAGACAAACTGGATTCCCAGCATGTCTGCTGGCCAGAGGACCATGATGCCAGCTGCTATGAAAGGACAGGAAGGAACAGGACAAAGGACAGGAAGGAGCATAAAAACCATCACTGTTGCCAGCTTAAGATGCAGGCGCCCTAGTAATTTCTCTAATTCTAAAACGATGTCACTTTTTCTGGCAATGAAATAAGCAAGCCGGAGAGTGAGTATGGAGGACCAGAGCATGGGCTTTTATCACACTAACTACAGCGTTGCTTTTGGAGCAGTGGCTGCATCGGTGGGTCTGCATCTAATGCTGCAGCTCGTGGGTCACAACCAGCACATTTCCGATGGGACAGAGCAGGTCAGAACAATCACAAATGTGAAGAGTGTGGGTTTCGAGAAACATCTGTCCTGACCGCATATGCTCATTCTGCACAGTGGTGGAAAATACCTTCCTTGGTATTGGTTGTGGCCAGAACGGAAGGAGGAGGAGAAGCCCAGAGGAGACAACAACAAAGACACTGAGCCCACTGCTCCCCCCAGCAGTGTGTTTCAGTAGATCCACCTGTTCTGCCCCCACCCCCAATCTGTCGCTGGTGAATCCTTTCACCCACCCCACACCTCCGCATCTCTGGCCTACACCCCAGCTCTTCTATGCATAAATAAATAAATAAATCTTTAAAATAAAACACTTCAGAGCTTACAAACCTTCTATCTTCAACTAAGAGAGAAAAATATTCAAGTCTCCACCACTAGCTTCAATGTAGGAAAAAATCCACCTCTTCCATCAGGAACCTGGAAGACTCTTCCTGGAGACACAAGATGGCGGAGGAAAGACTCTAGGCTGGAGCAGTGAGGCCTCGCAGGCAACTCACATCCCACAACTGCCTCCCTCCGAGCATCCTGGCACCTGCTTCTGAAGACAGCAAGGGCACGTGGGAACGGTCTCTAAAATGGAAGCGACAGAAGGACTAATAAAAAAGAAGCAGACCACTGGTTAAAGTAGCGAAGATGGAGCAGAACACACACACACTCTCACACGCGCGCGTGCACGCACACACACACACACAAACATACCCAGAAGCTCAGGAGGCGGAGCTCCTCTATTAATAAGACAACACCAAAGATCTATAGGGAAAAAAGACAGGAGTAAGTTCTTGGGAACTAGGAAGTATGATAACCAAAATAAAGACAAAGGAATCTCTGAGAAATCTGAACCGGAAAAAAAAAGCGGGTGGGGTGGGGTGGGGGAGAATTAGAGGAAAAGACAAACTCTTTGGGGGAGGGGATCAATCCAGGAGGTACAAGATCAAGAAGGAGCAGAGATCTTAGAAGAAAATCACCAAGAAATAATAACTCAAGCAGCTCCTTGAGTTAAGCAGATGCGATTTCACAGTGGAAAGGTTCAGCCAGTGCCAGGAAAGGTGTTTCAGTGGGGAGGGGGCACAGCGGACCATGTGGGGGACTGTGTTTTGGTGGTGGGCTTCTTTTGAAAACCAAAATTTTCTCTCCACCCCATCTATCTACCCTTTCTTCTTAAAAATCGTGTTGTGAGCATTAGATTTCCATATAACCATTAGATTATATATGTCTTTAAGAAAAATCAGGGGCCTCCCTGGTGGCGCAGTGGGTTGAGCAACGCACTATGAAGCAAACCGCAGCCACTGCAGCACGAGTTCGATCCCTGCTGCCAGCCGGGGAGGGGACCCACATGGCGCAACAGACCTCTCCTGCCTCGCCCGCTGCTGCCCTCAGCAGTGTGTTTCAGTCGATCCACCTGTTCTGCTCCCCACTCTTGTCTGGTGAATCCTCTCAGCTCCCGCAATTCTGGCCTGTACCCCCAGTTCTTGTATGCATAAGTAAATAAATCTTTAAAAAAAATCAGGACATACATTAAAATGTATGACTCCCCCTAGAAGCTAATAAACAGTACCCTGTGCCACGCACTGGAATGAACTGGGGGAGCTCTGACACCTCTACATCAAGGACAACGGTGGAGACTGAAGTTCCCTCAATTAAAATGAAACTGAAGGGGAGCTCTGACACCTCTACACCAAGGACAACGGTGGAGACTGAAGTTCCCTCAATTAAAATGAAACTGAAAAAGCAGATCTGCATGAAATTTTATAAGACTCCAGATCTAGAGTGTAGCCTGGAGAGAACGCTCACCATCCACGGACAGAAATCAAAACCACCTGGGCCTCTCCGCTCCAACACTAGCTGTAGTAAGCTGGGAATCTTCACCCAGGTCAACCACCCATCAAATGAAAGATACCGGGTGTTTTAGTACCTGAAATGACTAAAAACACAAAGAAAAACACAAAAGGAGAAATTTGCATGAAGCTGATCTTTCTGAAGAAGTTGCCTCCCATGAAAATGAAGGTGGAAGCCCAGCAAACATGATTAACTGGGGCACATCGAATGATGGGGACAGGCAGGGTATAGGGACAGCCACACCCCAGGACAAGAGAGCCAGCATTCGAGATGCAAGTGGTGGGGCTGAGGAGGGGGGGGACCAGAATCTACAGATGGCATCACTTCTTTGTATCATTAAAAAATTGTGGCCAAAGATCAGAAAGATTTGCTAGGGCATGGGGAGCCGGTGGTGGACATGCAGAAAACTAGAGTAGAAACTAGGATTGACTTTTAGAAAAAGAAAGAAATGATATAAAAAAGAAATCCTAATTGTACTTCCTAAAACTATTTTATTATTTTTTTAGAGATTTATTTATTTACATATAAGAGCTGGGGTACAGGTCAGAATTGCGGGAGCTGAGAGGATTCACCAGACAAGAGTGGGGAGCAGAACAGGCAGACTGACTGAAACACACTGCTGAGGGGAGCAGCGGGAGGCAGGAGAGGTCTGCTGTGCCCTGTGGGTCCCCTCCCTGGCCAGCAGCAGGGATCGAACTCGTGCTGCAGTGGCTGCGGTTTGCTTCATAGTGCATTGCTTAACCCACTGCGCCACCAGGGAGGCCCATTTCCTAAAACTATTTTAGAAAAAGGAGAGACAAAGAAGTGAGTGTGCACTGGTGTTGGTAGGAGGGACAGATGAACAGAAGAGAATTAAAAAAGAGGGTTGCTATTTCTGGTTACAAATTATTTAACTGTATTTGATTAAATTATATACCTATATTGCTTGGGTTAAAAAATAAAAAAGGAATTTTTAAAACAATAACTGAGGGCCTGCCCTGGTGGCGCAGTGGGTTAAGCAACGCACTATGAAGCCATGGAGGGGACCAAATGGCACAGCAGACCTCTCCTATATCACCGCTGCTCCACTCAGCAGTATATTTCAGTAGGTCCACTTGTTCTATTCCCCACTCTGTCTCTGGTGAACCTTCTCACCCCCCCAAAACACTAGACTATACCCCAGTTCTTGTATGCATACATAAATATTTTTTAAAAAATAAGTAAAGGCTAGAGGACAACATACATTAGTTGTTCTAAATCATCTTCGATGAGTTGTTTGATTTTCTTTAATGCAGTTTTATTTTTCATCCTGAGCCAGTCCATGGCATAAGGGTACCATTTAGCCTCTAGGTGGAGGAATACAATTTGATGTATGTCCTAAGTTTTCTTAAAGACAACACATTTGACTGGAAATCTAATGCTTGTAACACAACTTTTAAGGAGGATGGATAAAGATTTACTGTGGTTATCGTGATGGTGCCTAGCCTTCATGTCTTAACAGGTTTTTAGCATTCACCTTTGGAGAAGTCTCATTTCTTAAGACTCTTTTCCTAATAAGGGTTTCTTAATTCCCTTAACACTTTGTATGCTTCCTCCGGAGAAAGAAATCATGTCCAAATCCAATTTTTGCTCATAACATGGACTCAATAAATAGTGGTCTCCAAGGTTGCATTTTGAGGAATGGGAATTAGCTCCACATTACTAGCCTGAGTGGGGAGTTGCCTGGATTTTCTATACAGGTTAGAGAACATTATGGTTTCTTGAGATGACCTGCTTTTAAAGCCCAGGGTTTTATTGGGCATCTTAAGTTTGCAACTGGAATTACTTTTCTCCAGATGCAGTAAACTCAAGTAGCACTTGTTATATCTGCCAGATCTCCTGGCAGCTTATCCTGAGCGCTTTAACAATCTCTGGCCAGAAGAGTTTACCAGCATCTGCAAACCCGAGACCCAACTGCTCTGTCCTCTGACTACATCCACGCGCCACGTGACTGAACTCACTCCTTCAAGGTCTCACGGTTTATAGCTGCATACAGAGTCGCAAATAGCCTGATTTCTAAGCCTGCTTCAAAAGCCACAAGGCCATCTCTCCAGGGCTGCTGCCTCTCAAGGACCTCTATCTGGTCTGAGCCCCAATCCAAGGGTTGTTTAGAAAGTGGAAAGAAGGGGCTCCCCACGCTTCTACACCAGCCCCATGCATCTGCCTTCTCAAAGGGCTGCAGCTGAATACAGTTCCCTCGCCCACAAGCCAAAGTGCCTTCTCTCTAGAAAGGTCATTCTCTTGTGCCTTTATCTACACTTAGTCTTTACCCATATGCCCAGCGTGGAAACAGATGCACCAGACCAGCTTCCCAAAGTCACGTGCATGTGCACAAACTCTTAAAATAAAAGTTTACTGAGCAGTCCTCTAGCCTCTGGTCCTCTGAGATGAAACTGTTACATGCCAGAAATTAAAATCTTCGTTTTTTCTAAACTGATCACACGCTGTTCAATCAAAATGGTGTACCGCACCCATGTCTCAGATTTGGCCCAGGTTATACAGCACACTGATGACCAGGCCAACCCATATTTGGTGCAAGGCATGCTGGGGGTGTTCGCAGCCCAGCCACGTCCTTGTGAAGGGGTGGGAGTGCAGCTGCAGCTGAGAGCTTGCATTTAAATGCTGCCATTCACGAGCGTGGTGGGCTTGGACAAGCTACCTGATCTTTCTGGTCCTCCGTCTCCTTATCTACAAAACAGGGATGACAACAGCAGTAGCTCCGATAATGCTGGGGGCATCAGAGATACCCCAGGCAATCTCAGTGCAGAGTCCAGCAGGGAGTGCTCAGTAAGTGCTTCTTATCACTCAGAGTCAGCCAGCAGCGGGCCCCACCCATTTATAGCCCATTTATTTCCACTGAGGCAAGCAAAAGCGCTACCTCCTTGGAAATCATTCCATTCCTAGTCCACTTTTTCACTAATTGGCTCCCCAGTTCTGACGGAAAGCATCTCTGACAGCCTCTTCCTAAGGACCCGAAAGGCATTCTGCTGGTTCGTTGGATGGTAGTAAGCCATTTGATTTCTTGCTGACTTGCCACCTTCTCTCTTTAATTAAGTGGTGCCATCAATCACCTTTCCTATGTTTACATAAAGAGGTTACCCCAGAAATAGCCCAAAATTCCTGGCAAGTCACTGAGGGCCCCCTTCCTCTCTTGACTGCTGACCCACGGTCTTCTCATCACTGACTGATTCTCTCCAAGTTCCCTGTGAGGTGCTTCCTCAGCGCCCCACTTTTCACCTATGTGTATGACTCCTTCCGGTGGCTTCTGTCCATAACTGAGCAATGGCAGGTAACACTTTCATTCTTAGTTGTCACCTCCCTCCTGACTCTGGCATCGCCTCCGGTTATAGGTCACCCCCAGTCCTTCCCCACCAGCCTCTGTTCACAGACCTCACCTGGGTCAGAGGGAATTGTATACAGACAGGTGTGGCCCAGCCCTGCTGCCGGCTCCTGCCCTGGGCCAGTCTCCAGGTACCAGGCCAGCCAGCAGCCTCCTCCCCCCTCCATTCAGCAGGGACAGATAATATTTTAAAGCATTCTAAGCCTCAGCCTACAACAGAGTGCAAGACTCAAACTGTGAATCACGAGGCATAGCTGCAGGCCTCTGCAGGGCCTCCTGGACGCAGCCACACACGCTATGACGTCACTGGGAAAAAATGTCACCCAGTGTCACTGGCTTTCCACATTTGTCTTTTCCAAAAGAAGCTTGTAATGTGGGCGACCTTCTTTTTGCACCAGGATAGGGAGGGGCGAGGTGGTGGGGGGAGGCACGAGGACTATGGTGGAGGACGACAGGTGCTGGATGATTGTCTGAAATGTGTGGATCGTCTTAGTGTTGGCAACCAGCGATAATCACAGCAGTGATGATAAATAGCCGTGCAAGTCAAACAGCGCAGTGTGAGCACCTGGGTCCTGAGCCGCCTCTGGGCTGCAGGCTTCCAGCTGCTGAACTAAAGGGCCTGTGGAGCCCCGGGGGAGAGGGGGCCCTGACATCTAGAGCATAGACCATCGCTGCACCCACAAACTTCTCTGTCTGTGGTTCCTGAACAGGCTGCTGGAGGAAGCCAACCCTAAGTGAGAACCCCGGCCCTCTTCCACCTAATAGAACTGTCAGCCCTATTCTCACAGCAGAGTCTCCTGGTAACACTCAGCAGATTTAATAGGTCTTTTTTTTTTTCCCCCATCAGGATTTTCAGGTTCTATTTCCACAGTAAGGAAGAGAGTATTTTATAGACAAGTAAAATCTTCACAAGCTCAGAGTCTCGTTTTTGCCTTGCTATGTTAAACTCCTTCCTGCAATAAAACGTGGAAAGCAGACATGTGAGCCATTGCACTTCCCTTCTTTTCCCGATCCTTGTACACCATCTGGTGGCAGAACTAGCTCCTTAGAACCAGTGAAATGTTCAGTGAAGGAGGTGAATTAGGTGAAGTGCATGATGAAAGTCAGGGAGAGCAGGATAAAAGCAACAGTCTAAGCAAGAAGGAAATCAGATAGAAGCAAAGGCATGAGTCATCCCATGCTGAAAGGTAACTGCTGAGAATTAGGAAGTAAAACTTTAAAAATCCTTCTATAAAGAAAACTCACAGAATTATACTACCCATTTACCTGTATTGCACAATAATGCTTACTGGCAGGAAGGGAGGGAGGAGGAGATGGGACAGTCATACTGAAAAGAATGGCTAATCAGCCTATAATGGGGTGAATTCCATCACCCAAAATGCCTCTGTTGAGGTCTGAAACCCCCAGTGGTGCACAGTGTGACTTTGGCTGCTACAGATATAATTAGAGTGAAGTCACAGTAGAATAGGGTGTACCTCTAGTGCACTATGACAGTATCATGATAAAAAGGGAAATGTGGGTACAGTCAGAGAGAGAGAGAGAGAGAGAGCATGTAGCATGTGAAGATCAAGGCAGAGACCAGGGAGAAGCAGCAGGCATTAAGGATCCCCAAAAATGGCCAGCAAAGCACCAGAAGCCAGGAGATAAATGGAACAGTTTCTCCCCAAATCCCCAGAGGAACCAGTTCTGCAGAAACTCAGCCTTGGACTTGTGGCCTGCAGAACTACGAGACAGCACAATTCTGGTAAATCACGTGGTCTGTGGTCCTAATAGGCAGCTGTCTCTGGCTTGGCAGTTTGTCATTTTTACAACCTCAGACATCATCATTGTTGTTTTCTATGCCATTATAACTTAATGTCAGAAGCCAAATCATCAGCATTCCAAAGATGAAGTCAGCAGATTCCACTCAACTTAGCAAATATTTATTCAGCGTCTATCACAGCGAGCTAGCTAAAGTGAAATACTCATTCCTGAACTCACAAAGTGCTCAGATAAGGAGGGACAATGAAGCAGATTTGGGGTAAACCTCCTCATCTCATGGCAGAGGAAACGCAGACCCAGACAGCAGGTAGGAGACCCCCACAGGGGCGAGGACTTACCAGCTTGTAGGTGCCAGTCCAGAGCCCTTTTCCCCTGGCCCCTTGTGCCAGTGTCTGTTTCCAGCAAGCTAAAAGCTACCACTCTCCTCTGTTCTACTCATGCAGATAATTACAACCAGGCAGGTTTTATGCCCAGGCCACAGACCCACCAGGGCTGACATGGCTCGGGCTGTGCAGAGCACCCCACACGCAGCGGCCCCGTCTTGCCCAGGAGGAGGTACAGGGAGAACTGATGACTCCCGTTTTATTGATAAGGGGAATACAGTGAAGTTTAATAAACTTAACTTTAAAAACTTAAGAAGTCAAGTTCCTTGCTCCAGGTCAGTCAGCTAGAAGGTTCCAGAGCTAAGCTTTGATCCTATAATCCGCATTTCATAGCGCTTTATGTCACCTCCCTGAGCAGACAATAGACACAAACCCTGGCAGATGAGAATGGATTCTCCCACTTCTGAAACCAATAGGATCTCGAACCATCTTTATGACTAGGTCACGTCTGAAGTCTCACCAGAAGCAAGAGCTTCTGTGCCAATCATAAAAAAAAGAAAAAGAGCAAGAAAAGCCAAAAAGCCCATGCTGATTAAGATAGGAGAAATAAATATTCAACTAAATAGAGTGACATCAGCACCAAAATCTTGTGGCTCATCACTGCTAAATGTATCACAGCAGCGACAAGAAGACAAATAGAAGAAGCACTAAGCAAAGTTTATTTATTGGACCGCCAAATTTTTGCTAGCAGTGAAAGAGAGTCAGAAGTCAGCTGTTAGCCTAGCTAGATCAAACCCGGCGCCTTAATTTCTCCTCATATAAAGGAGACCAATGAGGAACTTGAATTTAGAAAAACATCCCTTGGATGTCTCTACCATGGGTCTATAACATTTTTGAGGAGAGGAGTCATTACTTCCTTTGATTTATAAGATAACTAAAATAGGCCCTGTGTTGAGGGAAGTTCCTGTTTCTTTTCTTTTCTTTTTTTATGCATACAAGAACTGGGGCACAGGCCAGAGGCACCAGCGGTGAGAGGATCCACCAGAGACAAAGCAGGGAGCAGAACAGGCAAACTGAGTAAACACACTGAGGATCCACCATAGACAGAGCTGGGAGCAGAACAGGCAGACTGACTGAAACACACTGCTGAGGGGAGCAGCGGGTGAGGCAGGAGAGGTCTGCTGCGCCATGTGGTTCCCCAACCTGGCCGGTGGCAGGGATCGAACTCGTGCTGCAGTGGTTGCAGTTTGCTTCATAGTGCGTTGCTTAACCTGCTGCGCCACCAGGGAGGCCCAAGGAAGTTCCTGTTTCTAACACAAGTGGGGTGGGAGGTGGGGGGAAGAGTGACAAGGAAGAAGAAATGACCACTGCCAGCCACTGGCCTTCCTCTCTCGTTGAGAAACTGCCACTTCTTCCTTTCTTTTGTGATTTCGCTCACAGATTCACCCAGCCAGTATTTAGTGAAGGTCTAAGACGCGCCAGGCTCGGTGCCAAGAGGTTCTTGGCACCACCAAGAATGGGACAGACAAGCTCGGCTGGCAGCGGGCGCACGCGCTCATCGGGGGACGGGCATGACGACGCGGACGATTCTGTCCAGGCAGAAGCGGCACAGGCAGCGTGGAGAACACGACAACCTGTGCAAGGGGCATGGCAGGGCCCTTGGAGAAGTGCCTTAGCGAGAGGGGAAGCGGTTCAGCCAAGGGGTGTGGGTAGCCGAGAGAGGGGCGAGGGCTGAGTACGATCCTCAGCGGCAGGAACGACGGGGGAAAGGCACAGGAGGAAGAGACTATGGCCTCTTGGAAGAATACTGGAAGAGCACCCAGGGCTGGTTGGCTGAGCGGGAGCGCGGGGAGATGGCCTGGGAGAGAAGGCAGAAGCAATATGAGAAGGGTGCTGAAAGCCACAGGAAGGAGTGGGACTGTAAAGGTCCAAATGTGGGCCTCCCTGGTGGCACAGTGGGTTGAGCACCACACTATGAAGCATCCGCGGCATAGCAGCGCGAGTTAGATCCCCAGCCAGGGAGGGGACCCACATGGCGCAGCAGACCTCTCCTGCCTAGCCTGCTGCTCCCCTCAGCAGTGTGTTTCAGTCCATCTGCCTGTTCTGCTCCCCACTCTGTCTCTGGTGAATCCTCTCACTTCCCACGACTCTGCCTGCACCCCAGCTCTTGTATGCAGAAATAAATAAATCTTTTTAAAAAATTAAATAAAGGTCCAAATGTTAGCACTAAATGCAGTAAACTTGCAGGAGGTGACATCTGTGCCTTCTGCCAGCATACAGCAGGAAGGCTGGAGGGAAGTGGAAGCATTCTAAGCTACTTAAGTAGTAGAACCAATGGGACTTCGTTAGCAGCACGGGCAAGAGAGAGAGGAGAGTACAGACTCATTCCCAAGTGTGGTGGCAGGTTTGCAGGGCCAAGGAACCCAGGAGGAGGAAGCAGTAAACCCCTGGGAAGGCACCATGGCGGAGGGTGGGCACCGTGGCCGAGGGGCACTGTGGCCAAGGGGACGGGCATGTGGACTATCAGGTCCCTGTCCGGACCCTCCGGAAGCCAGACTCACCTCCATCGGAGACTCAGCATGTAGTCAAGCTGGAAAAATCCTGCTAAACCATTGGTTCCAATTGCAAAGTTTTAAGTGAGGAAAATGAGGCACAGAAAAGGGAAATGACTCACCGAGATCACAAATGGTGTCGCAAGCAAGAGTCCAACTTGCCCCCCCATCACCTTCCTAGAGCAAATCTGTCCCACCTGGCGCGGAACACAGCATCGGTCCATCCTGTTTTGCTCGTCTATTCCTTTTAAGAGTTGAATTCACTAAGGGAAGGCATTTCAGAATATCTCAGGAAAAAAATAATAAAAACAGCATTTCAGGCATGTCAGGAAAAAATGTAGATTGGGAGTTATCTCCACATTTTCTGATAATGAGCCATTTTCTAATTATGAATGTAATCAGCAGTGCCCAGGTGGAAGGTCCTAATTATTGTTACCTTAATGGTGTAGGAAAATAATAGTGTTTATTTGCTAGATTGCTCCAAACATTTTTCAGTTTTTCAACATAAGGATATATAAAGGTATTTTGTTCTAAAACTGTGTAAAAATTATTAATGAATTGTTGCCTTTTTGTTTTCTAATAATGAACCCCACCTTTAAAACAGAATTTCCATAATTATAAATTATATTCTTAGATAATCTATAGACTGTAGTAAAAACTTAGACAACTTTAGCAAAGAACCACACAAATCTTAAAATGTTGCAGAGGCAGCCATCTAATAAAGTACTTTTCCTTCATTTTCTCTGAGACGTGTTCAACCTCAGAATGAACTAAACTGTTAAGTTTCGTCAATGGTTGCAGTGAGGAACTTATTTTTCTGAAGTTTTGATTTCACTTTATCATCTATAGTTCACAAAAGAGATCTCCTTCTGGAAACACATAGTCTAAGAGTATGTTTAAACAATTGGGGTTTATTTTTATTGTTGTTGGTAAATAAAGTTGCAATCAGTATGTCCCTACATCCTTAGTTCTATAAATCAGCTCAAGCTAGAACCTAGCTAAATGATTTTCCCATTACAATCGACATTTCCATCCATCAAATTTTCTGTATTGACTGATAATATAAACCAGTCTTTTACTGTGACTGCACCTTGTTTAATGCAGCTTTAAACTACAGTATGACAAATTTGAATAAACAAATCTGCAACTGTCAAGTGAGACATTTAATTCTCCCTCTTGTAAATAATTGCTCCTAACAAAGACAATTCACACCAACTCCATGACCTTCTATTTTTAAGGAAGTCATGAATTCACTTCTAGGTGTTCCTCTTTCAGGAAATTAAAGCTTTATTCAAAGTCAGTTCAGCCAGTGTATTCCAAGATGAGTCAAGAGGAGTCAGAAGAGGACGCAAAATTTAAGTGCTGTTAAACATGTTCCCCAATTCGCACTTCTCTTGTGTTCAGTTACCGCAAATTCCCATGTTATCTACTAAACTCAAGCGTGTGATAAGAGATGACCTGTCAGCCAGGGACTTTCTAGAACTGGTTGATTTCATGATGCAATTTCAGCATTACTGCATGTTACTGCTCAGAATTCCATATGTAAATGCATTTTGCGCCACACAACCATTATTTGGGAATAAAGGTGGTATAAGTCAGGCCACAAGGTGTCTTCAAAGAAAATTGTTCTGGAAAGCCCCTGGCTGGCAGGGACTCTTATGCCTGAGTTTAGTAAACAGCATGGGAATTTGAGGTAAATGAAACCAAGAGAGGAACCACGAATTGAGGAACATTGACTCAATAGGCATAATATCACATACAATTGTCGTGGCCTTGGAAAGGCAGAGGGACAGCTCTAACATAGAGACAAAGGTGTCTTTATTCCAGATTCAGTAGAATGTTTAATCATGACCCTCCCTGCATCTCCCTTCCCCATGGGTTAACCAAAGGCCCTTAAGGGGAAATTTTTTCAAAGACCATTGTGAATAAAACCAGACAAAACAAGACATGAAGAACCTCCCAACTGACACCCAGGTTCACGCTACAGAATTCAAGTCCCACCCGGGCTCCGGCAGGCAGAACAGCCATCAGGCAGCAGCTGACATGCACAGCCCAGATCCTCCAAATTAGTGGCTGCAGATCTATGCAGCCGACACAGCCTTGCAACCACTAATTAGCTAACAAGACACTCAGTGAGTACATCCGCTTTGCCAGCGCCATCCCTTCTCCCAGTTTTCCAGGTCAATGACTCCAAACCAGGAAAGAACAGAACCTTCTAGATCACATGACAGGAAGGGGAGTTTTTAAAGTAAGGGTATTAATGGTAAAATCTGCAAATGGTGCTTGAGATTTTGGAAAGGCTTTTCTTTTTGCAACGGCCCTGCAGGGGATGAGCAGCTCCAGCTCTGCATAGGTGAAAACCAACTCAGCCTAATGCTGACCTTACACAGGCTTGAGTCCCAGGTGCACAGCCACCAGCCAGGTGAAAGAACCCGTGAGCGACCTGGATGGAGACACACTGGCAGGATGAACTGGCCCCTCCACGACCCGGCCAGGGAAAGATTAATGTCCATCAGAAGCCTTGAGATCCCTTCAGATCTCAAAAAGGAAAATATGACTCCTTTAATTTAATGTATATTTATGTACAATTTAATGTATCTTTATGTACAATTTCCCAAAATGTTTCTGAAGATTGTGTCTGCTGCTGCCTTTATGTTTAGCACACATAACTGGTTGTCACAGTTCTGTAACCAGACAATATTATTCAGTCTCACAATTTCTTCATGTCGGTGAATGACCATGAGATACTTCAGGCGGGTATCTAATCGCATTCTAAGCTACTTTAACAAAGACATGCTAAAGCCTCGGTGGTGTTCAGAACTACATAGAAACTCTTACACTTCTAAAAAAAATGTAGTTTGGTTTCTCACTGGCTGATCCTCAACCTATTTTGCTTTGAAATTTCAGTGAGTTGAGCTTTTATTTTCCTTTTGCTTAATGCATAAAGCATAATGCTTTCCACCAAGTAGGACAATACATTTAGTTATAAGATTTTTCAGAATGTCTGCAAATACTGATGATGCTCAGGTTGAATCTGAATCCATTCTGTGCCTTCACTACTTCGACCTCCTTCTAACATTGCTGGATCATGAACAGAATCACAAATGTTACAGGAGAGTTAGTACTGTACTCAGCAGAGGTTAGAGAGAGACAATGTCAATGTTCTAACTTCTAGAAAAATAAAAATACAGACAGATGAGACTTGACTCCAAACACAAGAGAAAGTGCCCAGCCCCCGAGCAGGCACGCTGAGCAAGTTAAAAAGAACCCGGCCAGGACCCAATGGAGGGGGTGACCACAGGCTGTTCATTATGGAAGAAGCTGAGCCCATGTAACAAACACCTCCCCCAGGTGCAAGATGCGTGCCCAGGAAGTTCACCGTTATTGGCATAAACAACGAATTCTTTTTATATCATTTTATCTGTATCTACTTAATGCCATGGGACCAATTACTTTACTCTGATTAAACAGCATTTTTATATCATTTATATTTTCAATTCTTTCCCTTTTACTTTTCTTCCATTGGGAGGGTCCCTTCCTATGTTCAGTATTTAGAATAGATGTAAATTACTGAATATGTATGTTAATTGAGGCTGTAAGCTTTCTTTTCTGGAGCCCCACCGATTTGTAATATTGTTCACATTTATTTCTATAATTTTGGGGGGAATGGTTACAGTAATAGCAACACTGCAATGGTTCACTCAGGCGCCCACTTAGGTGGCGCTTACATTCCTTTCACATTTCTGTTGTTTCTAGATTTTCTGTAATTCTATATTACTCCCATAATTACTAAAACTTGAAGTAGAGCTGGCGAGGGAAACACAGAATCCAGCAGCTTCTCCAGCACAGGACGGGAGAATGGAATGCCGAACTGCTGGAGGCACAGACATTATTCAGGGTTGCCAGACAAAGGACGCTTTTCCCCCCTCCCAACCCACCTGTGCCCAGCACACCTGCCCAATGCTAATGCTGGGTCAAGGTGTAGAAACAGTCCAGCATTTATAAGCATCCCATTAATTAGCAGTGAAAGAACAGTTAACATAAATGCGTCACCCTGACAGCTTCAACCTGACAGCTTCAAGCTCACACTGTCCCCAAGGGCCCAGGGATGCTGGGCAGGGAAGTGCCACCTGTGTCCCTCCCTGCGCGGCCCCTCCCTTCTAATGAGTTGCAAATCTTAGGCCGACTAATGGGAATTCAACTTAATGCTGCATGCAAAGGAGGCATTTTTTATTTTTAGCTTTATGTCATCCCATAAGGCACCAGAAACACTGCAGAAGGAAGGACTCTTACAATCACTTTACATTAGAAAATAGTCCATTGTATAATCTCAATTTTAAATGACACATCATTTCATTAAGGCAGACCTAGGCAGACCTCTAAACATTGATACTTAGATGGCAAATCAACTAGAATATACTAGAGTAACGCCTAGAAGACAGTGCAACTAAAAGTGCTTAGAAATACTCAACACATTTTCCAGTGCACTTGACGGGGTGGTGAAGTTCTAGGAGACTTCATTTGAAAGATCATAACCACAGCTTCTTCCATTGCGCCCTTACCATCTGGTTTTGAAAAGGCAGTCAGATTTATTACAGGCTAGCATGGTTCTCACGCATACTCAAAATGTTCTCTCCAAAGAAGAACCAAGTCCTTCCCATGACCTATAAGGTCCTAATCATGTGCCCCTAGTGACCTCTGGGATCATTGTCTACTCTTTCCCTCACTCAACCTACCTCCACAATGGCACACTCTACCGCAGGGCCTTTGCACCAGCTGTATCCTCTTTTTGGCACACTCAGCTGCAACAGTCACTCCCTCACTTCCACCAAATCTATTCAAAGCTCCATTTCTCAGTAAGTCCCACTGAGCCACACTAGACAACATCACTGCCATCTCCACCCTGGCAGCACTGCTAACCCTTCAGCCCACTCCATTATTTTTCAGAATATTTATGACTTACTATTTACACATTATGTTAAGTTCCACAGGACAGTGATATCTTTTGTTCATTGATATACCCCCAAGTTTTCAGAATAGAGACAAGCGCATAGTTACCTCTCGATATATAATTCACAAATAAATAAAGGAATTAGTATGACAGGTAAGCTTTCGTATTAAAAGGATGAAACAATGACTTGCATAAGAATAGTCCTATAATACAAAAAAGAAAATGTAATATGTAAAATGTGATTAGTTAACTTACAATGAAACTATGCAAATTTAGAAGATCAATGTTTAGAAGAATATTGATAAGTTTTGATTATGTCTAAACATAATCACATTTCAATGGCAGAATTTTGCCTATGGAAGAGGAGACAAATAAACGTCTTCTAGGACGTGCTGATACAATATCAGCATACAAGTATACTCCGTGTCAGCCTTCAGTGATAAGTCTAGAACAACACACTACAAGCAACGTGAGAACACTATGAGCTTTTTCCTATATTATAGGAAATAAATGCAATAACCCATTAGAACCTGATCAAATATTTATAGGTAAGACTAACATTATGAAGTAATTGCCAAAAGGACCTAACATTGAGTTAAACTGAAAATGTAGAAAATAACTTTTCAGCTGGCCACTAAATGTCTGTTCTTCCAACACACATATTAACCCCTTCCCAGAGAATGAGACAGAGAGAACAAATATCTGAAAGGCCAGTGGAAGCATCCCAGGCACACAAAGCAGCTGGGCGGCCTGTCCAGCATGCACCTGTTACAAGAATCGCCCTGGGGCGATACACAGACAACAGCCTCTAGGGGCACGTGACCCTTCAGGTGAGTGAAACCTGCTAAAACCATTCCTCATCAACAGTAGCTACTTATTCTCTTTTAAGAAAACTTATTTCCAGGGCCTCCCCGGTGGTGCAGTGGGTTGAGCACTGCACTGTGAAGCATCAGCGGCACAGCAGCCGAGTTCGATCCCTGGTCCTGGCCAGGGAGGGGACCCACAGGGCGCAGCAGACCTCTCCTGCCTCGCGTGCCGCTCCCCTCAGCAGTGTGTTTCAGTCGACCTGCCTGTTCTGCTCCCTGCTCTGTCTCTGGTGGATCCTCTACCCCTTGCTCTTCTGGCTTGTACCCCAGTTCTTGTATGCACAAATAAATAAATCTTAAAAAAAAAAAAAACTTATTTCCAAGCCAACAAGTTCAGAACAGGGATCCAGGCCTCCGTCATTACCCTTTCATGTTCTCCTTATGGCTCTCCCAGGTGTGGTTCCAGTGGCAAAGCAGGGTCAGGGGCCCCAGCCCTGGGCTCCTGAGGGAGTGAGTGACTGATTCCATCAGCACTAGGGCCAATGGCCCTTCCATCAGTGACACTGACCGTGACCTAGTAGACACCTACCTTCAAGATGCCTTTACCTCTCTCACTGTGGTTCTTCTCAAATTGGGACTATAAACTGAGTCCACCAGAGCTGCCATATTTCATTCAATACCAACCTTTTGCAGAGTTTTGGTTTAGAAATTAGAGAAGAGCTCCATGGGTCGAGAGCAAAAAGTAATTTGTTTTGAAACTACAGTGCACTAAAAATTCCCATGTGATAGACCAATGAGTCTGCAAAATGCTAAAGCAGAATAGAATGTGGCATACCAGCCAACGGAAACTCCCTTCCACGGACGACGTTTCATGGCTAGAAGCTTCTGAGTCAGGACAAGAACCTGGGAAACTTGGCCTCTAATGCAGTTCTCTTTCAACCAAAGCAAAATGCAGCTGCGCTGGTGAAAATTTAGACTGAGTAGTTTAATCCATGACTGAAGGAAAATAAATGACACCTGGCCCCATCTCAATGCCTCTCCTTTTCTAAATACACTACTCTTATTTTGCACCTGGACAAAGGAACAATATTATTTTCTTGCTTGAAACAACAAAGTAATGTCTGCTCACTTAAATGCAAAGATGCACTGTTCCATCTTTAAAAAATAATACCAGGCAGAAAATGCTTAGCAAATATTTTGTGACAGATAGAAAACCCCTCCAAATTTGTCACAATTTGCATTATAATAAACCCTTTAGAATTTTTCCTTTGCAGACAGATCTCTTCACTGCAATGCTCTTTTAAGACATATGTTATTTTTACCATGGTTTAAATTTTGGTTCCATTTTATAGAGTTTTTACTTTTATTATAGCAACATGTACATTACCTGAAATTTGCCACTCTAAGTGTACAGCTCAGGGGTCATGAAAATATCCATAATGTTTGCAACCATTCCTACCCATCCCCCTCCATCTCCAGAACTTTTTTGTCTTCCAAAACTGAAACCCTATTCCTATTAAATAATAACTCCCCATTTCTCTCTCTCTCCCCCCCAAACCCTGGCAACCGCCATTCTATTTTTTATCTCTATTATCTGGCTACTCTACATGCCTCATGGAAGTGGAACCACGTGGTACTCTCCTTTGGAGACTGGCTTATTTCACTGGTGTCCTTGAGGCCCACCCATCTGGTAGCACATTGTCAATTGGATATTTGACCTTTTAGGCTGAATTCTCTTTGTGTATAGGCCACATTTTGTTTATTCACTCATCCACTGATGAACACTTGGGTTGTTTTCACCTTTTGGCTGCTTGTGAATAAAACTGCTACACACTTGGGTGTATAGATATCTCTCTGAGTCCCTGCTTTCTATTTCTTTGGTTTCCTACCCAGCAGGGGAATCTCTGGACTGGATGATAATTATATGGTTAATACTTTGAGGAACCTCCATATGGTTTGCCAGAATAGCTGCACCATCTACATTCCCACCACAGTGCATCAATATTCCAATTTTTCCACATCTGGCTGACATTTTATTATTTTAATAGTAGCCATTTAATGGGCAGGGAGTGCTATCTCTTTGTGGTTTTGATATGCATTTCCCTAATGAATTGTGAGATTGAGTATTTTTCAAGTGCTTATTTATCACTTGGGGATCTTCTTAGGAGAAATGTCTATTCGAGCCCTTTGTCCATTTTATCATTGAGTTGCTGTTTTGCTCCATTTTTAGTACTTCCAGCTATATCCAATTATGGAAGCTGAGGGCATCCTGGTTCAGTGGTTATTTGGAACTCAGGGATGTGTTTATGTCTTGGGGGGTCTCTTGGACAGAAGCTGTAGAAATTACAATATGTGATTTGATAGTTTTTAGGTGTCATAGTGGTTTAATTTCTGCTTCACTCGCTGCCTGTTTACTAATTGTGTCAGTAAAACCATAACCGCTGGAAAAACAACACGAGCAGCCCAGATTTTGTCAAGAGCCAGCTCCATGTGCCCCTCAAGAAGAGCAGCATCTCTGGGGTATTAGACATGAAGAGATTTCCAAGGTTCCCATCTACCCTAGCTGGCTGACACCAGGCATCTATCAGACAAGACAGTGACAACCATAAACTCTTTGAATAAAGGGATGTCGTTCTTCTCATAAGAGGTCACAAGCAGGCGAGGGAGCAGGCACATCTCAGAGCCCAAATCTGTTCTACGTGCTTCTCAGAAATCAAAGTTACAGAATCATACAATGTCACATTTACTGATCTGTCCCCCCGCCCCCCACCACCCATTTATGTGTGCAGGTATGTGAGCCTTTGTTCACCTGTGTAAGGAGCTGTGCTGCATTTGAGCTTCCTTGCCACCCCTTACCCTTAGAGAAGTTGTTTTCAATTTTGAAGGATTTATTTTAAAACATGCAAACATTAAGGCCTCCCTGGTGGTGCAAGGGGTTAAGTTTCAGCATTGTGAAGCTATCGCCAGCCACTGGAGCATGAGTTCAATCCCCAGCCAGAAAGGTGACCCACATGGTGCAGCAGACCTCTCCTGCCTCACCTGCTACTCCCCTCAGCAGTGTATTTCAGTAGATCCACCTGTTCTGCTCCCCACTCAGTGTCTGGTGAACCCTCTCACCCCCTGCACCTCTGGCCTACATTTCCAGCTCTTGTGTACATAAATAAAAAAACCTAAAAAAACCTGGGGCCTCCCTGGCAGCACAAGGGGTTAAGTCTCAGCACTGTGAAGCTATCGCCAGCTAGGGAGCACAAGTTTGATCTCCAGCCAGGGAGCTGACCCACATGGCACAACAGACCTCTCCTCTCTTGCCCGCTGCTCCCCTCAGCAGTGTATTTCTGTTGATCTGCCTGTTCTGTTCCCACTCTGTCTCTGGTGGATCCTCTGACTGCCCCCCACATCTCTGGCCTGTACCCCAGTTCTTATATGCATAAATAAATCTTAAAAAAAAAAAACCATGCAAACACTAGATCTGAATAAAAGTTGACCTAAAGAGACAAAAGTAAAATCTGAGCAGTTGTGGTCAGGCAGGCTGAGGGGCTTCAGGGGTTCTGGGGAGGCCGCCTGGGACACCTCTATGGAGAGGGGAGGAGTGAAGGCAGGAATAGGCAGCAAGACACAAGACAAGCGAACTGGATGTAGTTATCAATAAAAACAATGCAGAAGTTCACTTCTCTTCTGTGACTGCTTCGTGGTGGCCACGTTGATCTCAGAATGCATATCACAAAATCTCAGAGGGCGATGTTTTTACAGTTTCCAAGGCCTGACGTTAGGAATTTGTGCCTGGAGATGGAAGACAATATCCCATGCAAGAAACTCAGGGGCTTTCAAGCACCACGAACAAGAGAGTAAGGAGAGGGAGCTGTTGGCAGGGAGAACGAATGACACACAAACTGCAATTCACTACCATTGTACATTATTTGGAGCATCATTTACTACATATCAGGCCCTGTGCCAAGTTCTTTACAGCCTTTAATCCCCACGACAAACACGTGAGAACACCGATTGTTTCTCCATCTTTTAAGTTGAAGTAACTGAAAGACAGAGACCTTGAGCCACCTGCCCAAGGTCACGCAGCTATGGGGTACAGTGGACTAGACACTAGGGCGGCTGGCAGCATGTCCTATACTCGCACTAATTTTACCAAGTGTAGCCCCATTTGGAGTTACAGTCTGGCCGAACCCACTCCAACAGTGCCTGCACCACCCCCTGTGAGCCACTTTCTAAGAGACAAGACACTGGCACCACAGGACAAGCAAACCATCCTTGGCACAGGGCAGCCAGCGATGGAATGAGCGTGAAGAAGGTGCAGGCCTTGCACTCATAAGGGTTTCGATTCACAGCTGCCCATTACTCAGGCGGTCAAGGAGAAACCCAACAAGGCAAGAGAGAGTCATCACCCCACTGTAACCTCGTGTCCGTTACCTGCCCCAAACCCTCCCATTTTTGTAAATCCTTAAAACCGTTTGCAAAATGGTGACATGAAAGTGCACTGCATCTTATACAGTATACAGCAAACATTTATTAAGCACAGGGCTTGAAAGTGTGCCCAATATTTATGGCCTTATTTGGGCACTTCGTTTTTCACATGCTAGTAGCTGCAGAACATGAAAGTGCTCTGGGCTTCCCGCCCCCTCCTCCCAGGGCCCCCGTGACACCTGCCAGAAGAGTGTCCAGCGAGTTGGAGAACAGTCACAGGGAAGAGGCCACAGAGGAGAGACCTGGCCCCACTGGGCACCCCGCACTCTGCTCCATCAGCAGTAAGCAGCTATTCTCCACCTTCCATTTTCTGTTTTGTTTTGTCTAGTTCACAGACGTACGTGAACCTAGAATTGGAGACCACACCCATCAGTACTGAGCTGAATAAAGAGGCAAAAATGACAAAGGGTTGGCATTTCTGCTTTTTGATCACCACCTCATTCTGAAGTCAAGTTCATGTGAAAGGCATGAGCTCCACCCTCTCTAGCCATCCTCAGGATCAGGGGCACGTACTGAGACCAGCTTTCCAATGACCCTCACTAACTTGTCAAACAAACCCTCAGTAAGTGTGGTGACATCTACTATTTTGCAAAACATTTTTGTGTTTCATTCAGAGAAAATCTTAGCAGAACTTATTTCAAAACACAGATTGCACATTAAGTTAAAATATACAGTAAGACCTCAAAGACTGTACAGAAGATTTAGGGCTACTAATAACAATGACCTTGACTTTATTTTCAACAAATATGATTGAGTTCTTGACTTAGACCTTTAATTTATTTTACCAAAAGAGATGACAGAGCTAATAAAACAATACCACTAATTCTGGAAGTAACTATCAACCAGTGTCTCATAAACCACACTGGAAAATCCTCGAGTGTCTTTTGCTACAAAATTAAGGTCACTAGTTTTCCTTGCTTGGTAAATTTGAGTCATGGGCCCCAGCATATGACATATTTTCTTTGGGCACAAGAGTTTAGAACCACCCAGGGTTGATTTTGGACTCAACCCAAGCAAAGCAGAGAGACCAGGTTTATTAATTCCAGGCAGACCCAAATAATGATTTTGAGGGTCTACCCAACTCTAGAACCTCTCTCTGTTATAAACCTCAGATTCCTGAGGACTGTGGTACTAATCAAAGTATATAATGTACAGATTTGTGAATCGAACCTACATGTAAGCCTTCTAAGAGAAACTAAGGCAATGGGTCCAAACTTCCTAAGAAATATTAATTTTTTATTCCATAGCAAATAATCCAAGTGTATAAATCATTCTTCTATATGCATTATTCTGCATTCATTCCACAGAACACAATATTTCCAGCATGAACTTTACCACCCACTATGCTAATTGGTTAAAGTAGGAAAGTAATCTAATAAGTTCAATGATAGAACTCTATGATGGAGAGTGGGCGACTATTCTGTCCATCCCCAAGTATTTGAAAAAACTTCTTCAAATGGCAACTTGTCAAAAACAAATCAAGAGATCAGATGGTGCTTTCTGAGCAAAGCCAGCGGTCCAGGCTATGAACACACAGTGTTGCTAACAGCAGCAGGAAACATGAGTAAGCCACAAGCATCCCAGTCGAGATAACACCAGCGAGACAAAGGTCTTCCGAGGGACGCTGGCCCTTAACAGCTATGTGAATGGCTGAGCTCAAAAGCTAGCGAACGCAGACAGGGTTTCAACACAGATCTATCTGACTCAAGAGCATGGGGTCTTCCCAACATCCACACAGCAATCCGTCCCACCAACCCCCCCAACCTTCACATGCACACAGCGCAGACGGGCTGCACAAAACCCTCATACTGAGTGTGACTCTCCCTCTGCTTGTGACCCAAGGGCGTAAGGAGACATCTGCCTTTTCTTTTTTTCTACCTCTACAAGTTAAAAACAGGTTTGTCCCTTTTAGTTATCTGGAATCTGCAGAATCCATTAGTGAGAAATGCCGTTCCCTGATAACATTTCTTAGTGTGGTCCATGGAGGGGCCAGGGTGAACATGGGGGAGCTCATAAGGGAGTTCCCCAAAGGACTTACCTGCCACGTCCTTCACACCACCTCTCCTTACACTCACTAGCCTCCTCCCGCTCACACCCAAATCGAGACAGATGCATACACAGTCTCATGTGAAAGCTGAAGGCCTTGTCACCTACTTGGGGTGTTCCGCCCCATGCCAGTCTCTCCCTGAGCCCCTCCTGCATCCTCCTCTGAATTCCCACAGCAACTCTACTTGAACGAAAGACACGAGAGCTTAATTACCCAGACCGGTCCTTGTCTACATTCACCAAGCACGTGAAAAAACATGAAGATCACAGGACGAGCTGCTGGTAACCCATGTACCAGAGGGTTTTCCTAATAACCTACATACACCATTAAGATCACAACACTAACAAGAAAAGAACCTGAAAAGCTATTCATGTAGTTTCCCTATTAACCGTTCCCCTGGACAGAGCAAATAGACTTGGATATATCAACGATGCCTGTTCGCTATGTCATCCATAAGTACACCTGTAATTACTCTCTCTCTCAGACAATCTGCAGAGACATGCTGGCCTTTGTTCTGTTTTATTTTTATTCATTTATTTAATATTTATTTATGCATACAAGATCTGGGGTACAGGCCAGAGGTTTGGGGGGGTGAGAGGATTCACCAGAGACAGAGCGGGGCAGAACAGACAGATCGACTGAAACACACTGCTGAGGGGAACAGCAGGCGAGGCAGGAGAAGTCTTCTGCACCATGTGGGTCTCCTCCCTAACCAGGGATCGAACTTGCGCTGCTATGCCACAGATGCTTCACAGTGCGGTGCTCAACCTGCTGGGCCACCAGGGAGGCCCCTTCATTCTGTTTTAAACCAAAAAGAAGACACTGGAAAGAGAGGGCAGACGCTCCAGGCAATTTCCAGGATGACTCTGAAGTTGAATGGAATGCTAATAACCTGGGACCCTATTCATACTTCATAGTGATGCTTATTTGATCTTTCTTAATGGGACTTTTTGTGTATGATCAGGAATAACTTTGCTCAAGGAGCTTTGCTTCCTTAGTATGCTAAACCCAGCATCTGTATGGTAATGACCATGTGATCTTTATTAAGAACTTTCGTTCTTAATAGACCTGGCACCTGTATGGTAATGACCACATGATCTTTATTAAGGACTTTCGGTTTCTTCCTACTGAAGCCTCTTCGGCACTCATTAAAAATCTGTCCCCAAGGGCCTTAATACCTTAACAACCGTGTCTACCGAGTGGACCAGACTAGTTAAGGGGTGGGAGGGCACACCCACCAAGCCCTACTGAAGTTCACTTGCGATCTGAGACACAGCCGAGATGCCTCCCTTTGGGGGGCAAATATAAACTGAAAGATCTAAATTCTCAAGGGAAGACAATCGTAAGTCCAGGTGGACTTTGAAAGCAAGTCTCATAAAAGCAGCGCACTTGAAACTGAGCACCTGATTTCTTAAAGAAACTAGATGCAGGTGCTTGTTTAAGAAATAGAAGAAAAATGTTCTATCCAGACACTCAGTTTGAATCACTTTGGACCCCCCAAAAATTGTGATATGAAGACAACCCTTACCTTCTCCCAGTATCTGTCGTCAATATTTGGTTTCTTTATTTCATCTGCACAAATAATTTCTCAGAACGCTGACGAACCATTATTTTAAAAAGTTTTTCATTCACTTATGCCTATTCCTCTTAAAAGGAGCTGAGCTAACATCTATGGAATGGGTTCAGGGTGTGAGAGCCAGGGCTAAGGGCTTGTACTGGATTATCTCACTCGATCCTCCTGCAACCTTAGGGAAGGGCCCCATTAGGAAGGGACAGACAGCTATGGAGAACACGGAGCTCACACAGGGCCTGGGACATCCACCTGGCACATCCCACTCACACCCTCACGGGCTACCTGACACCTGCCTAAGAGGTGTGCACGAGAAGGAACCACGAAAAGCTGTGCACGATGTCCTTTGTGTGTCTCCTGGGGAGCACACAGCTACACACTTACACACGGACAGTGTCTTCTGACAGCACACTCAGCCACCTGGGGTCCTGCTGCTTCTCTTCAAAGTGATAGTAATTTTTCTCAAGTCTCTGAAAGCTTCCACTGCATAAAGATGCTGCTGTGATTTTCCTTTTTTTTTTTTTAAGATTTATTTATTTAGGCACACAAGAGCTAGGGTACAGAGTTGGGGGAGGTGAGAGGATTCACCAGAGACAGAGCAAGGAGCAGAACAGGCAGATGGACTGAAACACACTGCTGAGGGGAGCAGCGGGCGATGCAGGAGCGGTCTGCTGCGCCACGTGGGTCCCCTCCCTGGCTGGGGATTGAACTCACGCTACAGTGTCTGTGGATGCTTCATAGTGTGGCACTCAACCTGCTGCGCCACCAAGGAGGCCCTTTTTTTTTTTTTTTTTGCAAGGGGGTGGGGGCCTGGAGATGTACAGCAGACACTAAAATTGGGAGAACGAGTCAGTGATGACCTGAGTCTGATACCAGATGTGACAAGTCCTTCCTGATTTTGTCAGTGATGTGACTTCTTAATCTCGCTGGAATGTTCTGCTGTCTACTGAACGCACTGAATCCGACCCCAAAGGATCTGACAAAGATCTCTATACGCCACTGGTTCAGTCTCGTGAAGCGACTAGAAATATTATTTTGCCTCATTACCCAAAGTTTCGGAGTCACTGAAGTGAGAAAGATGGATCACATCTTTTCTCTGCAGTTATTCTCAGTGCACACACAGAAAGCACCGGGCCATGAGAAGTCCTGGCAGTCTGCCCATGAGCCTGCATGAGGCGGTGTGGCGGGGTGGGGAGGAAGGAGGGAGGGAGAAAATACTAACAGATGCCCAGCACCTGTCTCAGAAAAAATTGCTATTTCTTGCATATCCTTCTAGAAGTTTTCATTTTCTCTGTGCCCTATCTATCTCCTTTTACAAAATGAAGAAATGCTGTACGGGATCTAAGCTGACAAGTTGGACTCCCGCAGATGAACAGGGCAGACCCGGAGGAGCTGGGAAGTCTGCACTGTGCACTCAGGGACCACGGGTCCCTGACAAGGTCGCTGCCTACAGCAGAAAGCTAATCTGAAACCAAATCCTGGGAGAGGGATAAAGCATCTCAATCCCAGTCCAGCCAGAGCTGGTTCAGGAAGTGCCCACAGGCAAGCTAAGCAGCAGAGGCCAGGCCCCGCCTCCTTGGGCCAAGAAGGCTTGGGAGTGGCAGGCCTGAGGTCATCCCTAAGGCACCACTGCTGCCTGCCCAGCCAGGTAACACACCCCCCACTAGAAACATGAACGCCATGCAGTGAGGATGACACAGTACAGAATTCTTGTGTGTGACTGATACAGAAGATTTAGACATTTCCTAGAGCTCCTTTACAAGCAAGTGGGTTCCAGAAGAGCCGGGAGCTCCTGGCTTCTTGGGTGCAATCCCTGGGGCCTAGACCCAGGACAAAGGGCTCCCGCACAGGACCCAGGAGCCCAGAATTCAGAAGCTCTCTGCTGTCATTAGCTTGCAATTCTCAGTAACTTACTTATTTTTTTTTTTAAAGATTTATCTATTTATGTGCACAAGCACTGGGGTACAGGCCAGAGGTGTGGGGGGCGTAAGAGGATTCACCACAGAGAGCGGAGAGCAGAACAGGTAGATCAATGGAAGCACACTGCTGAGGGAGCAGGAGGTGAGGCAGGAGAGGTCTGCCGCGCCACGTGGGTCTCCCCCACCCCCCAGCCAGGGGCAGGGATCGAACTCGTGCTGCAGTGGCTACAGTTTGCTTCATAGTGCGTTGCTTAACCCACTGCGCCTCCAGGGAGGCCCCAACTTACTTATTTTTAAGGATTACTTATGCCCAGAAAAACTGGGGTACAGGCCAGAAGTATGTGGGGTAAGAGGATTCACCAGAGACAGAGTGGAGAGCAGAACAGGCAGATGGACTGCTGAGGGGAGGAGAGGGCGAGGCAGGAGAGGTCTGTTGCACCACGTGGGTCCCCTCCCTGGCCGGGGATTGAACTCACGCTGCAGTGGCTGTGGATGCTGCACAGTGCAGTACTTAACCCCTGTGCCACCAGGGAGGCCCTGAAATTCTCAGTAATTTAGAAGTAGAGGCCCTACATATCATTTTGCCTCAGGCACCACAAATTATATAGTCAGTTTTGCCTGGTACATGGCCTCTCATGGGTAGGCATAGACTGATTTTTCCAATATACATGTTAGTAAATTAAAGAAAGTTTCCTTAGAACATGGGTCAATAAGCCATAGCCTATTGGCCAGTCCTGGCCTGCCACCTGTTTTTATAAATAAAGTTTTATTAAAACACAGCCATGCCCATCTGCCCCCTCCTCCTTGCAGCAGCCCATTGCTGCTCCACTCTAATATCACAGAGTAACAGCGAAGGGCTCAGGAAAGCCCAAAACCTAATGTATTAAGTATCTGGTGCATCACAGAAAAACCTTTCTGGCCTCTACCTCAGAAACCTATCTCAATTTTTTTTAACTAGGTATATATGAAAAATATATAAAAATTTTTAATGAGTATATAAAAATAATCAATTTTTTGGTACCCAAATCATTATAAACAGCAGCAAAGGTGGAAGCCTTGAGAAATGTAGAGGTTTCACCTTAAGCAACTAGCCATGCCATAAACAGGCAATTTCTTAGGGTTTTTCATCTTCAAAGTTTGTATGAATTCTGCAGCTTGGACCCAAATATAGTATGTTTTCAAGCAGATTTTTTCTCTATAAATCTACAGTGCTCTGGAAGAGAATGTTTATCAGTGGATGACCGCCCTCTACAAGGAAGAATATACCACAGCACAACAGCACAACTTGCCACCCACGGCCTGCTGCCTCTTCCTTAATACACCCGGCGTGGAAGGAGACCCGGCATTCCAGTGTCCACTGAACCTCACCCCGGCCCATCTGTCTCATCAGCCCAAAGTCCTGCTGGAGAAGATCTAACAAGGCCATTAAAATGTGGAATCTGGAACATCTACATCTTGACTGGATGTACTTTTATGCCTCATCCCACTGAAAGGCTAATGAGTGAACTGTTTTCCCCTAGGTAATTTTCGCAAACAATTGCGATAGTGGTATTTTAGAACCCAGCTCTACCTAAGGGAAAGTTTCCTGATTTAGAACTTTTCTCCTTTTAAGAGAGAAAAGCAAAAGAGCTTGCCCTCTGAGATCACAAGAGGAAATGCCAATTTGAGAAGTGGCCAAGCTCTTGTCTATGACTTCTTAAATAGAGTATAACGTGTGTCTGAGTAAGATTTAAATTCAAAGCCGGGGCCTCCCTGGTGGCACAAGGGGTTAAGGCACAGCTCTGTGAAGCACCCACAGTCACTGCAGGATGAGTTCAATCCGCCAGCCAGCGGGGTGACCCACATGGCGCAGCAGACCTCTCCTGCCTCGCCCGCTGCTCCCCTCAGCAGTGTATTTCACTGGATCTGCCTATTCTGCTCCCTGTTCTGTCTCTTATGAATCCTCTCACCGCCCCTCCCCCTGCACCTCTAGCCTGTACCCAGTTCTTGTAGGCATAAATAAATCTTTCAAAAATAAATAAATTCAAAGCCAAAGATTACTACATATGCACCAAGTGTCAGACCCCATTCCTACCATGCTGTGGTGGGGATATGTCACAAATAAAGAAATAAAGATATCCCCAAAGCCTTTCAAGTTTGACCCAATAAATCCTCACAGTCACCTTCATCCAGGTGAAAATGAATAAAGCAACAAAAAAGATAAACCCTCCTTCCTTAACATTGTCTGGTATTCATTCTTCCCAGTAAAGAATGAATTCACCTTCCCAATAAAGGTGGCTAAAGGGGATTCTGTGCAGACTCTGTGGGGGAGTCCTTGAAAAGCACCCAGGCTGGTTTTCCAAGAGGGGGGTGGGGAGGGAGGGGTTCACAACTCATTCAAACTGTACCATCCAGCTACAAACAACATACACCCAGGTGGGTTACTGCATGCTTCTTCCAGTTTCTTAGTGTAAGCCCTGGCAGGCGGCAAGAACGGAGCAGGAGAAAGATAGGGCGTCACAAACTGGCCCTGGTCAAAGAGCAAGAGCCTGGAGTGGGCACACAGCAGAGGGGGTCACTTTCTCAGCTGTGTGATGTCACAGAGCTGAGCTTGCAGTGTGCAAAGCTGCCCTGAGGCTGCCACCTGCACTGACTCACAGACAGCGCCTGTGACTTCTTGACGCTCTTAAAAACAGACACTTGGGTAGTATCCTTGATGCTTACTGTGTTATAAATGTAAGTGGAGAACACTTTTAGATACTTATTAATTCTTTCATAATAAACCTACTACACATTCACAGGAATAATTTTTTGTTAACTGATACTGTTACTATCCCAAAGCAGAGAAAGGAAGGAGTAAGAAAGGGGTACAGGCTTACATTTTAGCAAATCCCCTTAATGAATGCCTCAGTAGAACCCAGCTGGGCTCCCTAGCTGCTTCCTCCCACCCCATCCCAAGTCAAGCTAACCTCTAGAAAATCCCACTGCAGACATGTGGGATCGAATATAAGCAGGACAAATAATATCCTAGCGCCCTGGGGAAAAGTTTTGATCTTATGGGCTTCTGAAAGGTCTTGGCAACTCCTAAGGGAAAACCCCTGATTAGGAACAACTCTTATCTCCATTTCCCAATGAGCACACTGGCCCGGAGAGGTCAAGGCATTTTCCCAAGGACACACAGCTAGAACGAGACAGTGCAGGGAAAACACAAAGAGCTCGTCACTCACTCACTCTGGTTGCTGCAAGGATTCCTTGAGATGGTGAAGGTAAGAGGTAGCACAAGTGCTCAGTAACAATAATACTCCCGTTGGGTAAGGCTGGGGAAACTTCCAAGTTTGGGGAAAGCTGGGGTAAACTTCGCACCTTTCTCATCAACTGATCATATGACACCAACAGGACTCAACAAATGCCACAGGCTTTGCAGAGAGCACGGGCCCTGCCCCAGCCTCTGGGATGGAGCAACCTCTTTGCTCCTGAGAAACTCCGGGCCTTATTCTGCTGGCCCTGAGACAAATGATGCCAGGGCCGGGCACCTCTTCACCCTGCTCCTTGGGAAACCCGAGCAAGCCCAGAGAGCCGCTCCATTATTTACAGCCTCCCGTCTGCATCAGGCTGTACTCACAAGGAGCCCTGGAAACAGCTGTGCTTCAGCGGCCAAACCTCTCCTAGGAATGGCACCTGCACTCCCTGTCAGGGCTCAGCTCGTTGTTCTCCTGCTCCATCTACTTTCTTAGCCCACATGGGCCTCCTGCTCCTGGCTGAGCTGAGCCGCCAGGGCCCACAGAGCACAGGTCACCTGTGTTCCTCTGGGATTTGGGAGTGAGCTGGGTGGGGTGGAGGAGAGGTGGGACTGCTGCATATTACCTGCAGGCCAAGCCAAGCACAGGCCACTGGACCCCTCTCCTGAAGCAGCAGGACTGTCTCTGCTTCCCCTCGGTCACCCCAACACAGTCTGCTCTCCACCAACAGGCAAGGGTCACTTTTTAAAGTCCAGAACTAGCCCACAAGGTCAGCTCCCTTACTTAAGGCTTGGACACTCTGGCATTCAGTTGGCATAAAAGCCATTCTTCAACTTGACATATAACTACTGCCTTCATTGCCCTTGCCTCCCTTTCTTGCTAGGAACAAGGGCTGTGCTTTCTGTTCCAGCCACCTGCAGCCTCCTCCAGGCCCTCCAAAGGCTCAGATGTCACCTCTTCCAAGAAGCCTTCCAGCAAGCCCACCCTACAGCACTCTCCTTTAACCCCTCTAGACTGCATCTGAGACTTCAGGGTACTCTCGAGAAAGGGTTCCCTTTACTTACTGGTGTCTGCGCGCCACGTCTCTCCTGCACACCTTGGAGAGTCAGCCCGTTGCTGTCTGAGGCCCCGCTCCCCCGCGACAGCCCCGCGCTCGGCGCCCCGCCTGCCCCGGCCGGGCGCTCAGCACAAACTGGAGGAATGAATGGGACCGGGGCGCCCTGAGTGCCCGCGCTCCGCCTCGGGTGGCCGCGGGGCTGCCGAGCTCTCCGGTCCCGGGCGCTCCCCGCTCGGCCGCGCCTCCGGCCCCCGCGCCGCAGGTGCCTCCCGGGGGCGCGCCCACCCCGCCCCGCGCCCGCGCCCGCGCCCGCGCCCGCGCCGCACTCACCATGGTGCCCGCCGCCCCCGCCCGGAGCGACCCACCGAGGACGCGAGCGCAGAGCCGAGCGCCGGAGCCGGAGCGGCTGACAGGTGAGGCGCGCGCCTCAGACCATGGCTGCTTCCCACAATGCCCTGGAACTGAAAGTTTGCAGACTCCTCCCCGCGCGCACCCTCCCGCCCCGCCGCTCCTCCCCTGCAGCCGCCCGCGGCCCCGGCCCCCTCCCCGGCCCTCCTCTCCCTGCCCCCTTCTTTCTCCTTCCCTCTCCCTTCCGTACCCCTCTAGTCCCTCCTCCTCCCCTCCTCCATCCTCCCTCCCAGCTCCCTTCTTTCTTTTCCTTCTCCCGTGGTTTCCTCTCCCCTTCTCCCTCCTCTCTCTTCCCTCCTCCCTCCTTCCACTCCCTTTTTCCTCCCGTTCTCCCTCCCCCCTTCTCCCTTCTTCCCACTCCCCCCCACCCCTGTCCTTTTCCTCCTCCCAGCCCAGAGGCAAATCTCCCAGCCCCTTGCAGCCAACAGGTGCTAGCGCACCTGCACTAGAACTACCTGTGCCCCAGCCGGCGGTCCAGCGCCTCGAAACCTGCCTGGGGATCTCCCAGGAAGCTGCTCTCTCCCCTTGCTGCCACCCTAAGGTTTCATGCCTTCATCCACCCAAAAACTTTGATCGAGAAGTTCCGGAGGCCTGAGGAAAGTGTCCCCGTGTCTTGTCTTTAATGGAAAAGGGAGAGCAGTTGGCAGAGCTGGCAGTAGAAATGTGTCTATAGTCTACAATCCAGGGACATATTAAACATATGACAAAATATCCAGGTGATATGAAACAAGCCCAGTTCTAAAGTTTTAAGTTTTCTCCTCAGACTTTGAAGTGTGAAGATTTCTTCTCCAGTCTCTCCTCCCCTCAGGTTTTCTTACATGGAGTTTTTAGCCTGGACATTCGTGATCTCCAACTCCCTCACCCCACCCCCACCCCCAGGTTATAAGGTATTAAGAGTGCACACTTGGGGCCTCCCTGGTGGTGAGTGGGTTAAGCAATGCACTATGAGGCAAACCGCTGCCACAGCAGAAGGAGTTTGATCCCTGCCCCAGGGGTAGGAGACCCACATGGTGCAGCAGACCTCTCCTGCCTCGCCCCCTGCTCCCCTCAGCAGTGTATTTCAGTAGATCTGCCTGTTCTCCTCCCCACTCTGTCTCTGGTGGATCCTCTCACCACCCCCCACCTCCCACCTCTGGCTTCTACCCCAGTTCTTATGTGCATAAATAAACGTCTTTAAAGAAAAAAAGAGTGCACACTTAAGTTCTTGGGGGAGAGTCAATTAGTTTTATCATAGACTTAGAGACCTGCAATCCTAAAAAGGTTAAGGGCCTTTGATTGTGTGCACCCCAGAAGCTAAAATGGAGAAAAGTCCTTTGGGGAATCCACTGGGGACTTTTATGGTTTGTGGGCTCCGGACAGGTAATGAGGGAAGCTTATCCAAATAATCATTCCTGCCACGCTCAGCTCAGCCCCCGGGGACACACCAGCCCCCCTCTTCTGAGGCTGATGGTCTCTGGTAGACCAGACAACACTGGAGCGTGCTGAGGAAGGTAGGTGGCATGGGATGTCATGGTGACTTCACTCGGAAGGATGAGAGAAGGCCGCCCTGAGGACTGTGGCTTCCTTAGGAGTTCCAGATCGGTGGGCAGGGGCCAAAGACAAGGGGTCTTTGAGGCATTAAGACATCATGTGCCAATCAGAAACACTTTGTGGTGGGGGGGAGGGAATGCTCCGAGGCCAGAAAGAGCACTAGGCCTGAGGTGATGGTGCACTGGTGAAATGGTGGTGGGGACTCCATGGGGACCACAATTGGTATCAAATATAGATATAAAGAAAAAGGAAATATTACCAAAAAAAGACATCATCTGCCCCCCAAAATTCAACAGCAATCAACCTCAAAGTTTTCAAAAAGCTCAGTTTCTTCCTTGGATTGTCCTTTGCTAACCACCTTCTCTTAGTGGTGGCTCCCAGGGCAGCATTCAACAGAGGGCTCTGGGAGGGGCTTTTTCCTTAAATCCCAGCCAATGGGTGTGACACCCTGAACAGTGTGACCCACACCTCAGAGCTGGGTCCTCTTTCTGCTCTGCTTCCAGGGTGTGTTTTCTGCCCACGGCACCGTCCTGGCCTCCCTAACACAAGGCCAGCCTTCTTGCCTCTCCTCCTTTCTATCCAGTTCAGGGCTAGGTCAGGCCCTGTCCCACCCACCTTGCTGCTCTATAGAGCTCAGAAAGCTTCTGCTTAAGGGGTTTATTGGAAAGAGATAGGGACATTAAAGGAGAGATTAAAGCTGCAGAAATCCTAGTGCCCTTGTTGTGACAATTAAGCCGCAGATTAGGACAGGGCAAAGTTCTCTCACTTAGGGATCTACTAGGGAAGGTTTACTTAGAGGATGAGGGGAGCTGGAAACTATCTGCATCTTTGCCTTCCCCCAACCCTGCTGAAATGGACAGTGGACTCTGCCCTGGGCTTTGAGGCTCCCTCCCTCCAGAGTCTCCTGCCACACCTAGTCACCAGGGCTGGGCTCTGCAGAGGTTATCTTATCTGGTCGCCAGACAACGCATCTGAGGGGGCCACAGCCCAGTGCTGAGGGAAACCTGGGACAAAGCAGGCAGGGGCAATGGGTAGGAGGCTTGGACCTGCAGCCCCAAGGCATGCACGGTGTTAGAACTCAATGTGTTCTTTTCAAAAGCTTTATTTATTTACTTATTCATGCATGCAAGAACTAGGGTGCAGATTAGAGGTGCAGGGGAGGTGAGAGGATTCACCAGAGACAGAGTGGGGAGCAGAACAGGCAGATTGACTGAAACACACTGCTAAGGGGAGCAGCGGGGAGGCAGGAGAGGTCTGCTGCGCCAGGTGGGTCCCCTCCCATGATCAGAACTCAGTCTGCAGTGGCTGCGGAGGCTTCATAGTGCTGAGACTCAACCCCTTGCACCACCAGGGGGGCCCTGGAAATCTCTTATCACAATAAGCAGGGGAGTGACAGAGTCCCTTGGACGTGGACGCTGGAGAAGGTCACTTGGGCCCTTTTCCGCAACTGCGGTTCAGCACCAGGAGCCTTGCGTCACAGCGAAGTCACATCCCGTCCAGTCCATGTGTCCTGGGTCCACTCCTTCAAAGCCACGGGCACACTCACCAGATTGGCCCCCGGGCTGCTCTGCTGGGTACAGCTCAGCCAGGGAGACCACGACCCCAGGGGGAGCCTCTTCTTCCCTGGGGCCCCAGCTCAAGTGCATTCCACAGCTACCTCCTGAAGGTGACAGCCCTGCATGCACTGCAGGGACACGGCCCTGCCTCAAGACCCCAGTCCTTCGGCCTCCCCGTCTCTCAGGCCCCTCAGCACCGGCTCTGGTCCAAGACCGTCACCAGGATCCTCACCCACTGGCCTTCCGTGTCACCTCCCGCCTGCCTTGAGAACCAGAACCTTTGCTCCAGAGGGTCCAGAGTCTCCTGTTCTTTACAGCCTGGACTCACAGAACTTCCAGGGGTCACGGGGAGCCCCAGCACCCAAAGGGCCCGCCCAGGTCCCAGCTACTGCCTGGAGGAGGATGGAGCTCCCTGGGGTGCTGGGACTCCCCACCAGGCCTGCCCTTCCAGAGCCTCCTCACAAGGGGAAGGGAGTCACCCCCAAACAAAGCTGTTCAAGGGACAGAGCACTTCCTGTTAAAAACATACAAATTTCAAAATGAAAGAAGCAAAGGAGAGACTGACTTCAAAGCCAGGCCAGGCAGGGCCTGGCCCCAGCAGCCAACTTGTTTGGTTGAAACCTGGGCCAGACATTCTGATGTTGGTCCCACCTGCTCCTCGCCCATCTTAAGTGGGGACGACTAGCAGGTCCATCAACAGTGTTTAGAAATTTCTGGTTCGGGTTTACATTCTTCAGAAAACCCCTTTTCATGTCAAAACAGGGCATTACTTTATTCTAAATGGCAGAATCGTATGTAATAGAGTCCTAAGGGATAATTTCAGAAAATGTTTGCTGCTGATGTTAAAAAGCACTGATTTAAAGCCACACTCTGAATTCTACCCTCAAAAAATACCCACTGTTACATGTTTCCTTTCAGATGTGCATGCTATAGAGAGGGAGAGGGGAGAAGGGGAGATTTAGTTTTTAAGCCAAAAATTGGAACCCTAGCATAGGTCCTCACAGATGTAAGTGTATCTGGACAAACAGTTTCTGGACTCAGCTATTAGCTATTGAAGCAGTGCTAGCAGAGCGCCTGTGTGCAAGGTCGGGCCCACTGCTGCTCCCAGGGCAGGGAGTACATGGGACAGGCGCCCTCTGGGACAGAACATATGCACACAGTCATCTCAAGCTTTGCAAGAGAGGGATAGGGCCTCCCTGGTGGCCTAGGCGTTAGTCTCAGCGCTGTCACCCCCTGCCATGGCCTGAGTTCGATCCTCGGCCAGGGAGCTGACCCACATATGGCGCAGCAGACCTCTCCTGTCTCGCCCACTGCTCCCCTAGTAGTGTATTTCTGCCTGTTCTGCTCTCCACTCTGTCTCTGGTGAACCCTCTCACCTCCACATCTCTGGCCTATGCCCCAATTAATCTATGCAAAAATAAATAAGGCCTTTAAAATTTTTTAAGAGAAAGAGGATAAGGTACTATGCAAAAATTTGTTTAAAAAAATAATATCTGCAAAAATTTGTAAAAAACAATAATCCCTAACAGATAACTGTTGTTTGCCTCTGCCGTGCCCATCTCCCCCTCTTCCTGCAGTCCCAGTTTGGCTTTGGGGACCCAGCTCACAGTGGACTCCATCCATAGGGGAGGAGCAGGCCCTGGCCAGGACTGTGCTGCCCATAGCCAGGACACTTGGCTCTCAAGCAGGGCATGCCTGGGGTTCAGGGAGCCAAACCAATGAGACCAAACTTCTAGGCTGGTTTTTGGAACCAACCCCATCCCCCCAAGATCCCCCATACCCGGCAAGGAGCCCCTCAGCAGTGTACTTCAGTCCCTCTGCCTGTTCTGCTCCCCGCTCTGTCTCTAGTGAATTCTCTCACCCCCCTGCTCCTCTGGTCTGTACCCCAGCTCTTGTGTGCATGAATAAGTAAACCTTAAAAAAAACAAACCTGTGGTTCACAGGGTGTTATGGTGGTGGGAGATTTAAGGGGATTAGACTTGAGGGAGAAATCAAATATTATACAAAAATGAACCATGATGTAAGAAACTATTGATAAAAAATAAACACTTTAAAAGACAAAAGAAAAAAGCCTCCTTGGGTCTCCTAGTCCCTTCCAGCCGCCATATTCCCCCGCTCCCTACCGGAGTAACATCTCAGGCAGTGCCCTCGCTCTCCGGTGGTGCAGCCTGTCAAGCCCATTCCTCCGAGCCCGGCCCAAGCTGCTGCACCCACAGCACCGTGAGCACCTTCCCAGCCCCTGGACAGCCCTCCCGCGGCCTCTCACTGCACCGCCGGTCTCGCTGGCCAAAGGCTCCTCTCCTCTGAGGATGGACGCCGCTGCTGCACTGACCCGGCCTCTACTTTGCTGAATCCGCATCTTCCAGCCCCCTCAACACCACGCCCCAGGCTCGGGCCACCCCGACTCTTCGCACCCTGGTTTTGCTGGGGTGTGGCATGAGCCGGAGCCTGGGTCCTGCAGAGCTGCTCAGCTAGTTCGTGCCTTTCCCAGAAGTGCCTTCACGCCAGCCGAGTACTTTTGTTTTGCTTTTAGGCCATCAGGCTCTACGGAAGGATTTTCAGGTGGAGAGAGGCTGGGGGGGGGGGGGGGGGGGGCGCCCCNGGGGGGGGGGGGGGGGGGGGGGGGGGGGGTGCGCCGCGCCAGGAGTTTGTGTGCAGCTGGCACAAAGCTGTGCTCCAACAGATGAGGTCCAGCAGGTTCTTGTCCGCAGAGCGCCGGGACGGGACGTGGTGTTAGAAGGAACTGTTCAAGCACCCAGGGGCTCAGTCAGGCGCGACTCTCATGCACTTTTAAAGATTTGAGACGCTGCCAGTAACCTGGACAAGAAATTCAGAGTGTGTGTATGACTTAACTCACAGACGTGGGCGCGCCCTGTGGAGGTGAAATGTGCACCCCAGTAGAGGAGAAAATCTCACGAGGACTCAGTTCCATTAGCCTAGGGCTTCCATGGCTCCTTGAGCCCAGTCACCAGGGAGGGCAGTACTCAACCCCTTAGTCGTTTGTATTTCTCCTTGAGATCGTTCCAACCCAAATGCCCAAATATTCAGGCAGTTGGGATACATGGAAAGGGGGAGTGAGCCCGAGTCAGAGCAGAGCTGGGACAGGGCAGGGCCTGGAGGAAGCAGCAGAGTTGGCACGTCTGGGCACTCACTGCCGCGGCTCCTGCCGGGCACACCTTCAGGCCTAGTTCCCTCCCCCTTCAGGCAAAGCTGCCAACTGCCAAGGCCCCTGGGTCCATCCACAGAGAATTATGTCCATTATTTCTGGAGCCCACAAGCTACATACATATAACCAAGCACAGTCCATTTTCTCTCTCCACTTCCAGAGGATTCGTGCAGACAGCAGAGTCCTGAGAATGTCAGACAATCCCCGCACTCACCTGTGTCTGCTTCGGAGGTTTCCTGGGATCTATTCTGATGACTTACACGCGGATCCTTCTCAAGCATTATTTGATCATTAACCTGTAAATCTAAGGTTGACTTGGGAAAGGAAGTGCGTGCGAAGTGTGCATTCTTTCGTACGTGACTGTGCATGAGGCTTCCTGATGGCTGTTGACTTGTTAACCGTAATCTCTAGAATCTGCAAATAATTGATGCCCTCAAACAAGGTTTGTCAGGGAGACCAGGCCTTTCTTGCCAGTCCCAGCAGTAAGCCGGTCGAAGGCTCACCAGAGAGAGATGGGGAGGAGCCGCTGGCTTTCTCGCTCGCTCGCTCTTACGTTTTCTTTGTCTTTCCACTACAAGGCACTTCAGCTGAGCAAGACAGGAGTGGCCACTGCTACCTGAGGAGGGGAAGGAGGGAATGGCGGAGAGGAGCCTGCTGTGGGCGGTTTCAGCTTCACCACTGCAAGGGCCGTGTGAGACCCCATCTCTGAAGCCCTCTGCACGGGTTCCGGGGTGCAGACCCTGTGGATTTGGTGCCCCCCTCAGAGCCCAGTAGACTTGCCACTCTGGGTCTTGGTTTAAAGGAACCAGCAGGGCCTCGCTGGTGGTGCAAGGGGTTGAGCATCATATTGTGGCACTGTGGGGCTTCCGCAGCCACTGCAGCACAAGTTCGATCCCCGGCCAGGGAGGGGACCCACATGGCGCAGCAGACCTCTCCTGTCTCTCCACTGCTCCCCTCAGCAGTGTCTTTCAGTCGATCTGCCTGTTCTGCTCCCCGCTCTGTCTCTGGTGAATCCTCTCATCTCCCTCCCCCACCACGCCTCTGGTCTGTACCCCAGTACTTGTATGCAGAAATAAATAAAATTTTTTTAAAAAATTTAAAAATAAGGGGAGGGCCTCCCTGGTGGTGCAGTGGGCTAAGCAGTGCACTATGAGGCAAGCCGCAGCCACTGCAGCACGAGTTCGATTCCTGCTGCCGGCCACGGGGCTGACCCACATGGCACAGGCAGACCTCTTCTGTCTCTCCCACTGCTCCCCTCAGCAGTGTACTTCAGTCTGCCTGCTCTGCTCTGCTCTCCACTCTGTCTCTGAATCCTCTCACCCCCCCCCCACACCTCTGGCCTGGACCCCAGTGCTTGTGTGCATGAATAAATCTTTAAAAAAAAATAAGGGGACCGGCAGCATTCCCGACTGCCACACCCCACTCTTTTTCTTGCCACCATTGCCTCATACTCGCATCTCCACTGCTTTGGAGCCCTCAGTGCTCAGCTCCCACACCCCAGGAAATCCTGGGGGCTGTGCAGTGCATCCGGTGGTGGTGCCGCTGAATCGCCAAGAGGGAGAGAGGATACTCGAGGTCAGATTTCTAGCAGGAGATGCCACCTACTTCAGAAGCCTTCGGTCTGGGCTCTGTGCCGCGTTGACACGGGACAGTGTTATATTCTCTGGGATATCCTGAGCTCCTTCACTGATGTGTAAATCCCAGCATCCACCAGAGACTCTGAAGTGCTGGTGCTTTTGATGAGCCTCAGTCTTTGTTCTGCGGTTTTTAGTGGACTCACCTAATAATGCTGTGACGGTCACCAGGTGCAGGTGTCAGGCAAGGCGGGGACTAGAGCTGTGCGGCGGCGGGGAGAAGCGGGGAGGACGGAGAACAGTCAGAACCACCCGTCCTCAAGTGGGCTGGGACAGGGCACGGGGTGAGGGCCAACCCTGCCCAGGGTGAGATGGCCCACAGACCTGGACTGACGCCAGGACCAGACAGGCTTTCTGCAGCCCGGCCCTGAGTGCCCCTCCAGCCTCTCCTGCCAGCCATGTGACCTCGCGATGCTCAGCCACGCTGCCCTCAATCTTCCCATCTATAAAATGGAGACGATCATTTCTAGGCCTGGTAAAGGTGCTGACAGGGTTAAAATGTCAACACTCAATAACTATGTCTATGACTACTACAGGCAGATTTTAATTAGCGCTAACTTTATTAGAATGCTCCCTGGCTTCCCTGCTCCGACGCATATTAAGCATGGGCTTGCACGGCCTGTCAAGGCTTGAACCCACGGAGAGAGCCGCACGGGGTGGCAGCTCCTTCCAGCCTGTGCCAGCAGTGCAAGCCTCTCTCTTTTTTTTAAAGATTTATTTATTTATGCATACAAGAGTTGGGGTACAGGTCAGAGGCACGGGAGGTGAGAGGAGTCACCAGAGACAGTGGGGAGCAGAACAGGCAGATCGACTGAAACACACTGCTGAGGGGAGCAGCAGGTGAGACAGGAGAGGTCTGCTGCGCCATGGGGGTCCCCTCCCTGGCCGGGGATCTGGCTGCTGTGCCTTGGAGGCTTCACAGAGGGGCGCTCAACCCGCTGCGCCACCAGGGAGCCCCACAAGCTACTCTTGAAACAAGGAGCAAGCAGAGCAGTGCCGTGCACCGAAGCGGGATCAGGACCGAGGGGGTCGAGGCTCTTGGGCGAGCAGTGAGGTTGCGCCAGGTGGGTGGTCCCCAGGTGGGTGGTCTCTGCGGGCAGAAAAGTGTGTGCGGAAGTACGGCCCCTTCCTCTCCTGGAAGAAGCCAAGCATGTGACCTCTAGTTCTGCTCTCATAATTTATGCCGTCAGACGTGTCCCATTAGACGTAGCCTTTCCTATGGAACCTTGAAAATGGTGATCACCGGCGCTGGATCCTGGCTGTTACTGTTGTCTTTGCAAAGACAGCAGTACCTAGCCCTCCGGGTTAGGTATAGTAAGACTCAAGTGAAGCAAACAATTGACAGAGTTCACTCAGGGGTGACGGTTTTCCAGGCAGGCGCTTGCCCCCTACACACCTCTTTTTGGGCGTTTTGAGACCAGTGTACACGCAGAGGGGCTGTCTCACAGTACCAAGCAGCTCTGGGCCCAGCAGAACTCAACTCAGCTCTCACAGCAGCTCCTTGGGTGGGGGCTCCACAGCTCAAGGCTCAGTCCTACCTACCGGCCCCTATTCTTAGAGCTGCCCGAAGCCCCTCACTAACAGAACTGCAAGGGTTAGGTGCCTGGGCGCGAAGGCCACGGGTTATATCTTTATATTGTAGAGCACATTCTCTGCTTTCGAAGTCTGTTGTCTTAAGCTACATTTTCTTCCTTTCAAGTCACTTGTTTTGTTGCTGAGAAATCGGATCACACCTGTTTCCTCTGCAGCTCTCCATTTTGGCAAGTACCGAGACAGCTTCAGCCGTCCCTCTTTTGGACGAGAGACTGAGGCTGGGGACAGTGAAGGAACGTGCTGAGGTCACCTCACTGCTCAGGGGCACGGCTGGACCCCAAGTCCATCACCCTTCCACGCCAGTCACCCCAGCCCTGCAAGCTTCCCCTGGACTTTGAACTGTTCTTGCCCTCTTCGCTCCCCACTCACCGGCTGGATTCATTCTGGCTGAACCTCGGCCGGCGCGTGTGGGAACCTGGAGCGGGTATCTCTGCCGCTGCCCTGGACAGGGCCAGAGTCCCACTGATTCGAAGTGGGAGCCACAGAAAAGTCAGACACCATGAGCCCTGAGAAGTCTGACCCCTGTCACAAGACCTTATGACCTCGCACTGGTGCACGGAGCGGCTACAGGCCAAGCTAGAGGCGCAGGGGCCCGCCCTGCCCAAGAAAGGCTGGCTCAGAGCGTCCCAGGGCTGCCGGGAGGGTCGTTGTGAACATATTTTCTTCTAAGGCTCCGATTTGAGTCCTGGCCACAGCACTGATTAGCCTTGTAGGATGGCCAAATGTCTCTGGGCCTCAGTGTCCTCGCCTGTAAATGGAGATGATGTTAGCGTGCAACCCAGTTTTGTTCGAGCTGTAGCCACAGTGATCACACCTGGAAAGTGTTGGGTATGCTACTGGGTACATCATGAGTAGTTAAAAGTGGACTGTTTTGTGAGTCTGTGAAGGCTGACATTTGTGCACCCATTTTTAAGTCGAGCTAGGAGCTGCTACAGAGAAATCTGATGACCTGTCTCCTCTGAACCAGTCAAAGGCCACTGTTTTAAGAAAGCTTGCAGCAGACAACTGTTTGAGAAGCTATCCAAATGGCGGCAAGTGATGACTGTGAACTCCTTGCAGAGAACAGAATCAGAAAGTAATCATTTTTAGCCACAACATGTTGAGCTTATTAATACTGGCTCTTTCCATTAAATAGTTACCTCATCTTCCTCTTTTCCGCCTATAAAACCCCTGGCTGTCCCTTCCCGAAGCACATTTAGGTTTACAACCTTGATCTGAGCACCCAGAATTGCAACTCTTTGATCCCAAATAAACACCTCTTGCCTTTCTAATTGTCTCCTGAACTTTTAGGGCGACAATGCCAAAGTTTGTGAGCCTCTGTCCTAGTGAAAAGAAAGACCTCGCTGGACTGCCTCTCCCCTCAGACGACAGAGGAGTCTGAGGTGCCCCCCTGTGATGCCACAGCCCAGTGTCACAGGCCCGGAAGTCAAGTGTCTTTCAACTCAGCTCAGCCCAGAAAGCTCTCTAAAAGAGCGAGAAAGCCTGAGAGCTGTCCGGGTGGAGAACCCCAACCCAACATCAAAGCAAAAGGCCATCCCTCCCTCACTTGTTAACATAAGTGATTAGAAACCCACAGCTTATAAAGACTTCAGGGCAGGCCTCCTTAATCACAAAGCACCTATCCATTCCCCATGATTTCCTCCTTCACCAAGCCGATGCACAGTTACCTGTTAAGCACCTCCTCCAAGCTGGACACCGGCGAGGTGCGTGTGCACTGGTGATGGAGCAGGCGGTGACACCCCTGCCCTGGGCGAGTTTATAATCTCGAGGAGGGACCAACATACCCATCTACCCACAACAGTATAACTGGGAAGGAGACCGGCTGGCACAATCACAGGAGAGGACAGGTGATCGCTTGATTCTGCTAAACGAAGGCAGGTGGGCTCTGCCAGGTAGGGAGCAGAGCAGCTGGTGCGGACCTCGGTCCAGGAGAGAAAACCTGTGGGCTCGAGTAAAGACCTGATTGTATTTCTTTCAAAAAAAAAAAACAAAAAACAAACCAAAACCCACCTCTTTCTTCCTATAAGTGAAACCAAATAAGGGATCGGGGAGAAGAAATAACAATAACAAACAAAACAAAAGAAAATTAACAGACAACTATAAATCAGACGTCTTGCAAGGGAGGGGAGGGAGAGGGGTCAAAACACGGGAGGGAAGAGCACAAGGGACTATGGTGAGGGCTTCTGGGTGAACTGGTAGTGGGAATTCTAGGGACTACACCTGAGAAAAGAAAGCAAATGTTGTACTAAAATGAACAATGATTTTATATATATAGACATATAAATAATCTAAAAAAAAAAAAATAACCTCTTTCAGGTTTCTGAGCAAGATGGCAGCCAGATCTCATTCGTTCCCACTGTGAATGAGTTCATGGACTGAATTCTTATTCCATAACCCCTTCTCACCAATTTGCATTCTTTCTCTGGCTTTGGCTGGGGGTGGGGGGGGAGGGGGTATTCACTTACCAGTGCCCCCAGGGCAACACAGGAAAACATTTTTCCTTTGTGTGGTTTTGGAGAGTCCCAAACTTTCATTGCCTGCTCAGTAATCCCAGAATATTTGCCTACATCATCCCCTGGCCCAAAAACTACACTTCTAGCAAAACTAGGGTCTGAACTTCACAGAGTTTGATTGCTGGGAAAATGAAGCTCCCAGGGAAGTAAATAACTTTTCCTCTCCCTGCTGAGCTTAAAGACCAGCTTCTAGCAGGCTGCTGTGAGTTAAAGGTAATAGAGCTATTTTCAAAGAACACAAGACTGAGTTGATTGTAGGTCGAGACGGGGCAGTGGAGACCCCCTGTGTTCGTGTTGAGTAATAGCTGCCAGTTTGAATGAACCTCACTCTCGTCTACAGAAAATTAAAGGTAGAGGGGGTATAGCTCAGTGGTAGAGCATTTGACTGCAGAAAATTAAAGGTGTTAGATGGGAAAATGTCCTTTTTGCACTGGGGCGTTCTTAAGAACTTCATTTTTTTTTATTCTATGACTGGTGGCCAAATGCAACTAATCAACAAGAATCAGCTCCAACTCAGTGAAGCAGTGAGGCCAGCAAGGAAGGGCCTGTCCTGCACACCAGGCCTTATTGTTACCATCTGCAAAACAGAAGTGTCCACTGAGGTCTGTCCAGGCGCCTTTCAATTCTTTTTTAAAATATTTATTATTTATGCATACAAAAGCTGGGGTACAGGCCAGAGACAGAGCAGGGAGAGAACAGGCAGATGGATTGAAACACACTGTTGAGGGGAGCAGTGGGCCAGGCAGGAGAGATCTGCTCTGCCATGTGGGTCCCCTCCCTGGCCAGGGATCAAACTCATGCTGCAGTGTCTGTGGATGCCCCACAGTGTGGTGCTCAACCCCTTGTGCCACCAGGGAGACCCAAGGTGTATTTCAATTCTAACATCACAGGAGCCTGTGCTGAGGATCGGAGATCCACGTTCAAGTGTTGCCTTTGTTTTGCCTTTCCCTTGGGTGGTCAAGGTCGACCTTCCCCAGGTCTCAAGTTCATGGAGGGGGGTGTGGCGGGGAGAAGCCAATACTCTCTTGGGGACATTTTAGCTACTTTAACTGTTGCTTTCCAAATTTCTACCCATCTTCATAAGTTGACAGTCACCATTGCTATTTCTCCAAGTTCATGATTCCCCACGCTTGGCTTGCAGGCGGACATAGCTCCTACTGCACTGTGATCTCTGTCCCCAAAATGAAGGACATGAGTGACGAAGGTCGGTCTAGAACTAGAGAACATTCAGGCATAAAGCCACTTGGGCTCTTCAGCCACCACCTCGTTGAACAGGGCTAGAAACCCATCTGCGCCTGCCCAACACTCTGCGTTAACAAGCAAGCTCAGGTTCCACCTGCCAGAGCTCGGGGCCTGCTCAGTCTTCTGAAACTTCTAGTCTTTGAACACCTGATTTTCTGGCACAACAAAATGGCTCAGATTTACGGGGCATTTGAGTGTCAGGCGGTATTCAAAACACTTCACTGCACGAACTCACTTAACCTCTGCTAGAACGCTCCCAGGTAACTGCCGTCCCCACGTGACTGATAAAGCAGTCTGCAGCCCAGGTTAAGACCACACAGCTCTTCATGGGGTTCCAGTGTCAGGGGTCAGCCCCACGCTCTGTTGTCTCAGCCACCCCCAAAAAAGCACATATAAGACCCAGAGATGTTGCAGAGCGGGCACCCAATCAACCCACGTCTGGTGGACTAATGTCGAGTGAATGGTTGACTAGATCAAGACAGGACTCACTTTAGGATCCCAGCAAGCTGGACCTCCCTGGTGGCGCAGCAGGTTGAGCGCCGTGCTGTGAAGCAGCCACAGCCACTGAGGCAAGAGTTCGATCCCTGGCCAGGGAGGGGACACACATGGCATGGCAGACCTCTCCTTCCTCGCCCACTGCTCCCCTCAGCAACAAATTTCAGTCGATCCGCCTGTTCTGCTCCCCACTCTGTCTCTGGTGAATCCTCTCAACCCGCCCCTGTGCCTCTGACCTGTACCCCAGCCTTTGTATGCATAAATAAATCTTTTTTAAAAAAGATCCCAGCAAGGAATGCTGGGCTCCAGATTTGCTTAGAACCCTCCCTTCCTACCGGACCCTGAGGGATTCTTGACCAGCTGCTTCCCCACCCCGCACCCACAGTTTCTCCCTTCTGACATCAGGGGGTCTTGGGCACTCTTGGGATGTGGACCTCTCCGCCTCCCAGTCTTATTCGTGCACTTTAGAGGTTCCTTCCTTAACTGGTTACGAGCATCCAGAGGCTGAGTCAGAGGACAATTACATGGCACTGCCCAGTCTCTACCACGGGGTAAAAGCACCCTATCTTTTTTTGTAGGCCATGAACCAGGAACGCAGGATGGGTTCAGGTCACACTCCTCTAGTCTCCACCCCATGTGACTTTGCTGCAGGAGCATCCAGGCTCCGTTCTCCACCGTCCTCCCCAGAGCACCTCCACTCTCCACTTCATCTCCATCATCTCCAGTTAAAGGGAGGGAGAAGCAAGAATTACTTTCTTACCTGCCTTGATACTAGGTAAGCTTTTTCACATGCCTGACATAACTGCACTCATGTCACAGGTGACAAAGCCGAGCCTACCCAGAATGCTTGTAGATCATGCAAGTGATAACATAGGTGAGGACTACCTGCACTGGAATTTAAACCCAGATAAGTCTGGGGCCAAAGCCTGTGACCTTTTTACCTAGTACTGTCTCAAAGGTATTCCTTAGCACTTCCTGTTGGCTGCCTCTGAGAGCCCAGAATCTCTGTTGGGACAGGTAGCAAGAGGATGTGTTCTGGAAGCAGAAAAACCAGAATTTGAGGGTTATTTCATCTGTAAAACAGGAATAAAAGTAGTTCTAACCACAGAGGGTTCTTGAAAGGATTAAATCAAATAATCCAGATAAAGAATTGGGCAGGGTGATTAGAAAAGAACAAACACTTAGTGCATGTTGAGTCTTCCCCCCCTCTCCCTCCCCCTCCTCCTCCATCCCCTCCCCCCTCCTCCTTCTTCTCCTGCCTTCCTTCTCTTCTCATGTGTTGAGAAGCTTTGTGTCATTCTGATTCCCATTTTTTTCAAAGATTAATTTATTTTGTTTTCCAGCTGCAGACAAGTCTTCAGAAGACCTTAAACTGAGGTCACTCCCAAATTCCTTTTCCAAAGAAATGATAACATAATAAATATTTACTTTTTGATAGAAGTAGCATTGCATTATAACATAAGCTTACTGTCTTTACATATTTTTGTTTTCTTACATTTGGGAGGTAATGTGCTATATATCAGTAGATATCTAATCTATGAGGATAAGGAAAAAGTTGCCAAAACTTGAACTTCTTTCGTGATTTGTGTTGGGTTTGCAAAACAGACTATAATTCTAAGGGCCTTAGATACAAAGGCATAATAGCTTACTCAGTGTTGGCTGAGACAAGTAATTATTGTGGTGCTATGGAAGGAGGTGTGTGCATGCGTGTGTGTGTGTCTGCACACAGGCATGTGTGAACCTGTGTGTGAGTCTGCACCCACTTAATAACTCCTCCTCAGGGGTGTTTACTGAGTAACCAGGAGGAATGTGCTGGAAATCAGAGCAGGAAAACGAAGATAAATCAATCTGGAATGTCCTGGATTTTCACCTGCCGAAGACTGGAGAAGGGTTAGGAAAGCTCAGAGCCCTGCAGGAGTGGGAGGAGGAAAGAGAGGTCCCTACAAGCAGAGTACCTGAGACCCAACTGGTGAGCAAAATGAAATCACCAAGAAGTTCTCAGCCAGAATCTCAGCAAGGAGCGGTTTCCCAGTGTGGAAAGGAAGTAGCGTGGCCCTCCGTGATTGTTCACGAATACTAAATGTGCCCAATCCAAACCCATCTCTGAAGTTCAAACACTGAACATTGAGATGTATGAAGTCTTCGAAACTCAGAACACAACGAACAGGTGAAATCAAGGAAGATTTTGCTGCCAGTCAGATCTGACGTAGCAAGCAGTAGAAGGAGGGATTTTCTTTGTTTCACACTCTCACCAGAGGAAAATAAGCATTTCCTTCTGTGTCTGTCTGAGATGCTAAAATGAAATAAGCTAAAAAGGCAGCAAAAAGATGGAAGCTCTTCTCTGCCTTCCAGAACTTTCCAGAATGCAGCAGGGATCTTGGTGCATCTCTCACACAAGTCACCTAAGACAGGAAATACAAGTATGCCCCCTTTTACTCCTATACCAAACTCTCTATGACTGAGACTTACTGTTACAATTTCATGAGAGAAGAGAGAAGTCAGATGATCAGAGGTCAGCAACCCAGATAAATGGCTAAGTCACATGCTTTATCCCAGTGCGTCTGGGGGTGTCCAATGCTTCAGAGCTCTGCCTACCAAGCCACTCAGCTCGCATCAGTGTCCTCCCCACTAAGCACAGTGGCTGCTCCTTCTCAGTCGCACTGTCTCTTAGCCCGAAGGCCTACAGGGCGTGACCCAGAAAGCCCCCCCCCCCCCCCCCCCCCCCCCCCCCCCCCCCCCCNACCCAGAAAGCCCCCCCCCCCCCCCGCCAGACCCCCAAGCCATCTGGCCTCTACCGCAACAGTTGACTCCTTCCACCATTTTGCCAGGTTTTCCTGGTAACTCTTAAAATCCTCAGCAACACCTCCAGGGATTCCTTACCAACCAATCTAACTTACCCTCTCATTAGCCAACTTGATATTCTATACAGCGCTCCCCCACTCGACCCGACCAAGGGGTCACCTCTAATAATGGAAGTGTCTCCCTATTAAATCTTGTATATCCCCTAAAGGACCCTGGAGTTTGGTGCAGCTAGATTACTAATAGTTCCTGAACACCAGAGTTTCAGCCAGATAGTTCTTTGTTTCATTTTATTATAGTGTAGCATAAAGGAAGGCAGAGCTTCACCTGTCTTATTCGTTACTATAATCCCAGTGTTTGCTTAAACTAGTGTCAGCTCTAAAAACATGGGAAGGCTGTTCAAGTGAACATAAAATGAACAAATGAATCCATACTTACCCTCTTTGATTCTTCTTTTCTACTTTGTCTACTTTTCAAGTTGACATTTCTTTTTTAAAGATTTATTTATTTATGCATAGAAGAGTTGGGGTGTAGGCCAGAGGTGCAGGGGTAAGAGAATTCACCAGAGACAGAGTGGGGAGCAGAATAGGCGATCTACTGAAATATACTGCTGAGGGGAGCAGCGGGCGAGGCAGGAGAAGTCTGCAGTGCCACGTGGGCCAACTCCCTGGCTGGGGATCGAACTCATGCTGCAGTGAGAGCTGATAGCACCACCAGGGAGGCCCTCAAGTTGACATTTTTTAAATCACAAATTGGATCTAAGTAACATCCCAGATTCCCCTCATTCCACCAGAGATACCTAGAAGAGTATATCGAGATAATATTTCTTCATTGAATTAACTTTAATGAGGTTCCTAATGCTAGAAAAAAGGTCAACTGAGCTCCAAGATGTTCTCGAAAAACCTATTTCCTTTTACGTCCCTTTCAATATTTGATTTCTAGCTACAAAGTGCAAACACCAAGAAAAATTCTGTGATGGAATTTTATTTTCTGAGATGTAACCATCACTATGGGTCCTGCTGTGGCTGGGGCTGCGATTTGGGCACAGGTATAAATAAATCCAGTACCATGCACTTAATTAGTACTGTAATCCACTATATTCACCAGGAAGCAGATAGTCTAAGTAGCGAGAATAATGGGCAATTAAAATGATCATAGGAGCATGGAAACAACTTCACAACTTGGGAGAATTTCCCTACACGTGCAATTACATTTTCAACACAATGAGGTGCCTGATTGTGCACCACCCCGGGCTAATGCATTTTAATACTAAAATGCTAAAGACAAAACTACCTTTGTAAATGCCTTCTAGAAATTGGAAAAATATATGAAAGCTTCTCCCTACTCGTATATTACTGTAGTTTAAAGTGGCTCAAATTCATACAAATATAATCTGCTTAGCATTTCTAAACAATAACTAAAGTTCTTTAAAAATGCGTATGGAGCCATGTGAGAGATGGATAGCTTAAATTGGAGATACAAATTTAAGTTTCTTATCTAATTAAGACGTTGATTATTTTGCCATAATGAAACAGGAATATCTGAGATAACGCTGTTAAAATGTGCATTTATTTTGGTTTATCCATTTTCATGAGTTGTGTTTGAAATATGGCAGAAAAAAGTCTTCAAATTATTTATTACAACTGTATTGCAAATGTCCAGGTCTTAGGAAAACTAACAAGTTGGGGGGATACAAAATAGCTTAAAAAACACTCAAATAATAAAAGAATTTAGTAAAGCAGCAGCATGCAATTTCAAAGGATATAAAAGTCAAGAACCTGCGTATATGCAACTGCTGGTTAGAGATTATATGAGTAGAGAAACCCCCATTTACAAAGTCAGCAAAAACGAACAGAGAAACCAAAACCTGGGGGAGAAGTTTAGCATGAAATGTAAAATAGCTTATTTGAGGAAAGCCAAATTTTCCCAGAAGACACAAGAGTACATCATAACAAAAGGAAACATTCTCTGTTTTGCATAGGCTTATTCAACATGCTAAGAATGTCAGTTCTCCATAAGTTAATTTAAATATTAATTTAGGGGGCTTCCCTGGTGGTGCAAGGGGTTAAGGAAGGAAGGAAGGAAGGAAGGAAGGAAGGAAGGAAGGAAGGAAGGAAGGAAGGAAGGAAGGAGCTGTGTAAAAAGTCCCTTTTTAACCTAAAGATAGGGAAGCACTTTCTAAAAGGAGCCAGATTCATTTTTTTAAAATGATACATTTGACTACATATATATAAAAAAATTTAATTTCAAGGCAGGAAAAAAACCACTATAAATCAAAAGCCAAATGAAAAACGGGAAAGGGGGATATTTGTAATATATATTGCAGATAAAGCACACTTCAGAAAAGACCAAAACACCTGATAGAAAAATGAACAAAAAGAAAAAACGAAATTCTTACACCCTCCTTTCTTCCCCACCCCACAACCACCACCCACACACATTATAAATGGCCCCTAAGCATTAAGAAGAGTTCAACTGGAGAAATACAAATTAAGATACCATTTCTCACTTTTTTGACTAAACTGAACAGCGCAACAGTGAACTCGCTGGCAACGTGATGAACAGGCTTTCCCATGTCACGACGGGCATGCAGACTGTTTTATCCTTATGCAGGGTGATGTGACAGTGTTGTACCTGTCAACACAGCAATCCCACTTCTCAGGACTCACAAGAAGGTATGCCTCCAACAATGCAAAAATGCACATGCAGAAACGCACATTGCAATATCAGTGGTGACGCAAAATACTGGACATGGGCGTGTGCCCACATCAGAGGCAGCAAGTAAACTGCAGGGCACACGGCCACAGATGGAAGCAGCGAGAGTGAACGATCTGCGAACCAGCAGATGGTTTCCAAGATGGACCCCTGAGTGGAGAAGACAAGCGCAAAGAACACCAAGAGTGTGCTGCCTTTGTGCAAGATAAAGGAGGCATAAGAAAATGCACGTCTGTTTGCTTAATGTGCAAAAGGGACATAAACCAGAACTGGCAGGTTATTTACCTCTGGAGGGCGACTTGATGAAGAAAGGTTGGCAGGAGTGGGGCTGAGAGAACGTTACTTCTGCAAGTGTATCCTCGGAGCAGTTCTAGTGCTGGGCTTCAGGCTAATTTCTCAGATCTGTGCCAGTGAGGCAGTTCCAGAGGAACAGCACTAGTAGGACGTGTGTGTATAGAGAGAGTGGTGTAAAAAGCCTAGTTAATTCACTTACCTACAACCCATAACCACCTCCTCATGCTGGAGGCAACCTCCACTTTCTCTTTCAAGATAAGAAGACTAAGGTTCTGAACAGTTCCTAACTTACCCGGGATCGCACGGCCAGCAGGTGGCAGAGCTGAGACGCACACCGGGGCCCAGTGGCCTCAAGTCTGCACCTCTACCCGGTAAGCACACTACCTCCACTTCCTTCACGTGGGACGCTTAACTCGCAAAGTGCAGGTGGTCGTCAGGTACAACAAAAACTAAACTTGTAAATTTATCAACTTAATTGCCATCTGTCCTCAGAGCTTATTCTGTTTATTCTTTTAAACAATTGTGTGAATTTCCTATTTAAACTTACCTTCATCACTTTCTTCTGACTGCAGATTAAAACTGAGATGTAATATTATCGTGCACTGTCCCTTCAATAATGAATTACATGTAAAGATGCTCTGCAAGCCCCTGACAGTGTCCAGGGCCCTCAGCACCGTGCCTCTTCATCTGTGGATAAGCAGCGCCTGCTGGGGCAGAGAATTTATCTTTTCATGGAGCTTATAGTTCGATGGGAGAACTGACACTCCATTACTAAGTGAAGAGGATGGTTTCAGATGATGATAAATACTAAGGTCGCGATCATGTGACTGGGGAAGGGGGTGACTGTCTCAGATTAGTGAGTGACCTAGAGTATTTAGGGAGTTAGCAAATGCCACCTCTGCACCTGCAGCAGCCCCGAGGCTGTCCGAAGCAGTGTGGCTTGTATGTATGCCACCAAATAGTGCACTGGTGCTTAGTATCAGTACAGAGATTGGTGGACTCGGTGCCTTTCTGCAATGTCTTGCCTTTCAACACAGCAAACTGGCATCTTTGGAATGGTTACTCCATGCTGGGATGATAAAATGTCTGCAATCACCTCTTCTCAAATCTACAACCAAAGAATCTAACAAGTATCTGGAGTAGTTCCCAGCCTCTCTCCTCCCTTAGGGCTGAACATTCCAGCAGGCAAAAGCATTGACCAACCGTAACTATGCAGCCAGCACTTCCACATTGCATTGGTTTCCTCCTAATATTGAGTATCTCCATGCAACAGAAGTCGAGCAAGACGTAAAAAGATCATTCCTCAGCCTTCCCTAGTTAACAGATTATCCAGCACCATTATGGACCCAGAGGTCAAAAGCAAAATGAATCCAAAGTTAGCACAAGCTAAGATACAATAAAAGTATTGGTGATGCATAGTTACACTTGGAAGCCATAGATACTTAAATACACATAATTAGAAATAATGTACCTGTAACTAGAAAATTACAGGCAGGATCAAAAGCAACCCGACTTCAACAGACTGGCAGTAAGGCACTCAAGCTGTGCCAGAAAACAAGCAATAAAACCACAGGTCGTTCAAAAATGAATAAATAGGGTGAACAAAATCAATGGTTTGCAGGTACGAGGATATTGAAGTTTCTATGTGCTCAGGATGGGAAATTTAGAAGGCAGTGACACTTTTAATCAGTAATAATTGTGTCTTCTACCACAGTGAAGCAGCACACTACGAAAAACAGTAAATTATTATATAAGGCCTGCTAAGGACGCTCAGCACAGTCACGGCACGAGCCCACGGATGTAAGAGTGGACAGGTGTGGAGTTGAACCTCACCTACTCGGCTGGCATTCTCAGCTTAGCCTCCTTCTCACCTTTATGGGGACCCACCCACCCCAATCCCATTCGTGGGTGTTGTGTGACATGACGAACCGTGCACATGGAGCGTGGATTTGGCATCTGATCTGTTCTGCACATGTTGGGTTCAGAACAAATCTGAACTTGGGCTAACAAACCTGAGCCCAGGGCTGTGTCGCTGTGCAGTCCAGCAAGCGCTTGGTTGTAACTCAGGTGTACAGCAGCTCCAACCACCAGCTGCTCGGGCCAGACCTGGGGTCTTTGACTTGACGTCCACTGCACCTCACCTGCAGCGCTGCAGGACCTGACGGGTGCACATCCCTCAGGGTCCAGACATGACCCCTCCTCCCCACCTCCACCGCCACCACTCCCGGCTGGGCCTCCACCATTGCTCTCGTGAGTGACCGCACGGCTGTTTCAGCGGCTTCCCGCCTCTCCTCTTCCCCCTCCAGCTGGGCAGCAGAGCCCCAGCCTGCCCTCCATCAGCACGTGACACCTACAGAGGCGTTCGGATGGCTCCCACCTCATGCTCAGGAAAAGCAGCGGCCCTCGCGATGACCAGCAGACCTTGCAGGGTCCAGCCCCCACAGTTCTCTTGCCGTCTCTGCTAAAGCTCCCCACTCACCATTCACGCAGTGAGGCAGCCGCTCTGGTTCCTGCTCTTCCCCAGACACCGCACGCTCCTTCCTGCCGGGGCCTTTGATATCTTCCCTCTGCCTGGGACCGCTCTCCCAGGTTCCCGCCAGCCATGTTCCTTGACTCCTTGGAATTCCTTGTCCTTGTATCACCCTCATCACTATTTGGCAATCTGCCTCCACCCACATGCATTCTGCATTTCCAGCACTCTGCTTTTTCTTTCCTGCATAGCATTTAGGAACTTCTAGAAGACTGGATAATTTACCCACTTACTAGGTTGTTATGTCTTCCTCTGCAAGAATATAAACCCCACAGAGATATAGATCTTGTTTTGCTCAGATGTTTCCCCAATAGCACCTACACGTGGTACGGCTCTATTTTTTCAGTGAAGAGCATTGAACAAATAAAAGCGCTATGTGATACACACTGCATGTAACACAGTTGGGTGTCAGTGCTTGGAAAATGGAAAATTCCCTAACCCTGCACTTTCCTGCCCTGACCATGGTGCATAAATTGCATTTACAATACGCTCAAAAAAGTTGAAAAAGTGTGGTACGCTATCAGGGTCAATATAAGTATCTGGATATGCTTAGTCCAGACCAGTTAGTTCAAAACCAAATTCAATGTGGTCAAAAAGCAAACTCTCAGAATCTGAAGCGGAGGTAGAGGGATAGGTTTGGAAACATGGAGGAAATCTGAAGAAAAAGAACAAAGCCCTCGACCCCTTCGCTCTGGGCTGCTAGGAAGTAACTCAAGCCAAAGGCCTCCTCGGGACCAGGCCGCCTTTTGTTCACATGGCTGTCCTCACAGGCCAGGTCTCTGCCTCTGACTCCGATGAGGGTTAAGAGCCACCATCCAGGCTATTCTACTGCGGAATAGTCTACAGCTTGGCAGTTTCAAAGAAGCACTTTGTTTTGGCCCGCTTGGGGGGCGCAGCGAGGGCGCACGGGCAGTCCCCGCCGGGCCCCTCCAGCGCGTGGCAGGCCGTCACTGAGGCCCTGGCTGGAAATAGCTCTCAGGCCGCCAGAGCACCAGGTCACATCTGGCTCCGGAGACCAGGAGGAAGTGGCGCTTGTGATCTAACGAGCTGCTAAGGCTACCCACGCTCCAGGGCAGCGAACGGACTCCAAACCCCACAGGAGAGGGCCTAAACCTGCAGTGCTCTGTGAAACTGCCACCACACCTCCCAATCAGGTGGCGCTGTCTTGCAGTAAGTTTCATGGTGACCAGACACACAAAACGGGTGTTTAGTGTTTTAGGAAAAGGGCAAACACGGTGCCGTGCCCCTCAGCACTTGTCCTCTACAATCTCTGCGCTCTCCTCCCGCTGCCCCTCTCAGCCTCTGGACACCAAACCATCGGTCACAGGCGTGAAAGGGCTGAACAGTGACACGTTTCGAAGGTAGTGCCGACAGGCTTGTGCTGAGATCGTGTCTGCAAGCTACGCCTACATTTTCTTTTTCTTTTTTAAAAGATTTTTAAATTTTTTTTCAGAGAACTGGGATGCAGGTCAGAGGTGGGGGGTGAGAGGACTCAATGGATACAGTGTGGGGAGCAGAACAGGCAGATCGACTGAAACACTGCTGAGGGGCGCAGCGGGCGAGGCAGGACAGAGGTCTGCTGGCCATGTGGGTCCCCTCCCGGGCCGGGGATCGAACTCAGGCCTCAGCAGTGAGAGCTCTGAGACTTAACCCCCACTGGGGAGGCCCTGCCTACATTTTCAGCACGTGTCTACCACGTGGGGCTCATCTGGTCAAAAGCTGATAGGACTCCTTTAGCAAAACGGGTCAGATGTCGTACCTGACAATAAGCTACTAGAAACATCAAAGCGCATGAGCTTAGAAACAAAATCCCCTACTCCCCTGAGCAAAGACTGGTTACCCACGTACGCCCAGAAATGAATCAATTTCTGCTTGACCATATGCTTTTTTCTCTCCCTTTCTTCCTCTTTTTTAATACCGCACTGGCTTAACTCAACCAGATGTTCTTACTTATTTATAGAAGTCGCTTTCCAATTAGTTCCTCTAACCCCAGGTTACAGTTCAAGTAAGTGCACATAACAGAAGTTTCTCTATATTCAGCCCATTTTCCAAATGCTGGGAAGAAACACACTTTTGTGCGCTCTCCTAGCTTTTCAATAAATGAATGAAACAGAAAAGATTTGAGAATCAAAGATTCGTGTGGCGGGCACGGGTCCCGCCTTCCTGTGCCTGTGGGAAGAACAAGCGTGCACACAGGCAGGCGGGACCACACATTGGCCCAGTCTCATCATGTGAGCTAAGGCACGTGATGGGCCCCGTAAATTGGCTGAAACAGACTTGCAATTCTTAAAAAAGGAATTTTCCTGTCTAGGTATTTGAATTCAAGTTATGCAAATGTTGACACCATAGAATAAACCGAAACCATCTACGGCTATGGAAATGTGTGGCGGTTACCATGAGCCTGTCAAGATTTAAATCAGATTTATTTAACAAGGGAAAACTATTTGGAATTCTGAGATCTGAAAACCATGTGGCGGCCTTTGGACTTTATTAATCGGATTTGATTTTGGGTCGTGTCTAAGGTCTTGAGATGTTATGGGGACAGATGACTGATTTAAAGACAGATTTAAGTAAAAGCCCCTTATGGGTATCACACGCTTTAATACCACACCTCAGAAAAGTGATTCTTAAGTCTCTTTAAATTCACTAGCTCGATTTGGGGGTACCCTACATTAGAAGCCTGCCTCAGCTTGCTAGAAAGGGGTCTCGCTGTAGATTAACAAACTGGAATTCCATAAATTAAGACACTAAGATGGACACTTTTCCTGCCTGTTCACAGATACAAATCCAAGTGTTGGCATGCGTGAGACTATCAGCAATGCCATTTTTACTCCTTGATGTATCAATTCCCACATCTGAAAATTTATCCTCAGCAAATAAGTACAAACGTGGGCAAAGGTGAACCTACAAACAAGCTGAGTGTAATGTCTTTAAATATTTGGTGTTTTAGTCAATATTATAAACATTCTAAAAATGCAGAATCACCTAACGTCAGCATGGGCTCGACGGAGTAACCAATAGCTTAGCCACGTCACGGAACACAGACAGCTGTTCAGGCAAGATCACGCTGCCCACACGCTCTCACACAAGGCACAGTGGCCTAAACAAAGTCTTACTGACCCCTAACTCAAAGTCCACGGCAGCCCAGGGCATGGGGCTTCGGATGGCCCGCAGCCCCCACAGGGGCTCCCCTGCCACGGTGGAAGGAACTGCCCTGCTCTGCCCCGCCTCAGTGGCTGCAGCAGGCCGCTCGGCCCCTCGCAAGAGAGCGGGGCTGCGCAGCCAGGGCACGCCGCACCGCAGAGCGCTGGCCTCGGCTTCTCCGCAGCAGCTGGAAGTGCTCCTAAGGGTCTGTCTTCTGACGGGGGCAGAGGCCCGAGGGCAGCAAGGGGAGAGGGCTGGCCCCTGGACAGGCCTCTGTGTGTGCTGAACATGCACCCGCGAAGGTGCTGCAGATGCACGGACGGGCTCAGCTGTGTTTCCTGAGTGACAGGACTAAAGGTTTTAGAAAATCTTTTTATATACGTTTTGGTATTCTCTTTGGGTTTTGCTCTCCTCTGTAGTATAATAAACATACTGTGGTGTTTATTATTGAAACATCAATTTGATGCCATCAAGTGATGTGTTTTTTAAAAACCGCAATGGACAGTCTCTTACCAGTGAAGCTAAGCACCTGTTCTCCAGGCCCACCCTACCTGAGTTCGCTCACAAACTAAGCCACCAGGTGGAGAACCCCATGGCTAAGGGTACTGAGTGAGTACTGAGTTGGCAAAACCCGCGCCAACACCACAGCCCTTCCCCAGCACATGCGTTACCTGCGAGCCCTCCAAGGCAGGCAGCAGGAACAGGACATGTGTCTTCAACCCACACGGACACCGCTCCTTGATTTTTAATCTGGAAAATGGGGCTAATGATACCTTGCAGAGGACTGAGAATGTCCATAAGCACTCAGCTCAGGGGGAGGGGGGGGTGGTGGTAAATAATTGGCACCTGCTACTATTGTACTATTGTCCTATGTCCTGATCAAACATAACAAAAGCTAAATAATGCAACATAGTAACAAGCAAGGAACATTTTATTGTATGCATATTCTCAAATTTAAAAAAAGCCACAAAAACAGAACCCACAAGTAGGCGCAAAGGGAGGTTTCTAGCTCTCTGGGGTAGGCGGGGCACCAAATCTTATAGAAACGTAGCTAGTACAGGACAAAATGTACTAATCAACATTGCCCTTTCCTTCCCCCCCTCAGTCAAAAAGGACTATAGAGAAAAACACTGAGGTCTCATATAAATTTGTTGCACAATGAAACTTCAATGTACTCAGAGTTATTGTATAGTAAACTGCAGAAAATAAAGTAGGCATTATTTAATAATCTGCTCACAATTAACAATTAAGCAACAGCCACTTGGATAAAGAAGGTGCAAATTACTTAGTTGTTGAACCTCGTTTGCAGGGAGCAGATGGTTATCCTGAATGGTTTTCTTACATTTTGGGGAGACACCAGGTGCAGCCATGGAAGTAGAAAGGAATTTAATAAAGACTGATTTTAGAAAATCTCTCCTTGGTCTAAGCCACAATTTACAGTATACCTATTAGGCTGGTCTCAACCGTTTTAAAACACAGATGCCAACAGACTGAATTCTTTACCGGGAGCAGACTGGTGTGTCTAGCACAGGCCTGGACGACTCCATCCACCGAGGAGCTGGGCACAGCTGACACAGCAAACAGAGACGTGTGAGGCTGGCGAGGCCGGCGACGCTGCGTCTCCAGCCAGTCCACAGGCTCGTTCTGTGACTGTGTGAGAACTGAGTGTAGAATGAAAACCTGAAATCCCCACATCACCCTCAGACGAGATCTAAACGTCGGGACCCTCTCTAGCATTCTGAACGCCCAGCTTCCTGTCTCCCCAGGTTAGTGCAAGTATTCGGGACGGGAAAAACCAGTCACCTGTCCTTGCAGGGCTGCTGTTTTCAATGACCTGCGTAAGAGGCGTGCGGTCTCTAGCAGGCCCTCATCTAAGGCCTTGCTGCGCTTTCCTCGGGTGCCTGTCATGAATTTGCAGTCAAATCTCAAATTCTGCACACCTCTATCAAAAATACGGTGCCATTTGCTGCTCACCATGTGCCAGAGACGAGGCTGCCATGTGTGTTTTTAAAAAGAAAAGCAGTGCCTGGCTGGGGAGTGTGGGGGTGGTGGCAGCAGATGACGGAGTTGACGCTCTGACATCCAGCCCCAGTTCTCCCTCAACTACCATTTCCTCGCCGACTTGCAGGAGCCTCACACGCAGGCAGCCTGTCTTCTATGAACCATGGGGTGGGGGTGGGGGAATATTAAGAATTTGTTTAAAGATCTGTGAACGTCTCGGCATCCTCTCTGCAGCTGTGGTGTTCTGCGCAGTCCACCAGGGACATTAAAGAAAAACACATCTTACAGAAGTTACAGGAAAACAAGACCACAGTTCGGCCCTCTCCCCTGCAGCAGGGAATTGCTCAGACTCTAGTCTCTTCTCAGGACCTTCCTAAGACCCTGTGTGTGGGGTGAGCCCCGACTCCACTCACTGACACTCGGCGCTGCTGCCCAGAGCCTCCACCACGCGGCTTTCCCTCCACACTCTGTTACCTGCCAGTAGCAGGTACCTGGCTAAGGGCCTGGGAAACATCTTCAAAGGAAACATCTTTTTCAGGTGACGAAACACAAAAATTTCATTGGCAACAGACCCCTTCAGTCCTTCTTCGCAAGGCAGATCAACCTTCAGTGCAGCTCGTTCTAAACAGATGGCCCGCATCCCAGGCCAAGGCGCTGGTGTGGCCTGGCCTTTGAGACAGGCAGCTCCAGCCAACGTCATTGCCCCTCTCCGCTGCGGTAAAGGGCAGGTTAGCCCTTCCTTGAATCACACAGGACATACACACTGTCTTGTGGCGATCCCAACCCTCAGGGCTGGGAGCAGTACTGAGACTTTGGCCATCTAAGACAAAAACATGGCTGTCATCTATTTTGAAGTTGTCCTGAAGCAAAGCCGGCCTCTCCATTCCCTTCTAGGGCCCTGCGGGCGCAGGCCGCGGCCTACTTTAGCAAAGCTTTGATTATGGAAGGAGAGGCTTCAAACCCCTTCCACAGCCTGGTAGCAAGTGAAAAAAAGCTTCTGAAATGCCATGTGGCACAAGAGATTCTGCTCGTCGTGACAACGGCAGGTACAAGTTGGGGAGCAGTGCGCAGGGCCTGGGTACAGTCGCCTGCTCTGGGGCACGCTCTCCCTGCCCTAGAGGCTAGTAAGGTCAGTTACGAAGAAGAAACGTCGGCATCATCTAGGCCGCTCTGGAGTCATTTCTGAGCGTGAGCTTGCCACCACGTCGGTCGCAGGCGCTGCCTGGCTCCGAACAGCAGGCAGCCAGGCTCCGAACAGCCTGGGCCACCCAGGCTGCGGTGAGGGAGGGAGGGTCGGGCGCCGGCGCCACTCAGCCACTCACGCTCACAGCACCATCAAACGGAGCGCTTGGGGGGAAGGGCAAGGGCCGGATGGCTGCCTGAACCTTACACCTCACAAGGCAGTGAGTAAGGAAGTCCGCTGCCCTGGCCAGAAGGAAGCAGTCAGCTTGCAGCCGCAGACAACTCTGCCACCTGAAGAGCATCTTGAGCAGCCGGTCCACAGGGCGCCGAGAATCTCCACTTTCTGCCAGCACGAGGGGAGGCCTCGGGGGTCTTCGCTTCCCACTGCGCCCCTGGAGAGAGGGCTCGCCCTCTCTCCCCCTAATTCCTGCTGCAGCCAGGGAGCCACGGGCTCGGGGGCCAGTGAACCTGGGGCCGTGTGCGTGGACGGGGAACAGCTCTGAGGGTCCGGCTATGATCCCCGCTCCCGCTCACACTCACTTGCCAGATTGCGCTCCCAGCACCCGCTCGTGCTCACCCCTCTCGAAGATTCGCTGCAGCCATCGCGCTCCTGTGGGAGCCCCTTGCAGGTGAACCGTTTCCATAAGTCCCCACAGGTAGTTCCACAAATGCCCAAAAACACACCTTTACATTTTTTTCTTTTTAAAAATGTTGATTTGCTTTTTAGTGGCTACTGTCCAGGCACAAACAGTGAGTGGAGCTACAGGGTGGGGCTGCGTGGCGAAGGCTGCCGCCGGGAGGGAGCGGGCCGCCCGGCTCCCTGTCAGCGCGGAGAGAACCCCACAGCCAGGCTGCAGCCCACCACCGGCGTCATGTCCCAGACCTGCGGGAGAGAGGCCAGAGCGGAGTCACGCGAGAACAAGCACGACCTGCACGGGGGTCAGAAGAAGAAGCACGACCTGCCCCCCACCCGCCCCTGCACTGCACAACCTCCTCGGCCCGCCTGAGCAGGCAGGCAGTGCAGTGCGCTGGAACCAGCAGGGCTCTTCAGGAGCATCTCCACACCTGAAAGTCACATCGTCATGCCTTATGATTAAGTTCAATTAAAAAAGAGTCCCGGGGCTCCCTGGTGGCACAGTGGGTTAAGCAACGCACTGTGAAGCAAGTTGCAGCCACTGCAGCACGAATTCGATCCCTGCTGCCGGCCAGGTTGGGGACCCACATGGAGTGCCAGACCTCTCCTGCTGTGCCCGCTGCTCCCCTCAACAGTGTACCTCCGTTGATCTGCCTGTTCTGCTCCCTGCTCTGTCTGTGGTGAATCCTCTCACCCCTGCACCTCTGGCCTGTACCCCAGTGCTTGTATGCACAAATAAATAAATCTTAAAAAAAAAAAAAAAGTCCCACTGGGAGGAGCCCATTTTTCCATCATGAAATAAAATGTGTCACAGCCTCACACCGCAAGAGTGGTGCGAAGCAGGAAGCCGCTAGCGGCTCTGGGGTCGCTAACCTGTAGTCGTTTCCTCCCGCTCGGAAGCCCTCCGCCCGGCATGAAGGGACATCAGCCAGGGAGTGAATGACCGAGGGGCCAGCCGCGGCCCAGCCAGCCGGCGGGAGGAGCACCCTGGGCCTAGCTCCATTCAGACGGGCGCAGGTGGCTCAGAAAGTCAGTGCGGCAAAGGGAAAGCCACTGGGGGGCCCCCTGCCAGGGCACGACACCTCAGAGGCCGCACCAGCCATGCGGGCGGCCCAGGCGAGCCACGGCTCAGCAGGCTGGGCTGTCCTGGAGCCGCAGAAGCCACCCAGCCCCTGACGGCCACTCACTGCTGAGGGGCAACGAAGCAGGTTACCTTGACCACGCGGTCGGTCCCACAGGTCACCATCAGTCCCCTGGCGACATCCATGGCCATGTGGGAAATGTTATGTTTTCCTTCATGAAACGTTGCTAGGGACGTCCGACTAGCAGAGAGAAAAGAGACCACCACGACTCACCTGCCGCCCCAGTCCAGGCAGCAGGACGGAAACGCAGTCCAGTGTCAACGGCCCCTGACGAGGCGGCTGCCTCTTAAAAGTCCCTCGAATTAAAGGGAGATGGAAAGCTTGGGGCAAGAATGCTAGAGAGGATTTTATAAAACTCCCCCCAAAATGGGTCTATACATTCTCAGTGGGAAGGAGAATATATTCCCAGACATAAAAAACAGGAACGTCTCACGCAGAAGGGGAACTGCACCGCACGAGCAGACAGCCGGCAAAGCCGTCGGGCGGCCTGCAGCCTCCGGCCCATGTGCCGGCCGCACTGGCCCCACGTCTGCTCTGCGGCCACAGCCGCTCCAAAACCCCCACACTTGCCCACCCTCACAGGGAGGCCGAGACCGCCTGGCAAAGGGGCCCTCGTCAAGGTGTGCTGCCAGCCCGTTCCAGAAGAATCAGAGGGGAGATCAGGAGGAGGCTGGTTCCACCCTGACCTGCTGGGCCAGGCTGGGAAGGAAACAGTCCCCACACAGTGAAAACAGACTTCTGCAGCAGAGAGGACACCGGCTCCTAGAGGCCTCAGAGGAGGCAGATCTGCATGAGGTGAAAGTCCAGGCGGACACTCGAGGCTGGGAGAGCAGCCTCACTGCTGCGTCCAGGGCCACATGGCCACTGCCCGCACCGTGCCCTGTGATGGGGCTCGGGAACGTCCACGGGAAGCTGGGCAGGTCTCCCCTCCGGGAGCGGGAGAAACAAACGTGTCTTAAGTCACAGAGCCGGGAGAGAAACCTCGCTTCAGAAACTGCTCACGATGGGGAAGGGACAGTGGGCGGAGTGCGTCCACGCCACTGCTCGGCTCTTCCCACACAGCAAGCCAAGGATAGGCAGACACTCACTCCTCGTCCTTGATGGAGTCGTAACAGGAGTCACACACCCGGACCTGGAACTCGAAGCCCATGACGGGGTAGCTGGAGCGCTTGCTGCTGCACTTCCCACACACAGCTTGCCCGCACTTCCTGCAGTGGTGCTGGGGGCAGGAGGGGAGGGGGCGTTAATACTTGACTTTAATGCACGGGTTTCCCCGCAGAGGGAGGGAGCGGCAGCAGGAAGATGTGCCTTGAATTATAATCATTGGTGGAATGCATCAGAGCAGGAAAGGTAGGCACCATCAATGCTGGTTGGAATGCCCGGATTTCCACACAACCCTGCTTCACCGGCTAAATACTGCTTCTCATTCATTCACATTGTCTGTCTAAACGTCAGCGACATTACTAAAAAAAGTTCAAGTTCATACAGGAATCCAATGACTGGAGCTATCAGGAAGGAAATTCCTATCAGAGCAAAGTTCTAAAATAAAGGGTGAAGTGTAGCATGCCCTCAGTAAGAAACAAGTGCCCACAATCATCTGTTCTACTATTTTAGTCTTTCACGTTGAGATTCTGAAAATAAGCTTCAAAAACATTCCAAAGGGTCCAGTTGTTATTACAGATTTTGGTATATTCGTCTAACTCTCCTCTCTCCCATTAGTTAATTCAGAAGAGATGATGCATTTCTCCACGTTTCCTCGGCCGTCTCTTCAGTCACAATGCGGCAGTTGCCCCCAGCATGCACTGCGAGCACGAGGCCGATGCAGGACTCAGGTGAGCATTAGAGAGTTACAACTGCTAAACTACTGCTGCTTCCCCGAGCCTCAGAGTAGCCCCTGCTGTAGAGCAGCTTTGTGAGTAAAATCAAAGAGAGTTTATTAACACACGCCAACTTGATGCAAGTCCTCACAGAAGTGGAACCCGTAATAAATGGCAGAAAGTCAGCACCTGTCACTTACCTGCAAGGCCACATGCACCCTGAGTGAGGGGCTACCTTCACGGCTGCTGTGGAAATACATATTTTTTGCAGAACTTTAGTATGACATGAATGCCTAGTGCTAAGAATATCTTTGAGATCTAGAGGCTATTTGGGCTATGTTTCTATGATTTAAAAAATAAAAAAAATAGTATTATAAGATATGTTTAATAAAAAGGCTCTGGGAGAATGTTTATGGACCAACTTATGAATGATCTAAAATTCTCAGTATCAGTGTATTCCAAGGAGGGCAGCCCTGCTCTTCTTAATCTGTTGGTGAAAGTCTAAGGCCTGTCACCATCTGCCCTTGTTCATGCTGACTTTGCACTTGGCCAGTGTGAAGACTTTACCACATCACAGTCCTAGTCTGAAAGTTCTTTGTCCACTTACAAGCAGGCTCTCGGAGCCCTCTGCACCTCTCTTCCATTGCAGGACAAGCGAGGGAACCGTGACGGAGGTGGGAGTCTCGCCGCCCCAAGACCGGTCTTATCACCATTAATCCCACAGTGACAGACGCACAAGTGCCGGAATTAACGGGGAAGAGCGTGGCTCCAAATGAAAGGACGGAGCAATCGCACAGACGCACAAGGGACAGGAGGGACCCGGCTCAGGCGCGGTGCTGGCTGCTCACCTGTCTAAGCCCCAGCGTCTTTGTGTCCCACATCTGCTTTATGTTCCAGAAAAAGGGCTGCTCGCATTTCTGACATGAGTCGCTTTCCAGCCATTGTGGAGCCTGGGGAGGTAAGGGGAGAAAGCCACACCAGCATCAGCTCACCTGCACGTCTGCCTTTGTTTTCAGAAGCCTGTAACGGGCTCAGGTCTTGCCGAGGTCAGCATTTTTTAAAAGTCCTGCTTTAGAGCTGTTGCTGTTCAAAGTCGTGTGTGCTGAGTAGTTATTTTAATGATGCTCATGGGGTTGTTCAAATATTAATCTATAGATGGGAGGCAGTGGTTGAATTTCTACTCTGAACTCTTAAGAGGGGTCTTATGTATTTTTTTATGCCAGTTGTTTGATATCTGTATCCAGTTTGCTATCTCAAAAGAAGAATCTGGTGAATTCCCACCTGGGAAGGTTTGTGCGGTCACCAGGCGACTGAATGAGAGCTCTTGGGGGGCATCCTGCTGGACAGACCTTCCACCATCTTCTTTGTCAGCCCCTGAACGGGCCATCCCCCTCCCTGTGGGCCGCTCGCATGCCTCCCCACCCCAGCCTGGCTCTCTGCTATCATTTTTCATGCCCATCTCCCCACAACTAGCCAGTGAGTGACCCGCCTCTTACCCACTCATCTCCACACATGCACAACCGCCCCCCCCTCCCCCAAGTACGGGCTCAATGGGTTTTTCTTGCAACAGGACAATGCAAGTCTCGAACTTCCCTTATTGAGAATGTAGAGAATACTTCCCTCAAAAGCATGAGAGGCTGAACCTGATTACAAGATCAGCCTGTTAAAAGCTTTGCATTAACCTCAACTGCTTGCCAATACACACGTAGTAAAAGAAGCAGCAAATCTTGGTTTTCATAAAGCCAAACCAAACAAAGATTATGAAAGAAGGTATAATCTCTTGATGCCGCAGGTGGACTCACGAAGCATGTCTCTCATCAGAGGAGACAATGATGGGAGGGTCACAGGAACTGAAACGCACCGAGGCTCAGAGGCTCGGAGGACGTGTAGACGAGACGCAGCACTTCAGCGGTTCCACCGAACTGCTGCTTGAAAGGGTGAGTGCCCCCAGCTCCTTATTTGGCTTCCTATCGCATTAAGACTTTTGGCCTTCCTAGTTCTTATTTTAGGTCTGACACTAGAAATAGCTCCATGTCTGGCAGCTACTGTTAGAAAAGGCATTCTTCCTGGGGGCCTGGGGGCAGACACCCAGAAACAGAATGAAGGGGGAACTCATTAGCTAGCTGGGGGGAAGATGGAAGAGAGGCTTCTTTAAATAATGAGGAAAATACTGGAAATGAGAAGCGAGGACAGGAGGAGTGATGGGGGGGGGGGGGGNGCTAGCTGGGGGGAAGATGGAAGAGAGGCTTCTTTAAATAATGAGGAAAATACTGGAAATGAGAAGCGAGGACAGGAGGAGTGATGGGGGGGGGGGGTGTCACTGTGCTGAAGTAGAATTGTTTGCTTCTGCATTTGGTGGAGGAGAGAAGCTGGTTTGGGGGAGACTGCTGCGAATAAGGCCCCAGAGAGAGATAGTTCATCAGGGGGGCCTGGCCATCGGGAAGGAAGAGGGCGCTGCTGCTGCTTTACATCTGGGGCGCAAGCAACGCGGCCCCAACAACAGTTGTGAGCACGACAGTCATGTGGTGAAAACCGCCTGCTCACTAAGGCACGTTCCACTCGCCAGACGCGTGCAGATGCACCAGGTGGGCGCAAGCGCACGCCTCACGAGGCCGCCAGGGTTAAAGGAGCAAAGATCGGACAGATCTAGCAGAAGCCTCGCGGGCCAAGTGTTTTAGCGCCTTATTTCGCTTCATTCTCATCACAGCCCCAGGAGACACAAAGAAATAGTGTCCCAGGTTAACAAAGAAACGTGGCCTAGAGGTGGACACGACTGTCCGGGATCGGTTGAGGCCTGCGGTTCTGGGGGGTGTGGGAGTCCCGCCCTGGATGTCCAGGCTCCGTGCCGCCTCTGTGAACGGGTCCTGTTCATTTCAACGCGCGAGGGTCTCTGCATGGATCTGGGGTCTGAATTGAGCCCACGCCTCAAGGAGCACAACTCTGAGCGTCCAGGGAAGAACCTTGTTTTGCTGAGCGGGAGAGCAGTGGGGCACGTGGGAGGCAAAATTGCTTAAAATAATTTCAGATAAACTAAAATCAAAATACGAGGTAAATTGATCTTCTGGGATATATTTAAGTACAAGAAACATCCAAAACTTTGTTCCTTTTAATACTCAGGGTTGCCAGAGCCATTTGTTATATGCTTATTCTCCAAGGAGGGCGAGTTTTGCTTTGGCCAAAAAGAGCAAAAGAACATTATCCAGCTCGTCCATGTCCCTGTCCGTTCTGCATCCTGTTCCCTCCCCCGATCTGTACAGCCGGACAGCACCGCGCTCTGACCGCTGCAGTGACCCAAGTGCCTTCTGCGCTGTGCCACGTGCTGCCACTGAACAGATGCAAATGAAGCTCTCGTGCCAGGGGCTCTAATTGTTACGTGCGCGCTTGTTTCCTCTCTCCTCCCTAAAAGGAGCCCTCTGATTACGAGCTGGCAGCTGGGCAGACTTGCCCCGGTGCCAGTGTGGAGGCCGCCAACCAAGCGGATGGAAACACTGCCATCGGCACCTCCGGGTGACCTGGGAAGCCGGTCCCAGCCAGCGCTGCGGGGCTGGAGAGTCGGGGGGATTCTCGGTCCTGGCCAGCAGAAGCCCTACAACTGTGCAAATCCCTAACGAGGGCGGACTCTTACAGGACAGGGACCGCTGCCCTCTGCACTCCATTTACTCAGCTGCTGAACCAAACGAAAAGCTACTAAAAATAATGCCTTTTGAGATGCAGTTTGCTTCTGCACCAACACTGCCCACCACCCAGACAGACGGGCGTGGAGAGGGAAATGCGTCGGCTGCCAGAGCGCCTGTGACGTGGGCTGCTCGGCCATAAGTTAGTAAAAGCAAGAGAACAGCTGGGGCGGGGACGGCCCTGCACGACAGGCCTGTCTTTTCTTCCCCTAGAAGTATGAAATCACCTCATGGGCAAGAGGCCGTGAAGGTAGGAACCCGCTTCGACTTCCCATTTTTTCTGAACGAGCTTACAAAGGATGAGAAAGGGACCGAGCCCCAAGCTGCTATGAACACTCAGAGGAACCCCGAGTGCCCCTGGGCTCCCGGCGAGCGGCTTCTCCCGCGAGCTCAAGACGCAGATCCTTTGAGCTTTCTGCTCCCCGGAGCAAGACTGAAACACGACAGGCCAAGAGAGCGGGCGCCCGAGAGCCTGCCAGCTGTCCTTGCGGTGACTCGTCAATAACGAGCGAGCTGCTGAACGTGAAGCACTAGTGTGCTCAAACAAACCCTCGAAAGGAAGGCATTCCGCACCCCGTCACCTCATGTCGAAACTATACCTGTTCACTAACACGTGACTAAGCCACACAGGATGTTTGGAACATTCGAAAAGAGAAACTGGGCAGTAGATAGGCGATCAGGATTTTCTCTATGTGGCTGACCAGCGCGACTAGCAGTTGGTGCCTCTGCACAGGACAGACGACCTTGATTACACACAGACTGGTCTGTCCCTTTTGCTAGAGGACAAGCTTCCTGCAGGTAGGAATCTTGCGTGGAACGTCATAGCTGCAGCATGGAGATGAGCCGTGTCACTCACTGTTCTTTGCAGACTGGGCCCCTGGGGGTCAGCCTGCTGGGGTCAGCCCCGGGTGGCCAGCAGGGCAGAATGCCCGAGGCCAATCTCCCTGGGCCACTGGGCTTGCGTGTGACTTACCTCCTCTCTGCTCACGTCCATGTTCCACACCGCGATCCCGCCGTCCGAGGAGCAGGAGACGAGCTGCCTGGTGAGCTGGAGGTAGCACAGCGACTGCACCCGGTCACTGCGAACACACGGCGAGGCACGCCGGCTTGAGGGGCATGCGGGAGCCACCTTCCTGGGGGCCCCCACGCTCCCCGACCTTAGGACCAGCCCCTGACCAGCCCTGACCACGGACTAGAGGAAAACTTGGCTTGGCGTCCTATACACACACACTCAGAACAGTCATTCCTATGAAGTAACATCACTCCCAAATCAGTCGTTAAGAACCGCACGCCTGGGTCTCGGAGACGAGATGCCGCCACGGTCCTGTAAGCCGACGGCGGGGATTTTTTTCTTGGGGACACAGGATTTACCTACTTGTTTCAGAAACCAGGATCAAAGGAGGCGTAACTCCCTCAGTAAAGACAACCCATCAAGCGAGGAACCAAACAGCATGGCAGCTGTCATGGCATACGTGTGCACACATGTGCACACACAAACACGCACGCGAGCACACACACACACTCCCCAATGGGTGAACACATCTGTCCCCCTCCTGCATTTTGTCAGATGCTCCTCTGGGTGCCCCAGGCCAGCCTGTAATGTGTGAGGGGAATCTTTCCCTGGCTGCCTTTCAACCTGCTATTCTCTACAGGAAGCAGGCACCGCCCAGCCAGCAAGGAGGAAGGGAAGGGAGGGTTTCACGACCAGAAGGCAGGAGCCCGGCTATGGCAGCGTCACAGCTGACGTGCACAGGGCTGTCGTGTCAAACCGTTGCACACGTTACTCAATGAAATCGGTTTTAGAACTTAAGGCCACGCAGGCATCCAGTTCAAGAAGAGCCTCGGTGATCAGAGCCCTCCCTGCAGCCGCTGACCCACGTGCGCCTCAGGCAGGGACTTCAACCAGGTGACCCCTCGGAACAGAAAGTGGGGAGCACTCTTGAACAAAGAAGGAAGAAAACCCTGTGTGCTCCCCTGTGCTCCTATTTGCTAAGAACCCCCCACCCTCGGGCGAACTGGAAAGCAGCTAAACGCGGGCTGACTGAGCCCGCCCCACCGTCCCCCTCCAGTACGGGGCTCAGACGCAGGTCAGAGGGGCTCGGCCCGCCCCCCCGCACGCACTGGTGGCCCTGGAGCAACAGCATGCGGCCTTTCCGCCCGCCGATGTCCCACATGATGATGCTGTTGTCCGAGGCGCCCGAGAAGAGTAGCCGCTGCATCGGGTCCCACCAGAGGCAGGCGACGCTACCTGGGGTGGGGAGAGGGCGACATACGAGCGTGTGAGGACCTGACAGCAGCTCTGTGGCACGAGGCGTCCCCCCACAGCGTGCCCCGCGCCAGACTCGGAGGTGAGGCTGCCGGCTGTGCAACTACTCTGACAATGACCTCTAAAGGTCCTTCCTCATGCTGCACTTAAAAATGAGTGTGTGTGGGGCCTCCCTGGTGGCGCAGCGGGTTAAGCAACGCACTATGAAGCAAACCGCAACCACTGCAGCAGGAGTTCGATCCCTGCCTCCGGCCAGGGAGGGAACCCACATGGCATAGCAGTCCTCTCCTGCCTTGCCCACTGCTGCCCTTGGCAGTGTGTTTCAGTCAGTCAGTCTGCCTGTTCAGCTCCCCGCTCTGTCTGGTGAATCCTCTCATCTCCCGCGACTCCAGCCTGTACCCCAGCTCTTGTATGCATAAATAAATAAATCTTTAAAAAAAAAAAAAAGAGTGTGTGTGTGTGTGTGCACACCCACCAAAAATATTATCAGTTGGTGTGGCTGGCTGTTTATATATATGTGTATATATACATATATATATAAAATAGCCGCATGCGAATGTCCAGTTCATAAAGTTTTTGGCAGGAAAAAAGACAGTGGTTACTATTTAAGGAGAAAAGGCAGTGCGGGCTCCTGCGGTCATTTTGTAGGAGATGAAACCGAGATTACTCCAGGTCTCCAGCTTGCGGGCCCTTTCCCTGAGAGGCCTGTCTCACAAAATTAAACGCCTCAGGAAAAAAGAGACTTTAAGTGAAAAATTCCAAACCTTCCATTTCACACTATTGGCTAAACGTATCAAATTTGATACCCCTGGGGAAATCTTGCTTTCTACAGATTCCTCTTTCAACAGATCTCTTTGTGGTTCCACTGCTTAAAAAAAAAAAAAAATAATAAAAACTTAAACACCATATACTTTTGATGTCAAAATTTTGGGTGGGTATATAGAAAACTGATGAAGCCCGTTTAAAACACAAAAATAGAAACTAGCTTCTCCCAGAAACTTAAAATTGAGAAAAGAAGTGCCCTGAGAAAATGGCTTTGGGGATCACCTCTGTGTGAATCCTGACTGGCCTGCCCCAGACACCGCAGCGGGGGGGGGGGGGGGGGGGAGAACGTGGGTTTCCCCNGCGGGGGGGGGGGGGGGGGGGGGGGGGGGAGAACGTGGGTTTCCGCAGACACGCTGGTGGCTTCCAGAACCTGCTCTGCCCTCAGCAGCCCACAGAAGACCGACCCTCCCTTGTCACAGACCGTGGGGTCTTCCGGGGCTGTGCTTCTGCCCAGGTCTAGTCTGACTTAATGTTCATTCTCCTCTTCAAGTTCCCTCACATTTTGAGAGACTCAGCCTCAGCTAAAAAGCACAGAGTACATTTAGCTTGTCATACTCAAAACACTATTTTCATAAATAACTTCATCAATTTCTTTCAACAAATCCCCAAAATTTCTGACCTCAACCAGATGGCTTCTAAGATGCTAGCCCGTTACCCCACATAGCCAGAGAGGATTGAAGGCCTCCCAAGCCTGCCAGCTCTGCAGCCCAGAAGTGCTGTGAGTCCAGCCCAGGGCCCGCCCAGGGAGGTCTCCTGAGCAGAGGCTGACACAGCGCACACCCCTCTAGCTACCGACCCTACAGGTCTTGCTCCGTGTCCTCGAAACCGCAGATTACACTAACAATAGCAGTAACCAAGCTAAAAAAATCCTTCCAAAGTTCTGTTTACAAGAAAATTTAGAGATCCCCTGAAAAATCATTTAAACTGGTAAACAAAACAGAAAGCATCTTCCATACAAGTATAAAGATTTTGACAATATGAGACCCAAGCGACACCGTTACCTTCAGAGTGTTCACTCTTTGAGATCTAAACCCCACAGCTGGGCCTCCCTGGTGGCCTAGGGGTTAAGTCTCAGCGCTATCACCACTATGGCACGAATTCGATCCTGGCCAGGGAGCTGACCCACATATGGTGCAGTAGACCTCACCTGTCTCGCCCACTGCTCCCCTTAGCAGTGTATTTCGGGAGATCTACCTGTTCTGCTCCCCACTCTCTGGTGAATGCTCTCACCCCCAAGACCTCTGGCCTACACCCCAGTTCTTCTATGCAAAATAAAATAAAATAAATCCCCTGGCTGACAGAGCAGAGTGAAATCTAACAGACCATACGGGGTTGCTCATTTACGAAACCATGAGCTGAGAATGCAGCTTGGCCACCACAGCGAGGTGGAGACCAGACCCTGCCGGGGGCGGCACGGCCTACCTTCGTGTCCTTTGAGTGTTGTGATAACCGAACAGGTGTTCTGCTCAAGCTTCAGCAGGGTGATCTGCCCAGAGTAATCGCCAACAAAAGCATACTGGGTGTCAAAGTCGTATCTGTGGAGGAGCGGTCAAGGAGATATAACACAACCATCTCAAAGGGAGGCAACACAAAATGCGCATCTTAAAGAGAATGAGCACAAACCAAAATCTGCAGTGAGAATAGAAATACCCAAGGGGGGGAGGGAATCACACAATGTGTAAATGGTGGAGGAAAAAGAATGGCTGGGATTACTGGAAGGTACAGACTCATCGTTCAGCAAGAATTTGTTGACTACTGTAGAAGCTGCAACTAAAAAGAAGAGCTGATGAAGACAGGCCTAAAACAAGCATTTGGAGTCAAGTCATAACAAAGTATGAGATGGTAAAAAAGCTCAATAACAAGAAATGAGGTAAAAATGACAGCAAATGCAGGACCCGAACCCCTTTATTTTGGTTTTCATGACTTAGCTTTAAGTCAAGAGGGTGCTTTACTTTCAAGTCTTGCGGACAGTTTAATTGTCCCAAAGGCAGTTCTTCAGGGTAGCAGAACATTTTAAAATATATTACCTATGGGTAACGACGCGTTAACTTTTCAATCACTTTTTAGCATAAAATTCATGAAAAATCAGTAGTTTATACACAATAGAGAACACAACTTTTTAATTCCAAAACACTGGTCAAAAAGAACACTGCTGACTGGGTGATGATACGCGATTACAGGCTTATGTGACTGTGCTAATTTCTGTCAACCCATGTGAAAAGCCTGACACAAGACAAACACTTGCTTAGCAAGTCTGAATGTTTTCCTTGTTCCACCCTGAAGTGTATGGTACTATTTAAATATCTCATGCTGTGCAGTCAATTGTAGCAAACATTTTTTGTGAAGACTTTTAATGGGAAAACAGACCTTCATGGAGAAGGGACTGTGGGACACTTACTGGCCGAGGCTGGCAGCCCTGACCGTGCCATCTCTAACCCACTCCACAGTGGCCTAAGGAGGGCAATAACGTGTGAAACAAATACACACAGAAGTAGGAAATTTTTTAAGTTGGCCATTTCTTAACATTTTTGGAGGTTCCTGAGGCAACTCTGAGAGCACAGTTAGGATGATGAATCCTTTCCAACAACGCAGTTCAACAAAAGATTTCTCAGTTTTGTATTTAGCTCTGTGGGGACACCAACCTTCACCTGCTCTCTTGCAGGGCCTGCAAATAACCAATTACTACAAGATCAATCCCCCTTTTTCCTTTACCCAATACAATGCCTTTTTTCTCAATTCAAAGTGCGAAGGGATGAGGAGAGGGGGTTTAGAAGAGATAGCATTTCCCCACAAAGAACAGCGATTCACGCCATTTTTAATTTTATATCAAAGAAGAGTAGATACAGAAATGCCTGATCTTGTGGGAGCACACGGGCCCGTTCAGTCTCTGATCTCAGCGCTTGACTGAGGCTCAGACTCAGAACTGAACGCCGAGACCAGCGGCGAGAGCAGGAACGGTGGCCTGAAGGATACTGTAGGCAGGATGCCCAGGCGGAGAAGACGTGCCTGCCCAGCAGGCTCCCGCTGCGCGTGCACATCCAGCTGAGATGCTTGTCGTGGCCGGTGCTGACCATCCACTCCGTGGCTAGGCTGAAGATGATCGCAGACACCCGGTTCTGGTGAGCTGGGGACAGAAAGGGACAGTCTGTGCCCTCTGAGGAGAAACGTGACCTTCAGAATCACGTCTCCTGGGTGAGGACGGGGGTCCCCTCTGAATCTGGATCCTCCCAGCCCAAATTCCTAAGCGAATTCCTCAGGGCAATGCCCACATTCCGTGCTGTTCCAGCTCGCCTGCCTGCTCCGACCCCCCACCCGGGCCTCCCACCCCGGCCCCCTGCCTCCTGCGGGAAGACAGCAGAAGCTACAAACCACTGCGCAGTAACAGTCAGGCGGGGCTTTAAAGAAATGGAATCTTGTTGTTTCGGACAAGACAGATGGGCCTAGGGGCATTACGCAGAGGGAGGCAGGTCAGAGAGAGGACTAACACCTGTTACCTCAGGACAGACAGACAAAGCAGCGGCTCTGAGACCACAACAAAGGAGGCTCCGAGAGGAAAGGGGCAGGAGAGGAGTGGGGTAACGCAGTCAAGCGGTGGGGGCGGTAGAAGCCATCAGGGAGGTCACAGAGCAGGTTTAGCGTTCTACGCTGCGCACTGAAGCCTTCATGTCGCCCTCAATCTCTACTTCAGTAGATTTTTAAAAAGTGTAACGCTCAAGAGGGACTTGGATCGAATACAGACTTAAAGCATCTTCCAATGAGTTCCATATGGAAAGCCTCGGTCTTAACAAACAATGTTTATTATCTTTAACTTCAGTGCCTTGACCTTTTAGAATACCCTGACACTGCACGCAGGAGCAACTGAGGTTTTCTGAAATTAAATAGGCACAGGCGTTCTGTTTCCAGCATAATTTCTGTCTGTACACACAAACCTACTGTTAAAAGACTACATAATTGTTGAGTTCCCTGTTTCAAAAGAGCAGCTGAGCAGGAGGAAGGCGTTCTGCCTATCCCCTAGCTTCTAGAATGTTTACATTTTCGGTTTACCGTAAACCACACTAGGGCAGCAACCCATCTTCTACTTCATCAGGTAGGAGGCCGTGCAAACAGCAGGTGTTTAATAAGTGCCCAGTGTGATGACTGAGGTTAGAAGCCAGACAGGGAAACCGCTGAACTTGCTGTCAGCAGAAGCACCGAGGGACTGTTTCTCCCAAGGTCTCTATGAACCTGGCGCTCGCCCAGTGCTGGCAGTTATGTTGAGTGTTTAAAAACAGGCAGGAACCTGAACTGCAAAGGCTTTAGTGGCTCCGAGTTCTCAACACCTATAGGCCAAGCCCCAGGTGATGAGCGGTGCCATCAGCTGACTCGGGGCGGACCGGGCCTCTGCTCCTTTAGTTTCAGTGCTTTCCCTGATTTGCACGAATAACAGGGTGTGTGTTATGTCCATGTTCAGAGGGAAAACTGAGGGGCAAACAGATTAAATGCCAAAGCCAGCGACAGAGTCACCTCATCTGACTTCAAACACTGCCAGCGCTAAGCCAGTGGTGGCCGCCTCAGGCCGAGGCCAACCTGGCTCCGTCTGTCTGTGTGAAGATGTTGGAGCAAACGGCCATCTGTCCTCTCTGGGGAAGGCCACTCCAATTTCCGATCCTTTGTTTTGTTTTGTCTTGAAGTGTGTTGTCTTTATGGAAGTGTGGTGAAATATGCTCGTGTGTATTTTGCATCATTTTTAAACCTGTGCATTAAGGCAAAATAAAAAAGCTGACACTCCCCGTGTTACTTGCCCAATATGCTTTTTTAAAACGTTACTGGTCAAAAAAATGCAAACGTCTATAAGACACTGCAAAAAATTTGTGGCCTTACAGCCCCATAATAAACCTAAAAAACCAAAATATAGATTAAAAACACCATTAAACATAAACATGTAACTATGAAATCAGTTGACAACAAATTCAACGACAAGTGAAATAACTTATTAAAGAATTTGCCTTTTGCTAGAAATACTGACTGGACAGGTATAAATTCCATAAGGAACTTGAGAATTCTTGATTATTTCAAGATAAACCTATGAGTGAGAGTTGGTAAATCAGAGTTGTTTCTAGTTGTTAAAAGGTAGTTCAAAAAACAGGGGTAACACTGTAATGCTTGGACATTATTTGCAACGCAACATCCCCTATTCGTTTTCACAAAACAATTTTGCCAACAACATAGTCCATATCTAGTAGCAATTGCATCACTTTAAAATTTGGAGCAGGTGACACAGTAGTTATGGAGTAGCAACTTGTCCTTCCTATTAAGTTTCAAAGGTCTTTTCTGTATCCTATTATCAGGCCAGACTTCACAAAAGTGAACAATGTATACCAAAAAAAAATATCTAGACAGCGTTTCACTTTATCCACAGACACAAAATAACAAACTTATAAATGTAGGGTGAAGATGAGGAGAATAATTGTTACTATGTAATTTCTTGGAGCCAGCTAAGTGATCTGATGGAGTCCCCAACTTAATCAAACTGCTTCGGTTTTGGAAGTTCAATCTCAAGTTAACATCAGGAACTCACTTTCATGAAGTCGAAAAAAATGCACAGGTCTCCAAGGCAAAGCGAAAATGGGGAGAAAACAGGTGCCACTGAATCCCGAGGCCCTGAGAGCATTATAGAGACGGGCCCTTCACAGCCTACTAGAAAACACCATTCCCTGGAATCGTGGACTGCATTATAAGCATTCAGCTCATAAAAAATGACAAGTGGTCAGTATTAAATAAAACTTAAAGTTGAGTAGTCTTTTGACTGCCAAACTGGGGGGAACAAAAGGGACCAGGTGGCAACGATGTGAGGACTGGGGGGCAGACACTGCCCACCAGGGCTCCGGGGCTGCATGGTTGGACTATTGCTGGGAAGCAGTTTGCAGAATGTCCTGGGGTTACAGAATCTAACACCGGCCCCGTGTGCAGGAGTTTGCCTCAAGAAGTGCTCGGCCAGGCAGGATCAGAGTCAGAGCGACAACAACGAACGTCTGCAGACGCAGGACCACACACCCACAGATGCATGCACACGCCGGCACTGCCCGATGGAGGCGACACCGTGTGCAGCAGCAGCAGGTAAACGAACGCTGACACAAGCACCCGGTGGGACAGCAGACACAGTGCTTGACGCTGGCGGGCGGGAGAAGGGTGGGAGGCACGGGAGGGCTGACAGAGTTGGCATGGAACCTGATTTACCTCCCAAGAGACGGCGTTCCAGCTGTGTGTCTGTGCGTGTGTGCACATGTGCATCTCCACGTACAAGTGTGCAAGTGAGTACATTATAATTACCTGGGTAGGTCTTGATAAAGTTCATTTTATTAAAATCTTCGGAAACGTGAAATTCCTAAAAGTAAACACATGCAATAAGGTAACAGTTATAGTTTTTTAAAACAACAGGAACTTAGCTTTCAAGCAAAATAAAATCCCGCGATGCCCATCCACCCGAGGACTGGAGATGGCTGTGCACGAAGGCAGGAGTTGTCCTTTTAGCAACCTGGCCCCAGGCGGCATTTCTTACCTTTTTGTTGTTGTTGCTCCGAAAAGGAGAGCGTTCATTGCTTTTTTTTCTTATTAGAGGGCAAAGACGGGGAAGAGGCCAGAGGGTGCACAAGGGACTGAGGTGATAGTGCACCGGTGAAATGGTGGTGGGTACCCCCTGGGGACTACAAATGATGTCAAATATAACTAATAAAAAAAAAAATTAAAAAAAAAATCCCTCAAAAGCAAGGCCATTTCTTTGGGGGACCAGACCAAAACCAGAACCCCCCTGCTTAGAGCAACACTTCTGTGCTTCCCCGCATGAGCGCCTCCAACCCTCTTGCTGCTGGGCATGGGCTGGGGGTTCACCTCTCCCGCTACACCAAAGATGCCTCGGGCCACAGGCATAGAGCGCGACAGACAACACAGAGCCTGACACTGACAGCATCTCAGCTACAGTGGGAAGAAGGTGGTGGGTATCTGGGCTGGTGGGTATCTGGGTACACGTTCTGTATGTACATTTCACATACAAAATACATGGAGAAAAAGGGAATTTAGAGATTGTGGGTGATTTTCCTATTTTGATGCTCCTGTATTCTCCAAGATTTTATAAACTAAGTCATAGTTTATCATTAGAGAAAAAGATGAAAAGCAAGTACTTCTTAAAATCAGAAAATGGACCTCAACATAAAAATGAGATTAAATTCCAAAGAAAAAATCCTAATTAAAATTTCTACAGCTCAAGGCTAAATTGATAAGCTCTTTCAGCATCAAGGAACACAGACACTATAGCTGCAGACTTATCAGACTGGAAAATAAACAAAACCCCTCAAAGGAATACCCATTCCTGTTCTCATTCTTGGTTTAGCGAAGAACAGAGCTGTATGATCCTTGCGTAATTGCTACCAATTTATATTGCTCAAGATCAACTGCTAACCAATGAGAAAGTGGATTTACGCTGCCCCTTTCCCCTGAGGAGCTCTCAGAGTTTCTATACACACACAACATGGCAGCGCCCACCCATGGCCTGGAGAAACCATCGCTATCTGCCACCATGAGAACGAGAGCCAGACTGCCTCCGTGACCTCTTACACACGTGTGTGCGTGGCCATGAGGAGCCACAGCATCTCCAGGAGAGATGTGTGATGCTGGCGCATAGTGCCCAGGGTGGGGGCTCGAGGGCCTCAGCCCCAGGGCGCCTGCACCGCCCACCTCTGGCCCAGCCCACCTCTGGCCCAGCCCCTGCACGGGGCGGCCCAGCCTGAGGGCACTGCTCCAGCAGGCCTCTGAGCTTCCCACTGGCTCCTTCCTTCTTGGCCCTTCAGCAGGACTCAAGGCCTCTTCCCCTGTCACTTTAAAAAGAAACAAACAAAACCCAAAATTCTTTCACAGCACCACAACATTCTTCATCCTCTTTTCAGCCAAAAATACTTGAGGGCCCAGCCCAGTTCTCTAGCTCCCCCTCCTGCACCCTCTAACCGCTGACCCCCAAGGCACCACCAGCCCCACGAGCAGGGCCAAGCCAGGTGCTGTCTACCAGCCCTGATCGCTCCCCTGCCCGCTGCTCCTGCCTTCGCTGCCTGCCCCTCTCCGGTGGCCATCCTGTCCTAGCCGAGCCTCTTCCCACTCTGTCCAGCCTGCCCCTGCCTCCCGTGCCTGGCTAGCCCCTGGCTGTCCCCAGAGCCGTGACGCTCCCCGGGGAACAGACCTGGAGCCTGCTCTCTGCCTACCGTCTCCCTGGCTGACACCACCACACCGTGGCTCCCACAGGCAACTAACTTCAAAGATTTCCCACCCCCAGGCCAGCCCAAACCCTCGCCCCCTTGCCCCTCTTCACCAGGGCCATGTCTGTCTTACAGACTGCTAACTGCACACCAGTGGCCTGGACAGACCTGGAAGCCATCTGCACTCCTCTCTATTAAGCAGTCACATCTCGCCAACGAAGTCAAGCCCTGCGGCCACACAGCTCTGGAAAGCCTCACCTCTTCTCCAGCACCACCCAGCGTTTCGGGGTCTCATGCCGGTCCCGAACAGCCTCCTGCCTGGTGGCCCTGGTGCCCTCCAAGCCCCTCTTCCACACAGCGCAGGAGCTGGGAAGCCAGAACGCGCTGCTCAGCGCCCCTCCCAAGGACTTGGGCCTGCACTCACCGGACCCCGGATCCCCGATCCTGAGCAGCCTGCTCACACTCCGGCCTCTCCCTCAGGACGCCAGGGCTGTGGGCCAGGCACGGGGCCAGGAACATGCATTCCAACCAGCGCCGACAACTCGACAACCGGTGCGCCCCCACCAGTCTGGGAGTCTCGGCTCGTCGTGCCCGCCCCATGCCGGGCTTCCCCAGCAGCCCCGGAGTGATGCAGGACCCAGTCCACTTCCTGATAAACAACTCCACGATCCACCCCGTTTCTCAAGCCAGACTCCCGACGTTCTCCTCCCCACCCGCAGCCTGTCACAGACCGGACAACATGCTCGCTGCTGCCCTCGACCCCTTCTCCACCAAGGGCCAGCTCTGGTCTGCGGAGAGCCCTGCCAGTGCGCCCCTCGGCCCTCACAGCGCAACCTAAAGCTTGACCCAGCCTCAGCCCACAAGGCCTGGCGTGACCTGGCCTCCGCCCACAGTCCCCACTGGCTCCACAGCTACCGGGCCACAGGAGCCTCCCCCAATTCCTCAGACACACAGAGGCCTCCCGCCTGAGGCCTGAGGTCCTACCAACGGCATTCCTTCGGGAAGCTCTCCGGCTCTGCCCGCAGGCTCCCTCCCTCCCGCAGCCATCCTTGGAGCAAACTTCCTGCCCACCTGGGCCCCGCCTCCTGGACTCCATCTCTCTGTACCTGTGTGCGTCCACAGCAATGACTGTAACCCGGGGCCTGACGTTTCCTCAGTGCTTGTGCATTATCTGTCCCTCCCACTAGACAGAGAGACCCCAAGAGCAGGGGCAGGGTGAATGACACCTGCCTGGCAATGGCGCCGGATAAACATTCGCAATCAGGGCTCCCCATGACCCGCTCAGCTGCCACCTGGGCTCACGTGTCTGAGGCACCAGCGCGGCTTCCCAGTTGGTGCCGCCAGGCTCCGTGCCTTCACACAGCTCTCTGCCCTCACTCTTGCTCTCCTTAGTGTCTGGAAGGTCTTCTCCACCCATTCTGCCTGCTTAGCTCCCAGCAGCCTCCAGAACCCGCACGTTAATAAGCCACACCCTCTGTCCTGAAGGGTCCCAAGTATACTCAGCAGACCTCTGCTAGCTAGCGCTTAGTGTGGCTTCTACTCCCGGCTCTGTGAAGCAGCGCCACTCAAAACGTGGTCCATGGACCACCGGTCTTGAAGAGAAGCAGAGAAATAGGGAGTGAGCGCTCAGAAACCTTCACAGCCATTTAAAATGGTTATGACATCCAAGAAGGAAATCAGTAGATTTTCTCACTCAACAATGTAGTATCGGGAGCATCAACACAGCCTATTAGATGGAAAACAAACAGAGGGAAGAAAAGAATAAGGACCAGAGTTTAAAAAAAGTAAACAGAGAAAAGGAAAATCAACAGAGAAAAATCAATGAAACCAAACCTGGGTCTTTGAAAATCACCAAATGGATAGACATTTTGGGGGCAGAGAGAGAAGAGAGGACTCAAATTACTAGAATGGGGAGGGAATGGGGGCACTGCATGCACCTCACAGAGACGGGGAGGACCCCAGGCCCTCACATCAGAGACGCAGACGTGAAAGGAAATGGACAAACTCCTGTGACACAAACGTTGAAATTTAAAATGTGTGAGCAAATAAAGAAATTCAATTAGCATTCAAAAGTTCCCATACAATGAAAAGCCCAGGACCAGATGGTTTCACTGGTCAGTTTTTCAGATTGGAAGTCCAAGTCTCTTAAAGCACCAAATAAACAAAAACATGGGCCAAGAACTTGAGTGAACCATGAATGGTGAGAAGACGCTCATCACTCTATGACAGCGATGGCCATTAGGGAAAGGCAAATAAAACCACAGTGGGGTAGCCTTTCCACGAACAGGATGGCCATAGAAACCAAACAGAAAAAATCAAAAAGAAGTGTGGGTAATGATGCCGAAAAACTGGAATCCTTGTGACACTGCTGGTGGGGATGAAAAATGGTTCAGCAACTTCGGAAGACAGTTTGGCAGTTCCTCAAAAAGTTAGAGACAGAGTCACCCTGTGACCAAGCAGTTCCCTGGGGCCATGCATGTGTGCGCATGAACGTGTGTGCATGTGTGTATACGAATGTTCATACCCGTATTATTCATGATAGTTATAAAGTGGAAACAACCCAGATGCATATCAGGGTAATGGGATAAGAGTCCACCACAAGAAGTACTAATTCAAGCTACCACACAGATGGGCCTTGGAAAGTTGATGTGACATGACAGAAGTCAGACATAATAGGTCACACGTTTTGTGATTCTAGTTACATAAAACGTGAAGAACAGAAAGATCTCTGGACTCAGAAAGTAGATTAGTGATTGTCAGGAGCTGGAGGGAGGAGGTATGGGGGCGACTGCTAATAGGTATGAGATTTTTGAGGGGGTTGGGGAGTGATGGAAATGTTATGGAATGAGAGAGTTAACAGTAAAATATTCTTGTGAATACAATACAAAACCACTGAACTGAACATTGTCAAATGATGAATTCTGTGGTATAAAAGTCATATCTCAATTAAGGAAAAAATATAAACACACACAGATGCATAAAAATACCAATCTATCACAAGTTGAAAATTTCAAACTGTCTTCACCAAAGACAGTTTGAGAAGCACTGCCATAAAGTGTTCTGTGAATTGCTGGCTGAGTGAATGGTCCCTAATTTGTTCTTCCTGTTCCTCCGTTACACACACACACATGCACACACACACACGCTGTTCACCATGCTCTCCTTGTCCCAGGCACTAAGGCTGTGTAAACCATCAATCACAAGGGCATTCTGAGCAATGCGGGACTAGTTAAAAATTAAGTACTAACTAAAATTAATCCATTTTGGGGCCAAAATTTCTACACTGGATTAAACACATGTTTAGGCCAAAGAATCAGGCATCCACTGCTAATATCATTTAAGCTGACAGGAGAGAGCATGCAAGCTACCTACCATCACAGCTCCGTTATCCTGGCCCACAAATATCCGTCTGCTGTCGTGATGGTAAGTCATAGCAGAGCAGGGAGCTGCCAGAAAGACAAAGACCACATTACAAAGCAAGGCAAACATTCAAGTCAGTGCTTAAAGCACACTGTACGATTCAGGCTTAAAAAGGAGTGTATAAATGGTTTGTAGAAAGGGATGATGAAAACTGAAAATGTTATTCAAGTTATTTCTGCTATTTTAGTTAAATTTTCTAATTTTAAAAATCTTCTAAATGATTTTTGTAACTCTGGGTGAAGCGTCATCTGATTGAAACCCCACACCTGTAGGCTGGACAGATCTGGGGACCACAGCTGTCGTGGGCCCCGGTCTGCTATGTAAACACAGCAGTTTCCCCGCCTGTCTCTGGTCCCATCACAGAGAAAAAGGAGCCGCCATGTGTGGGCAAGGGGTGGGGGTTCCCAGCACCAGAACTCGCGGGCATATGCGAGCAGCTGGGAAAGTCACTTCGGAATCACTACTTTTTCATAGTAAAAAACGTTCTCTCTTGCGGTGAGTCACACACACAAGCCAGTCCACGGTGACCAGAGCCCTGTGGTGCAGACGTGGCTCTTCGTCCACCGCAGCGATGCAGTGCCACGTGACGGGAGCAGCACCTGCGCCTTCTCAGGTACGTGTGTCTGCCGGGTTCCGCCCATCCTTCCTGAGCATGAGCTGCACAAGCCTCAGAAAGGAGAAAATCTAAGTAGTTTTCTTCTGCTCAAAACCAGAATTAAAGGGAGTTAGAAAATGGGATGTTTGGAAGAAGAAATGTTTGGGCTCATTTCAGCCTAAAGAATCTTACTCCTGGAGGAGCCACAATAAGAAGGTGCAGGCCAGGGAAAACAGAGTTTATATTAAAATAAAACTTCTTATAACAAAAGTGGAAGAACAAAGGCTGATAAACGAAGTCACCCATTTAGGAGTAGTTGGAAATTCTCTCTATAATGGGCTGATACTCCCCACCAAAGGAGGAAAAACTCTCACACTGGCTTCACCCAAAGGCAAACACACTATTACTCTATGACCAACCTACAGGAAGAGATGCTTCAGCTGCAGTCAGAGAACCAGAGTGGAAAGGCAAGACTGCCAGTGTCTGCTTAAAACAATTACAACTGAGTACAAGCTGGAGCCCTTGGTCGCCACACTGATGCTCGAGCGACAAAAACTACAATAGTTTAGAAACTACAACCACAAAGAGACAGGTACCTGTACACAAGTGCTCTTGAGTAAGCACTCATGACGTTATCTTGGCGAAATCAAATCAGGCTTTGGGTGATTTCAAAGATTCAGTGTCATCATTGTTGCTAACTTTTCGGCACTAAATCTTAAAGCTTCGTTTCAACATTTGCTTTTTGCCCAACTCTGTAACAGTATAAGTATGTAAAAATCCCTCTTTTGTGCAAAAATTACAACGTGCTGCGTGATTTTAGGAGGCTAGAAAACTTAAAAAAGGAAAACAGCTTCCCTCCCAAGTTTGTTTTGTATATGAAGATGCTCTGGCTTTCTTCCTAGAAGGAAAGTTTCTTGTAAAGTAAGCAAATTTCGTTTTAAAAAAGTACAACTCCAAATCGTCTTTCAAAGCAGTGGCCTGCAGCACAGCAAGGCCATGGCCCAGGGCCTGCTCTGGAAACTGGCCTGGCGAAGAGCCTGCTTGTAGGAGCACAGTCGGGCTCTGGTCCCATCACAGAGAAAAAGGAGCCGCCATGTGTGGGCGTTTGGTTGCTGTTGTGAGTTCAGGGCCGACCTGAGCGGCTGTCACAGAGACTGTGGGTCCACAGTCTAAACACTTACTGTCTGGCCTTCTTTAGGGGAAGGCGCTGGGCCCAACCAGCACGCGGTGAGCAGCTGAGTTTGGGATCACACAGGTGTGGGCTGCTATTCCAACCGCCAGTAATCAGTTTGCCCCAGTTCCCCGTCTACTGAATGGTGAAACAGCAGCCACCTTGCACAGCTGTCGTGATTGCATAAGATGGTTTTACCAAAAAAAAAAAAAAAGGGCAGGAGGCACAGAATAGAAGCAGAAACTAAGGTAACTTTTAGTCTGGCTACAGCAGGTTCCTAAAGATGCTTTTGTTCTGTGAGGTGATTTTATAAAATAATTAGGCTCCACAGAGTAACACACTAAGGTCTGGCTTCCTGATCGTTCTGTCAGGCCACAGGACAACGTTTACGTGGGGGATGAGCACAAACGAACCCGTCCTGCGTCAGATAATCTGCAGGTCGTTCTGGGAACCAAGGTGGCACTTTTTTCTTGTATTTTGAATTTAACTCTAAAAGTCACCCTAAAGCAGACAAGTAGTTATTTCTCATAACTGATTCATTCTGCTTTATCCCAGCAGAGTTCCTGCAGGTTTATCAGCAGACACAGCTGCAGATGGAGGCAATGAAGACGCTGCAAGCTGAAGGTGAAGGCACAGTGCCAGGCACCGGCAGGGCGACTCTGTGCCCGCTCTTTCTGGCGTTCACCATCTTTCTAGCCACAGCCTCTGGGGCTGCTCCAGGGGGCACAGCAGCCAAGTTAGCAAGGACGGAAACTGCCACCCCCAAAGCCACGGGCCCAACATGGAAAAGCCAAGGAATAATGTGGAATGTGCATTTCTGCTGGATTCGGAAGCCCTGGAAGAGAAATCAATTATGAGCTATACTCAATATTTGGGGAAAACAAACACAGGAATCATCAAACTAAATATAGACCGTCCATCTCTGCTGCTCTCTGTCCTAAGGAGCATGAAACCCAAGGTTACGGCCTCAAGGAGATTAAGCCGTGGCCAAAATATGAATTTCAGGAGAAGGGAGGGTGGGAGGAAAGGCAGCAAGTTAATCGGACTGCCCACAAAGAAACCAGCTGCGCACGAGGTCCCGCCTCTGGAAGGGAGGTGTTCTCAGTCTCAGACAAGCCTTACTTCGGTTGGGCAAAGGGTGGGCTCAGAGCCCCGGGGTGTCCCACCCACCTCTGTCCTGGTCCAGAAAACTCCATAAATAAGTTTCTCATAGGGCTCCACAGACATCAGGCAGAGAGACGCCAAAGGTGCGCGTCCCAGCACACAGGCAGGCTGAGATCCAGCTTGGCCCAGTAAGAGCGACCAGGCCTTCGGGCCGTTATCCAACGGGTTCCCTGGTACAAAGTCTTATGGCTCCCTGGATATTAGCGGTCGTCTTTATACCAGTGTGTTCCCAAAAGCTCACACTGAGTGACTGTGAGGACAGCAGCTGGCCAGTCAAGGCTGCCCATCGGAGGCAGGACGAGCGGAAGCCCTGATCCTCGGCGCTGGGACCTGGGGCAGCCACAGGCTCCACGGCCACTGAGGAACGGGCCGGCACAAGCACCATAGCCTCTGGGTTAGCCCTTAGACAGTGCTGGAACAAGTGTGAGTAGCTCTGTGCTGGAGAACTTTATAAAGCTCTTCAGTAACAAACCCTCAAGCACGCCCAAGACCTTCTTTCTCGTCACAGGGGCCTCTGAATATTCAAACTAAGGAAATCCCTCCTCCAGGACCAAAGCCACAAGGAACTTGTGGCTGTGAAAGGCTGCCTCCCATGCTTCCAGATGCCACGCCTCGCCCCGCGGGCCTGGTCAGGCATCTCCTTGCAAGGGAGGATGAAGAAGTGCTGCTGAGGCTTGCCTGACCAGAATGTAAAGATGACTTTATGTCACTACATCTCAGGGCTGTATTAAACTCTCACTGTAAAAGTGAGACTTATCTTTAGCATCTATTTTTAGACCACACTTGACGGCTTAGACAACTCTCGACTTAAAACACGTCACTCCTTATTTGGGATCGCCCAAGAGTGCCCAAAGGTTTGTGAAAATGGGGCAAAAGGCCAGCTATGGAGGTACCGGGGGGTCACGACCAGCTATCACTAAGGGTGAAGCCACTACCCAAAAAAAGAGGACAAGGGGAACAGGGGAAAAGGAACCCCAACTCTTTTCCTCTTTCTTTCCTCCCCCAGTTTTGCTCAAGTTGGCTTCAGTTAAGCCAGTAACCCAACTTCCTTTGCATAAGCGAAGTTCTCCCACAGTTCATCACAGTTCAGAGATATTAGGCAATGAAGAAACTTCTTCTGAAATCTAGTGGTACTTTTTAATCAGACATTTTGAGATTCAAATAATCAAAGACATTAAGGGCACTTTCCCAGGAGGAACTGTCCATTTACTCACAGGCCATGGTGTGGTAGATGCTGGGCCAGTACTGGCCACTGTCTCTTTTCAGCCATACTCGGATGGTTCTGTGGCGAAAAGAAGAAGCAAGAGTCTTTAGTAATTTTGTCTCTTTTTTGCTCGAAGAAAACTTATTTGATCACCAATATTATTTCCCAAATGGCTGTGAAGTTAACCAACTGGACAAATTCACAGACAACGCAGATGGCATATATTACACACACACACACACAGTTATATATAGTTACACAGTGTGACCGCAAATGGTAGCTTTCACGATACCTAGGAGCCTTGAATTCAAATAACTGTAATAATATGGGAAATGCTCGGTGTATAATGATATGCAAAGGCAACTCTTGACTTTTCTTGATCAAATGAGTGATGGAAACTTGGGTGCTTGACTGTCTGCGCCAAATGAAGAGAGCAGTAGATACAAATGGAAACAGCTTCTGGATAACCAGGGGAGAGGTGAGCTCAGAGAGCCCAGCCCAGTGCCACAGCCATTCCCGTCCCACGCCCTGACGGCGATCGTCCCACTCCACGCATCAGGGAGGCCCGCTCCTCAGAGCACAGGCAGGGAGAGGAGAAGCCCCGGGCACAGGGAGGCAGGTGACAAACGACCAGCACAGCCCAAGTGTAACGTGGTAGGTTTTCACCTCAGAAGTGCAAGAGGGAATTGTGTGACCCTCGCCCGTCCACCCGCAGAAGACCCTGGGTGCTCCTCCAGTTCCCAGGGCGAGCACTGCCCCCCAGGGCAGCTAGGCGCTGCCTTTGCAATGGTTCCTGAGCATGTTCTCCTCCCTCGCTGGTGACATCCTATGTTTCTAACAGCAACACTGATGCTGGCAGTCAGCCAGTGCTGGATGAGTGTTTACAACCTTAAATTAAACACGTAAGTCTAAGTGTTGACACAACACGTTTGAAGGTCAGGGCAAGTGAGACTGGTTTACAAGGGTAAAAATCCCACAACGGGCTGCTTCTGAGGAAGGAGAAAGGATGCAAAGGGATGTGAGAGAACTTTCTAGGGGAACGCAGGGCTCCTGGCCACCTGAGTATCTGCGATTGTCAGAACTTGCTCAGATACACTTAAGACTTGTACAGGCCACAGTACCAACTACCCCTTACTACAAGGAAACAAAACTAGATGCTGAGCTTCATCCATCGAAAGAGAAAGCAATGGCGTGGCAGCTCCGTGGTCACAGCACGGCCCTGTGTATGGTCTGGGGCAAGGGCAGCCAACCCACCACGAGCCACCACTGACTGGTGATGTGGACTCTGCCCAGCCAATCAGCAGCACTTTCCTCCCCTTCTCCCCGCTCACAGCTGGGTAGGCCATAAATGGGCGCCAGGCCCCGTGGACCCAGCCCAGCCCTGGGAAATCAAAACCCAGCAGAGATGCTCCGTGTGTCTCCTGTAGCTGAAACGGAAGTTTCTGGCCATATGTTCGGTGTCCGGACTGGAGAAATCTATCTATTGGCGGAGAAAAGGGAAAGAGTGGAACTGATGATGGAGGAAAGCAGAGACAAGCCAAGCAGGGCCCAGGTGAGAGTCCCGGGCCAGCCGCTCGCACAGCCGAGCCATGTTCCTGGAGCTCCCTCGATCCCAAGGCAGGCGGCTCGCTTCCTTACCACACAGGCCCACAGCGGCTTACGGCAGTAGGCAGTCGGAGCAACCCGCTCACAATCAAGCAAAGCAGGATTAGGTCTGAGAAGAACCCAGAACGGTTTCTCCATTCAAGCCCCACCAGACAAGCTCCTCCTTGACAAAGCCCACGAGGCGAGTATTAGGCAGGCCTTGCTGTGTCACGCTCAGAGTCACAAGGGAGAAGCAAGACTAAAGCAAGCATGAGCAGCGCTGGAATTTCCATCGCTTGTGATCAGACATCTGCAGGCGCGGCCGGGCCCTCCTCTGGCTGCGCACAGGCGTGGGTGGGGGCCACTCAGGGCCCGTGGTTTTCTTCTTTCATGAACCTCGGAGGCGAAAATTTTCTTATTTTGGAACCACTGAATGAAGTCATGAAGAATACTGAACTGGCACGGGAACATGTTCGCAACAATAAGTGAGAGCCTTGTACAAACCCGACGCGTGCACTACAAAACCAAGTTTGTTTCAGACATAATATCATCAAATGTCTATCAACTGATCAGAAATGCAGAGGACAGGAGGAACGTGAGAAGAGCTCCAGCAGGGCGCACTGGGCGAAGCCGGGATGGCAGGACGGCCCGGACAGATGACCCAGTTTCTCTACTAATAATTTCGGAGTCCGACTCAGCAGATGTAGGTGACCATTGAGAACCCAGACTGACTGACTGCTAAGTGTGCACCACGGCTGTAAGACAGCTGAAAATGTGAACGCAGACTACGTTTTCGGTGACTCCTTTTCAATGCTGTTTGTTTCTTTGTGGGTGATTATAGTATTGCAGGTTTTGCTAGTTTGCTTTTAAAGAGCAAGCGGTAATTCCTAATGGAGCTGGCCGGGTCTGCTCTCTGTCCGCCCGCCATGGTCTGGCGCTCCCCATGCTCGGCACAGCCCGCCTCCTCTAGGGTGACCCTCTCTGGCCTGCTCAGGACGCCGACCACCAGCCACACCTCCCAGAGAGCCCTGCATCCCACTGGCCCTGTGCTCAGAGCCCACCAGTGGTCGGATTGGGGGGTCTCACTCCAGACCCTGCACCTTGGCAAGCTGCCTGCCACCCCAAGGGCCCCGAACACACCCAGCGCAGGCTGCGCCCTGCCCCCGCCTCCCTCCCTACCTTAAGGACCTGCTCCCCAGGCAGCAGCTTCTGGGGCATGAGGCAGATGGACACCCTTTCACACACCCCTTCCTTGGAGAGAACCAGCAGACACTTAGGTGACGACCCACAGAGCTGAACTACGACGGACACTACGTTCTCCTGACTATATGCTATGTACTCATTTTACTGCTTCAGCCCAACCCAGCAAACAGCCAGGGAGCGGGGACGCGCAGGCCGGTCCTCACAAAGGGGAGGTCTGCCCAGGGCTCTGCTCGACACCCAAAGCCCCCCGAGTGCAGGCCTCGAGCCTGGGGCTGGCAGCAAGACTCCTCGTCAGGCTCGCCGAGCACTCAGGCCTGCGTTTACTCAAAGAAGGTCAAATCTGCGGCCACCTTGCTGTCATGCTGCTTAGTGTCTGAAGAACAGGAGGTGGCCACACTCCAGAACCCTCCAAATCAACCCCCAAAGCTGTGGGTCACAGGTGCACGAGCAGCACACACCTGCAATGTGCAAAGGCACAGCAACCTCCAGGCAGCAGCAAGCCCCTGGGGCGGGGAGGCGGAGCCTGGCCTCCCCCTCATGGAACTCCAGAAAGTCAAGCTTGGGTTTCCCACTAGCTCAAGGTCGCACTGGAACCTACCTAGACCCGCACAGATGAAATGCAGTAGTCTGGAATTCCCCACATCAGTGCTGCCATCTGACCTGCTGCTCCAGGCTGGGCCAGGCTGACGAGGCCTACAAGACTTTGGCTTCGTTTTTTTTTTTTTGTTTGTTTTGAAAGACTTATTTATTTCTGCACACAAGCACTGGGGTACAGGCCAGAGGTGTGGGAGGTGAGAGGATCCACCAGAGACAGAGTGGGGAACAGAACAGGCAGATGGACTGAAAAACACCGCTGAGGGGAGCAGTGGGAGAGGCAGGAGAGGTCTGCCGTGCCAGGGGGGTCCCCTCCTCAGCCAGCATAGTCTCATGCTGCAGTGGCTGTGTTGGCTTCATAGCGCATTGCTTAATCCATTGCACCACCAGGTAGGTCCCAAGACTTTGATTTTGAAATGAAAACCATCTTGCTTGGGAATCCCTTTCCAAATTAGGCCTTGACCTTTAAGGCCCAGCTTCTGTAGTCACAGCATCTGTCAGTAAGGAATCCCTTCTCTTTCCCAGCCACACTTCCCCTTCCTTTGGCAATACTAAAACTCACCGCTAAGACTAAACCAACTTGAACTCCTAACACCCCAGCGCTCCCACGAACATCGGTGTTAGATATGGTTGTATAATTTCTCCTAAATAATATAGGAATTTGTTTTGCATTACATTCAGAGTACATCTCATTGGTTTAACAAACAGTTGTAAAAATAGGGATGTCGGGCTGCTTATTAAAAAAATCAACAAATCTGATAGATGAAAATAAAATGTACTCGTCAGTAAATTGGAAGTCATATCTATGATTTACTAGGCTGAAAGCAACACAGTAAGACAGCTTACTTACATTTTACAGACACAAACTATTTTAAAATTTGACATTACTAAAGCATATCATCACTGACGCGTCAAGATCAGATGGTATTATTTTCACAAAAATCACAATATTTCCTGCCTAGATGAATGTTTAAGCTACTCTCTTCACTGACATCAAATGAAACAGCTTAACTTTTCCTTTAATATTTTGACAAATTTACGCCCACTCCCTCCAACTCACCTTGTGTTTTTTCTTGCTGCCTCTTCCTACCCACTTTTTTAATGGATGGATTTTCTTTGACATGGTATCCAAGACCAAGTCAATCAGAAGAAAGGTCTCTCTTGAGAAGCAAACCTTTAGAAACGGGTTCATTCTTTGCCAACCTCTATTTTTAAGAAATCTTAAAACAATAGTCTGATACTTTTGCAAAAGGAGGAAACGTGCCATTTCTTTCGAAGCCTACATTGCTTTCCGAGCTCCCCCACGTCTCTGCTTGCGGACGCCACACTGACCGCCTCTGCCGAGTCAGTGGCCCAGGCACTCCTCAAAGAGTCCCAGAGGCGAGGCGCGGTCTCCTGAAAGCCCACGAGGGTGAAGAAACGGAGCCTCACTACTGAGGTCCACGACCAGTAGTTCATCCGTCATAGTTCTGCATGAGGTGGCCCACTTACTTTCTAGATAAATGAAAGGCCAACGTTGTGTTAGAGTCTTCATTTTAAATATTTCGGATTTTGATGTTCTTAAAGCACATCGCTGCGCAGAGATAAGCAAAGGAGAAGCTGCGGGCAGTGGCAGAACGCCGCCCGGAGGATCCTGGCGCTCTTTGCCGGCACTGTGAGTCAGAGCTAACTCCTGCGCAGGAATTTTATTCTATGTGGTCGGAAGCACACTTCCCAGATAATAATAAAGATGATGGTGATAACAATGACAACAATAATAAACTAATTTAGTAATTCCAAGGCTTGGCAACTGATTCTGAAGAAATGAATAAAAAGAAAAGCGTTACAAGTTAAAGCTTCTAAGAAGAACACTGAGAGCACCTAAAGCTGGAGGGGGAGCTATTTAATGAAGTAGGTCAGTGACACATTAATGAAATCGCTTACACAGCCATGATATGCAGTTATGAAGACCACAAAACCATGAGAAAATTATGAAATGCTATTTTTCTTTTAAAGCATAACATAGAACAGTCTAGCTAAATTCCACAAGCACCCGTGTGAGAGCGGAGAAGGTGGCTAGGAGCAGCTGGGGAGAAGGGCGCACCTCTGGAGCAGGTGATGGCTGGCATGGGGGGGCACGGCCAGGACGGGAGCACTGACAACGGTGCCGGTCACCCCTCTGTCCGCGCTGCAAGCCACACGTCGACACCTCCTTTGAGCACGCGGGCGCTGAAGGCTGATTTTGTCTGGCAAGTGCAGCCAGGCAAGACTCTAAATGGAAAAAGTGTCCACTCTCTACAGGTGTGTCCACCGCGTCACCCCACTGGCAGCGGCACAGGTGGAGGCGCTGAACCAGGGCTCTCCGGCAGACGCAGCCCTAGAACCAGAGGTGAGTGAAGAGGGGGAGCCTCTTGGTTCAGCACAGGGGCTCTCCCAGGATTCTCCCAGGAGCTCCACCAGCTGCACAGGATTCTCCCCAAAGCTCCACCAGCTCTGGCACTGGGACCGCCCCGTGGAGTGTAGCATGGGATCCTGCGTGCAGGCAGCGAGGAAGGGGCAGGAGCAGGCCCAGCACCCACGAGGAGACACGGGCTTAGACACAGGGCGGGAGAGGCGGGGTGGAGGCAGCCTGGAGTCTGTCACTCCCCGGGGCCAGAGGCCAGGGCAGAGCTGAGCCTCAAAGCTGAAGACAGTCACAGGAAGACAGTCTTGCCAGGCCCACAGGAAGGGGCTCGCAGGCTGCCGGGCCCGCCACACAGGGTCCTCGCATCTGCCCGTCTTCCTGCTCAGCTCCGTGAACATTCTCAGCAGGGACGGTGGCTGTGGCCTGCACTCAGCTTGCACACTGGAAGTGAGGTCTATGAGAACATGATACCACAGGCTCGTGGCACAGACGAGAGCCAAGCCCTCCCGCCACTTTACCCTTTGGGCGGTAGAAGCAAGAGTGGGAGAGAAAGACCCCAAATCAAACCAGCCGGCGTTATCGCTAGAGCTGACTGTCTCTGGTCCCACTTAGTGGTTCGGTCCCATTCTACCTCTCTCCTCTCAGAAAATGATGAAAAGTCACATTTCCAAATATTACAAAAGTAAGCAATTCAAAGCGAAAAGTAGCCTCATAGGGTAAGTCATGCATAAAATCATTTCTTTAAAGAAGTCCTTTGGAAAACTCCACATGGCATCTGCCAGAGCAGTAACCCCTAAAGAACAAAGAACATGAAGCCCTGCCTCACTTTCATTGTCTGCGAGTAAGTCCAGAGTGTGGAAAAGCCAAACGGCAAAGCTCCCACTTCCTACGGCGATTCTGACCTTTGTGCTGAATGCAAAGACGGTCTGAGGGAAACATTCCAGGGCCTGAAGGTCCAGATGCAGCTGAGTGCAGTGACAAGATGCGAGATAACCCCGAAATGCTTGGGGTAAGTTGCAAAAATGGCCCAGCTGTTCAGCCCTCCCAGCACCCACGCCCTGGGCAATGCGCCGTTGCTGCTCTCCCCTAGAAGGGGTCTGCCTGTCTGGTGGCTGGCTTTAGCTAACAGGATGTGCCGCTGCCGTGGGGGGCCGGCTGTGAAGAAGCCCTCTTTAGGGAGCTGACCACAGCAGAACCAACCAGAGGCGAGCCTAGAGGATGAGAGGACGAGCCTAGAGGATGAGAGGACGTAGTTCCCCTATGCACCCCCACCCCTCCTTCACCAGCCCCCAGACAAGTGGACGGGACCAGCTGAGGTGAGCCACACTCTGAGCTGGCCGCAGAGCCGAGGTGGGCCTCACTGTGACCACACAACCTCCCAGGTGACCATGGGCTGCAGGCAGCGAGTGACAGCGCTGCTTGCTGCCTGGAGCTCTGAATTCAGAGGGGTTTGCGACACAGCGTACGTTACCCGATACAGAGCTCTCTGCTCCCCAAACAGCGTGCCTCACAGAATACTTAGGGGTCAGGCCTTAAAACTGAAAACAAAATAGCACTTGAGTGCTGAGGATTGCAAAGTGTTCGGTAAACTCTGACTTCACTTCTCTTACGGACACACACGCCTCACTTTGCACAGATGCTAATTGTGACTCCCAGGAGACTCAAGAAGTGCAGAAGTGACTGCTCTTGAACACTGCTCACTACTTGTCCTCCTGGCTATCAAGAACGGTAACTGTGTATGTGTCTTTACCTTAGTGCCAAGCAAACACGAAAGGCAGACCGAAACCCACAGTTCTAATTTAAAATGGGGTATTTACTCCAGGGGGACCAGTCTTTGATCTCCTCAAAGATATGCCCGACTGTGGAACGGGTAGAGGCTGCTTTTATCTCTCCCAAGCCCTGTGTCAGACTCCCTCAAAGAGCTGATTAAAAGCCAATTAAATACAAGCTTCAGGGACTCACCCAGGTGTAAAGCCTCATCTACTTAAGTTAAAATACAGTAGGAACAAAGGTAGATTTGAAGTTACATTTTTCTTCCGCAAAGCACCACCTCTCCTACCAGGGGCCAGTGTGGACGTCGTGAGTACCAGCAGTTTTAAGGACATACATACCCCAGGACAACACACATTTAAGTTCACTACATATTATGATCCAAAATGGCGACCTTGAAAATCATACCCCACTTTAATAAGCATATCCATATAGCAGGCAAGAGTTTCCGTAAAATCACAGGGCCAATCCTGAGACAAGATCTTTTTAATATTTTCTCTAAAAACACCCTAAGGAGCCCCTAAGGTATAAAGGACAACAATTTAATAACCTTTAAATGATAAATTGACACACAGGCATCACTCAGAAAAGCCCAAATTCTGACTCCTGCAAACTGATCAAATAGTACGTTTGAGGAAATCTGGCTTGCCAGCCGCTTTGAGAGCTGCCACTTCTTATGGTGGTAAATCTCAAAACACATTTGTCACCCACAGCAGAGGACACTTCTGCCAGTGACGGTACTTCAGGGGCTCTAGACACAGCTGTGACTCTGTGGCCTCGGTGGCTCCGGTAAGGCTCAGACGTGAGCCTATGCAGGCCTGGCCATCTGCACCATCTGCTTTTATCAAGTAAGTTTCCTGAACGCTGCCTGCTCCGTTGCTGCTGCAGGAAGAAGTGCTTTGGCCACAAAGGGAAAACACGAGCCTTGTACTAGACTGATAACCTAAACTGAAATGGGGGAGGTCAGCCTCTTTTTATAGAGAATCAGGCTGGTTGAGAAAAGTGAAAACATTGAGGCCTTCCTGGTGGCGCAGTGGGTTAAGCAACGCACTATGAAGCAGACCATAGTCACTGCAGCACGAGTTCGATCCCTGCTGCCGGCCAAGGAAGTGACCCACGTGGCGCAGCAGACCTCTCCTGCCTTGCCTGCTGCTGCTTGCCTTCTGTTGATCTGCCTGTCCTGTTCCTGGCTCTGTTTCTAGTGAATCTCTCACCCCCACACCTCTGGCCTGTACCCCATGTTCTTGTATGCATAAATAAGTAAATCTTAAAAAGAAAAGTGAAAACGTGCATCACCTCTGCCCTCTAGGGAGGGCCCAATGGGAGGGGGTCCATGGCAGCGTGAAGTCTGCCTCTGAGTCGTCCCAGGTGGCCACCAGGGAAGAAGGCTGGCGTGGGTGCGCGCCTGGGTCTGCTTTCTACCTGCAGACAGTTCCTTTTTTCACTTTTTTTTTCCACGAGGAACCATTTATGCTGTTGCCTTTTTGCTAAGCACATCAGGTGATGTTTCGTGACCTCTGTGCCACCGAGAAGGCGAAACCACCACCACCTCTGCAGGGCAGTCACACTGCTTTGCAACTTACAGAAAAAGGTTCACGCTTTACCCACAGCCACGTCTTCAAAGACAAGGTTAAACCAACCCCAGAGACACAGTCTGAGGTGGCAGGAACAACCTGCTATTCGGTTCCAGCCCCAGCCCCTTCGGTCCTCACAGATATGTTGGTTGACTGTTCACTTAGACCCGCAAAGGTGCCAATGTGACCAGCCCCCCAGAGAGACCTCGGGCACAGAGTTTCTGAGGACCTTCTGGCTGCCCAACTTAGCACCAGGGAGCGAGGCCTCCCCTGGAAGGGCTCCTGGAAGCCGGCACCCAGCCCCCGGGACGGCACCCAATCCGCCCACCCCAAGGCTTTATGTCCTTTCACTGTAATAAATCACGGCCCTGAGGGGGACCACGGCGTCAGTCTTCCCAGTGAATCAACTGGGATCCCCAACACAGCAAATTGGGGGTGCGTTTTATAAGGCAAAACTTGTGGCTGGCAGGAAATGAAGAAAAGTCACGACTTAAAGACAGAAAACTTCAGGTTAAAAGTGATGGAATAGCATTGTCCTTTAGAGGGGAAAGATCTTATGTTATCCATACACACACACAGAGTAAGTAGAGACATCGTTCGTTTTGATGAGATTAAACAATAAGTGGGAACAAAAATAATAATGGTCTGATTATTATTGTCTGATTATTATTGTCTGATTCACGCTCATTCGATGAGTTTGCACCTAACTCATGAAGCCCACTGAGGCACTACTCTCCATTCCACAGATAAGAAAGCTGACATAGAAAGAACAAGTAACCTGCCCAAGGTGACAAGGCCAGGTGTCCATCCAGAATCTGCTGTTACCTATGTTATAACATGAAAAGGAGAGGCCAGAAAGAGGCACCGCTGTAAGCACAGAGGAATCAGGCATTCCCACCAGGCTTCCAGCTGTCTCACTTCCCTTAAACATGCCAACAAGTCCACTTTCAGGCTCTTCCTGACAACAGAAATGTTATAGCTTCTTGCCTGGGTTTTCTACACACCAGACTTCCCCTCCTCCTCGTCTTCTCTCTCTCCTCCTCAGCACACCACTTGAAAAATTTTAAGATGTTTCCCATGAACGACTAGTAAATATACAATCCCCTCAACCTCCGTGTGCCTACAAATGTCCTAGAGTAAACAAATATATCAAAGCAAATAGATGGTGTAACAGGAGCCTCCCTGGTGGTACAAGGGGTTAAGCACCGCACAATGCAGCATCCACAGCCACAGCACAAGTTCGATGCCCGGCCAGGGAGGGGACCCACATGGCGCAGCAGACCTCTCCTGCTTCACCTGCTGCTCCCCTCAGCAGTGTATTTCAGTCAGTCTGCCTGTTCTGCTCCCCACTCTGTCTCTGGTGAGTCCTCTCACCCCCTACACCTCTGGCCTGTACCCAGATCTTGTATGCATAAATAAATAAAATCTTTAAAAAAAAATAGCTGGTGTAACAAAAAAAATTTTTTTAAAGCTGTTTTTCTGTTATCTGTATTGTTTACCAGCTAACTGCCTAAGGCCTAAAATATTTTTAAAACAGGTGAGATCTGTCTTTGTTTAACTTAAGCCAGAACAAACTGAGTTTCTTGCTGATATCAACCTTGGTTTTCAGGTTCCCGAAGTAAATACGGTAACGTGTTCACCTCCAAACTCCAGTTTTCAAAAACAAAGAAGTAGGCCCACAGACTTAACTTAATTACAAGGCTTTGTAATAAAGTTTTGCCTTTTAAAAATTCCTACCCTTCAACCAACTGTCTAGATTTTTGGTTTAGTCACAGCAAAAAAGTACAAAAAGCAAACTTGTCTCAGGAATCCGTTCCTGCTGCCTCCCCAAGGCTCAGCTCCATGCTAAAATATTTGTTTCCCCTAGCAGGAAAATACTTGTGGAGTTCAAATTCTTCAACTTCCCAACGAGGCTATTACTTTATTTTTACAGTTTCTTGACTAAAAATCCTACTTTATTACTTCAAGAATATTTTTTAAAAACACAACAAAAATAACTCCTAAACTCTGAAAATTACAGAAGTGGGAGGGGTGGGGTGGAGAAGGAGGCACCAGGCCAGAGGGCCCACCCACGGCTTGGCTTGCAGGGTGCTGGAGCTTTAGCCTTGGGTGCAGGGAGGCACACCCACACCTCAAGGTATGAAGCTGTATTCTGGAATTTAGACGGTATTGCAAACTGGTGGTAAATCAATACAACTGTTCTTAAGAGTTTTTTTTTCAGCTTTGCAAGCTTATCATTCTTTCTTCTTTGCATGCTCAAATATTCTAGTTCCAAAGTCCAGGCAACTGAAAACTACACCGTTCAAAGGACTCATTTAGGCTTAGCAGGAGAATGAAGTTGACATGAGAGTTGAGGGTATTTGTTGCTAAAAGGAAATCAGCAGATCCTGGAATAATACTGCTTCCTTCACATCATTTTGTTATAATGTTGATGAGGAAAAACAACCCCAGCTAAGGAAACCACATCATTCATTCCTGACTTATTTGAGGACCTATTTTCCATATAAGTAGCTTGGCTTAAAGTCCCAGTTTCCAAGAACCTCTCACAGCTACATGAGGATTTAGAAAATAACTATACTCAGCTGCGTATTTACATGTAACTGTACATATTCACATCAACCATGTACGTTATATACAGACACACGTGAGCATACACCTGACTGTGTATAGATACACAGCTGGATCTATAACTCTATATGCAGAACTATATAAACAAATGCCAAAAAATAAAAAAAAAAAACACAAATGCCTTCTACTAACCCTTCACAGCACAGTCATCCCCAAAGGTTTCTCACCAGACTGCTAACTCCACTGCCCAAACTATGAACCACGATTCCAGGTACAATGAAATTAGGCTCGACAGTCTACAACGGCTCCTTGGGGAATTATTTGTGTGTATAGCTCTGTCAGCCAAATAAATATATAGATATAAGTAGAAACATTTCATTTATATAGATACAGCTATAGCTATAGCTATATAGATAGAGACATAGACAGACACAGACACGGATATAGTTGGGCTTCATTGGGAGTAGGCGGCTACCTGTGAATGACGCCTGGAAAACATCCCAGAAACTGACAGAACGCAAGAACAAAGTATAAACAGGAGGCAAGCACAGCGAGCCGTGGTTCTCAAAGTGTGTTCCTGGACCAGCAGCAGCACCAACACAGCTGGGAACTTGGCAGAAATGCAAGCTCCCGGCCCCACCCCAGATTTACTGAGCTGGAATCTCTGGGGTGGGGTCCAGGCATCTGTGTATTAATATAACCTCCTTGTGATTCTGATGCTTGCTCAAGTCTGAAAAGCACTATCTAGAAAGACCAGATAAACAAGTACATTAAGTCTAAACCAGTGGTTTCTCAACCTCGGCAGTAGAGACACCGGAGGCTGGAGAGTCCTTTCTGTGAGCACTGTCCAAGTATTCTGAAACCAGCAGCACCCCTGGCCACTACCCACCACGTTCCAGCAGCACACTCCCCCAGGCCCACATCGTGACAACCACAACGTCTCTGCATTCTGCCATATGTCCCCTAGGGAGGACAAAATTGGCCCTGGTTGAGAACCACTTAAGTGAACACAAAATTCAGTAGTACCCTCATTCACTTTTCCTCTCAAAAACTCTCAGCCAGTTCCCACTGCTTTTAACTTTTGGAAAATGAGCTCAGCTGGAGCCTGCTTTCAATGTTAAAGTCACCTCTAAAAGTCACCAAGAAAGCACAAGCCTTTCTTTTTAACGGGTAGAAAGAAGGAAGCATAACTGAATCACAGTAACATCAGACTTCAGCATCTTACATTTACAGCCGGAGTTGTCAACCGCTGAGCCGGCCTAGACTCACTTTCTCCAAACCGGCAGAAAAACCGGGTCTCTGAGTCAGACCCGGGTTCAAAGCTCACTCCTGTCACGCATGGGCTCTGTGACCCTGAGCGGTTCCTGCAACGTCTTCAGTGCCTCAGTTTCCTAAATTGTCCTATGGCCACTGCACTCCGATGCCGCGCAGACCGTCCATCCAAGCACTCCCAGGGGCCCTGGACACACCTGCACTGAAGGGCCTGCTATTTCTGCAGTAAGCAAATGCACGCCGCACGGGATAAAAAAAGAATACAGCTAGCCCTCACCTGTTCAGTTCTAACACCAAATGCGGTGTCAAGCACAACTGGGCAAAGAAACCGCTTCTGACCTTTAGAATACACACAGTTTTGGAAGTGCTGCTAAGGGCAGGTGACTGTGCCTGCCTCCGAGGGAGAAGTGAGGTCTGGATGCAGCTGCGCCGGTAGGTCCAGCACTGTGCTGGCCGGCAGGAGGGGTTACGAATGGGTAACAGTGTTAGTTCTAAATGCAAATTCTGATCCTGTCAGTTGCTTTGAACTCTGATGGCTCCGCAGGCCTGCGAAACAGTCCCAATGCCTGCAAGAGGCACATGAGGAAGGTCCTTCCAAACTGGACACCAGCCTTGCAGCTCTCAATCCCCTTTCCTGCCATGACCACCTGCACCTTTGCATCTGGTCACCAAGAAACTGTGGGTCTTCATTCCTTCTGCCTGGACTGTGATGCACAGCCCTCCTTCCTTCACAGACCTCTCTCCAGCCAATGCCATCTCCTTGAGAGGCCATCTGTGAACCCTGGCCCTCACCCTGGGACACTACTTCCTCTGTGCCAGCCAGCACCTTGGAAGCTGAGCAGTGCAGTCCTCACTTCAACTGTCCTCCCCTCGGGAACCCCATCTCGGAGTCAGCTGTCTTTAACCCCACCAGCCCAGCAGGGTCTGGCACAAAGGAAGTGTCCAATAAACGCTTGTTTGATGAATATGGGTAGTTAGTGCCTTGTTTCTTTAACGTGTCAAGGGCCATAAAAACCAATGAATCCGAAGTTTTATGACAGCAGGTGGTGTCCCTGGACTTTGACCCCCGTTAAATCTCAGGGCCTGGCACTTGATAAATACGGTATTTCTAAATGTATGAATGAATGAACAGGAGGAGGCAGAAGAGTATGATACATAATTATGACAATGTAAAAACAAACCAACAGCACCACTGACCAGAAAAACCCCAGAACTATGTGTTTTCATTAAATCTCATAAGGGTGACGCCTGCAGAGACTGTGCTACCGTCAAGCAAGTTTCATGAGCCCAAAGCACAAACAAGAAACCCAAGGTACCAACAACCCTCCCTTGGGCAGTGGGCAGCCGGGCCCTGCAGAAACAGCTGTGCCCGGTGAAGAGATGAGCTGATGTCAGGCTCCCCCAGATCATTAATGTCCCAGAGCAGCTAGGTCATCACTTTCCAAAAAGCACCGATCAGCGCGGCTCCTGGCGGCACTCCCAAATACTCAGCAATTTACCTGGTGTGCAAGAATCATAAATAAACTACTTTATAGACTAAAGATAGGTGACTTTTATGAAATGTCTACAACCAAGTTCAAATCACATAAATGACATTATTCTGTCTTTTGTCCTTTTTCAGACTCCCATTTTAACCCTTGGTCCACCAGACCCTTCTCTCCCCCACCCGCCCCTGCTCACGCCCACCCGGGCCCTACCCATCACTTTGTTGGGGGGTTAGCTAGAACAGGCCACTGCTTAAGCACTCACACACACTCACTCACAAGCAAGATACAGAAGTCAAGTAGGAACTGGGGGCTGCAGGTCTTCCCTCTCCTTTCGTGGCAGGCCTCAAGGTTATGGACTTCAAAAGCCATGATTTCAACACACGAGACAATGCTTTCAGCTTTAAGGAAACAGCAGTACCCCCCATTTTCCAGAAAGTCTTTTGGCTTTTGAAACATCTCCTTTTAAGACCAGTCATTGTATCCAGGAAACACAGTTTCATTCAGTAAACATCAGTCATTTCCTCCAAATTCCCACAGTCAAGTCACTAACCTTTTAAACTCTTAGGATTTTAAAGATGCTAAAGTTTTAAACAAATTCTCTCTCCCTGCCCAGTCACACAGCCCTGGGAAGATGAGGGAGGGGAAGTGGGGAGTTCTGGTTTGAGCTTTCCCGACTCTCTACGGGTTTCAGCTTCCTCTTGGGAAAAATGACTTTGTGGGACTACATCAGTGTTTCCCAAAGTGTGCGCGCTGCGAGAAGACAGTACACGGCAGGCAGGGCTTTGGGTGCACCCGCCACGGCTTTCAACTATTAGTTTAGTTCTTTGCGCCAAGAGAAACTGGGTGTCCATTTCCTCTAAAAGAAGGTATTGAGTTGTTTTGGGTTTTGATGAGCCGCTTTGGGAAAAAAAAAGCTTTTTAGTAAATAAAATTCAGGTGGTTCTAGCAGCTGTGCAATAAATAACCGATGCAGGGAGCTGGTGTGCCAGAGAGGTAGGTGTCAACCTAGGGTGAGGCAGAGAGAGACAGAGAGACACAGAGAGAGAGGGAAAACCCCTGCAGGTCTGTTTGAATAAGGGAATCCCTGCACCAGAGAGAGAGACAGAGAGACAGAGAGACTGAGAGACAGAGAGACTGAGAGACAGAGGGAGACAGAGACAGAGACTCACTGAGAGAGAGGGAACACCCCTGGAGGTCTGTTTGAATAAGGGAATCCCAGCACCAGGGCCGCGGTAACTTCGCCGGCGGGTCTCCTGGCTCTTTTGGCGACTTGGAAACTGACCTAGGAGGTCAAGAAACTCCCCTGAGGTCCGGACGCTTCCGAAAGCGAATTCCCACAACGGAGAGGCATGCGGCGCCGCCCGCCCGCAGGAGCTGAGCGGTGGGACAAGGGTCCCGGGAAGAAGGGGGCAGTGGGACGAAGACCTGGGGCTAGACCAAAGCGGTGGAGGCTCCCAGAACCGAGGGGAGCGGCGAGAGCTGGAATCCCGAGGCGGTGGGATACAAGGACCCCCTCTGGAGGGCGCAGGGGGGTCGGGGTACCCGACCTCACGTGTACGGTGAGGTTACCTACCTGGAGCGGGCGGCAGGGACCCGGGACCCGGCCCGCTGGGGCGCGGCGGGGATCCGGACCCGAAAGCCCGTGGGTAGGAACTGAGGATCCCCAGCCGGACAGAGGAGCGCAGCGGGCCGCGCTCCCTGGGCCAGGGGGGTACCATGCACGCCCCATCCCCGGCCGAGAAGGACCGGAACGCGGACCCCACCGCCCCCCCACCCCATCTCCCGCGGAGTCCGGCCGTCCCCGTCGCCCGGGGCTCCGCGCACCCCGCGCCGGCCCTACCTGTCCTCGCTGGCCGTGATCACGCCGTCCTCCTGGGGGATGAGCAGCGCGGCCGTGACGGTGTCCTGGTGGCCCTCGATCTTGCTCAGCAGCACCGGCCGGCTGCTCTGCGGCCTGGAGTGGATCTCGGCCGCCATGTTCGCGCGGCGGCGGCGGCGACCTCCCCGGCGGGCGGCCCATCAGCTGACGGCCGGGCGGGCGGGGACGCGCGGGCGGCACTCGGGCTCCGGGCGCCGCGTGGGCGCCGCGCCGCCGTAAACTCCCGAGTGCTGCCGCCGACAGCCCGTATTGCCTGGGAACGCGGCGCAGTTAAGTTTCGCGGCAGGGAGGGAGCCACGGAGGGGAGAGGGTGGTTGGGAAGGGGCGATTGCGAGACGTGAAGTTACAAAGGTTGAAAAATAAAATCCCTCATCCAGAAAGGATCGAGCAACTGGAGGGGAGGAGGACTTATCTCCCCAAACTAAAGCCTTGGAAGAGAATAATTCTACGTCGAAGTCATTGTAAGAAGTCATTGCTTGGAAGATACCCCCAATATCAGAGCGGTTAAAGGTGTGAGAAATAGAGTACAATTTAGGAAATCTCTGAAATACAGCAGGTGGCACTCATCGAGTGGTGTCTAATACCGGGAACTATCCTAATTTCTTTACATAGATGCTCTCATTTAACACTGTCACTTGGGCAAGGTCACATACCTATGAGAAGGAGAAAAACAACCCTTGCCTTAAGGTTGCCTGACAACACCCGCTGGGATTCCGTTGCTGAGCGCTGACTGGGAGCTCACAGTTCCTCCCTGTGGCAGGTAAATATCAACATCACCACATCTGACTACAGCTACAGCATGAACATAGCCAAAACCACAGAAATAACCAGACTCCCATGATCTGGCTAATGAGAGTGACTCCTGTTCTTTAGAATAACGACTTTTAGCCTTTGTCTGATCTCCCTGTAGCTAGACAAGCTGATTAACACATCCAGTCACAGAACCTCCCTGCTTCTTGAGCACATCCAGTCCAGAGGGAATATTTTCCTTAAATCCCGCTCACAATCCCCTAACACAAACCCCAATTCTTCTTTTCTTTCCTGGCCTAGCAATACATGGTGTGGTTCTCCCCATGCTGGGCAGCGCCATTGAGCCACTGCGATCACAAGGATATAAAGAACCAATGCTCTATAGACTGTTTTTCACTTTCAGTATAGTAGTCAGTAAACAACATTAGTTATTTAACACTGTATTATAAAGGAAGCTTTCGATAAGTGATTTTGCCCAAACATGAGCTAACATATGTGTTCTGAGCACATCTGAAGGACATTAGGCTAAACTATGATATTTGGTAGATTCGAGGTATTAATACTTTTTGGCTTGTGAGATTTTTAATTTATGATGGGCTTATAGGGACATAACCCCATTGTGAGTAGAGGAAGAGCTGTATTTTGCATCCAGTGTAATGACGTCCAAAAGCCAATCACTATCCCCTCTCACCTTTCTTACAGAATTTGCTTTAACCAGAAGTCTATCAGCCTGTTTTGTGTAGGTGTCAAACCCCCTATTTCCTCTCTCCCTTCCCAAAGGGAGTCTTTTTATAGATTGGGATGAATCATTCACAGTCTCCCCCTTAAAAGGTTAATCTCAGAGACTTAAACTGAGTTGTACAATCTGTCAGAGAAAAACCAAAACTGGGGAGTAGTTAAAAACAGATTTTATTCAGGAACTATTGCAAGAGAAGAAAGGAGACTTCAGTGCAGAACTGGGCTCAATTCCTAATGCAGCAAGGGCAGTGGGGGTTTCCAGCCAAGGAACAGGGTAGGAGTCTGTGGGTGGAAAATTACTAAGGGGAAACATCAGGAGGAAGGGGGACTCTGGTGAAACCTCTTGTCAGAGATTTTGCTGGAAGAAGGCCTGGTGGGTAGTGGAGATTGATGGCTTTGATTAGATATTGGGTGTGATCAGATATTGCAGGTAAAGGAATCTGTCTTAACAGGATTCTTGCTGAAACTGGGTCAAGCAGGTCTGACAAGGACAGAAATGAAAGCCTAATCATTGAGCCTAATTAAGAAAAGGACCTAGAGCAAACTAACTAAAGCTTGGTCAAGGGAACAGCCTCCGTTAGATCCTGGCACTGGAGATTCTTGAGCTAAGTAGTAACATGCCTGGGTCTGTGTTTCAGGGAGATGCTTAGAGGGAGCTGTGTCCAGGGAAGGGAGGACAGTGCAAAGCCAGTTTCCAGGCTGTTTATAATAGCCTGAGAGGGAGGTAAGCACAGCCACTGGGTAGCTGCTGTGGAAACAAATTAAAAAATTGGCAGCTGGACAAAAAAGACTATGTTTGGAAATAGGAACAATTGAAGACATAGGAATCCAATGTGGGGGACTTCAGGGAATGCTGATGTCCTTAACAAAAACACAGAGCATAGAGAGCTGTGCCCCTTTGGGCATCTATTTGTTCAGCAGATAACTCAGAACTGGGATTGGACAAACCTTTCTTTGTGTATTAATAAAGAAATTTTTCACAACTCGGCAGGAAAGCAATACAATATAACGATATTGCTAAAAAGAGGACAATAAAAAAAAGGACTTAATTCACTGTTTCCGTTGTGATGTATTTTTTCCAGATCCTATAAAAAAAAATCTGTTGGCTTCTAAAAAAAATTCTTTAAGAAAAGTCTTAGTGTAGAACTCCAGAAAGGAAGGCTTTGGGTTTGCGCTAGGTAAATATTTGCTCATAAAAGGTGGCAAGATTGATGATCTGGAATTTAAAGCTAAATATATATTGATAGAAGGGTTTCCTTTCTTTTGAGAATTTGTTTTCTTTAAACTGAATGTGAAACGGGCTTTCTGTTTAGCTTCAAAGATAAAGTAAGCAAGTGAGAGGGAAGCAATGCAGAAGGCCAAGCAACTCCTTCCAGGAACTTCTGGATCCAAACATCCCTTAAAACCCTGCTCACCCAAGATAATCTGAAATTGGGAACGAACGATTCGCGCATGCCAAGCACTCAGTGGCAGCCGCCCCGCCCACCGGGTGTTGACTCCGCCCTCTGACTTCTGGCTCCGCCCCTAGGTCCGCTCGCCTCCTAATTCCGACATCAGCGTGTAACCGCGAATTCCGACCGACTACCTTCCTTCCGCTTCCCACTACCTGCCTTCTGCCATGGCATCTGGGCTGGTGAGGCTGCTGTCGCGTGGGCCTCGGTGCCTCCTGACTCCGACCGCCCCCACAACCGCCCCGCCGGTTCGGGGAGTGAAGAAGGGGTTCCGCGCCGCCCTCCGATTCCAGAAAGAGTTAGAACGGTGGCGCCTGCTCCGGTGCCCGCCGCCGCCGGTGCGCCGGTAGGAGCGGCCTGGAAGGGGTCGGGTGGCGGTCGAGGACTTCGGCCCCCTGTCCGGCGGGGAAGGGGCTGCTCGCTAATGCGGGCCTGTCTGGAGCCTAGGAGGTTTGCCACAAACAGCCGTGGAACGTGGATGGCTGCCCTGAGGCGAAGGAGAGGGATTTCAGATGCGGGATAGAGTGCAGGGCTCCCCCCCCTCCCACCTCCCCCGCCAAAACTTCAGGCCTCCCCATTAGAGTCCTGTCAGCTGAGAGTTGTTGAAATGAGGCGGGCTGCAGGGTGACCTCTATGTAGCACCCGTTTCGTGATGTCTGAGAATTCTTTGTGATTGAATGCAAGGAAAGGTTTCAGTATATACCACCGCACTTCTGCTCCAGAGTCACACAGGACAACGGTTACGGTTTTTGTCCTAATTAATCATGTCAAGTTGGAGGCGATCTGGTAGAGACGTCGATTTTTATAGTTCCAAACAACTTGGTACTGTACTTGGCAAAGATCCTTTTCGTTGTGTCCTGGACAGGTAGTCGTGACTGTACAACTAGATGCATCTCTCTCGATTCCTTTCATGGGCTTCAGGGTTCCATTTGTGTTACTGTTACCAGTGTACAATGAAGTTATTAAACTTTTGGGAATTTACCATGGGTTTTGATAGTTATTTTAATAACCCCCTTCAGTTAGGAGCTGTTCCAAGTTCACACCTACCAGTAGGAATGTATTTCATATTTACTCTTTCAACACAAAATACTATGTTCTCCCAATAGGGAAAAAAAAGTAACATCAATTCATATGTCTTTGATTATTGTGAGTTTAGTTACCTTAGGCTTTTATAGTTGAAACACACTATGGATCATATATATATAGGTCATGTAACTTTCAACTCAGATCTTTCTACCTTGCTGCCCTTTTTTTATGGAAAAGATTTTTAATTTGGACTTACTGCATTAACAAAAAAGGACCTTTTAGTCTGTTCTTGGGATTATAAACCTTTAACCTACTTAGAATTTTGATACCAGATTATTTAATTGCTGACTTAAGTGGGTATTTTCAGAATGTAAATCAATAGTGTACTTTTTATGCCTGGATCTCAGTATAAATTGTATTTCATATGTAAATAGAAAGCATAAGTAAAAATGAGGTACCTAAAAGTGAGGAATAATTAACAGTCCTCTGAGGTTGAAGAACCACACTCTAATGTGGCTGTTAACTCAAAGGGAAAAGAAAACGAAACAAGAAGCAAAATATCACAAGCAAATTAAAACTTGGCATTAAAATAAAAGTCTTATTTCCTTGACATTACTAATAAAATTGCAGGGCAATGGACAAATTTTACATCATGGTAACATCTCTTTACCTCCCCTTACTGTCTTCTGTTTGACCTTTTCAGTTCAGAGAAGCCCAACTGGGATTACCATGCTGAAATACAAGCATTTGGACATCGCTTACAGGAAACCTTTTCATTAGATCTTCTCAAGAGGGCATTTGTTAATAGCTGCTATATTAAAAGTGAGGAGGCGAAGCGGCAAAAGCTTGGACTAGAGAAAGAAAATGTTCTTCTGAATCTTAAAGATAATCATGAACTATCTGAACAAGGGGCATCTTTTTCACAAACTTGCCTTACACAGTTTTTCAAGGACGCATTCCCAGACTTGCCCACCGAAGGTGTTCAAAGCTTAGTTGACTTTCTCATGAGTGAAGAAGTCGTGTGTCATGTGGCTAGAAATCTGGCGGTGGAGCAGTTAACGCTGAGTGAGGAATTTCCGGTCCCCCCGACGGTTCTGCAGCAGACCTTCTTGGCGGTGGTCGGGGCCCTGCTGCAGAGCAGTGGACCGGAGAGGGCTGCACTCTTCCTCCGGGTAGGTAACAATGAATCGCACCTGCTGGGCGGGGCGGGCGCTGGATGGGAGGAAAATTTTGTTTATAATTCATTCCTGTATTAGATGACTGTTTTGCAACCATCCCAGGCCGGGTAGGTTCGCTGCTGGTTCTAGCAATTTGAAGAATTTTGGAGCCTTTGGCATCATTTTGACAGGTTTTAATGGTAAGCAGGGGAAACAAGCCAGCAGAGAGACAGCAACTTGATCCCTGTGCGAGTCTGTACGCTCTCTTCTCCAGGCTTCTTCTGGTGTGGTCTTTTCCTCTCATAACCACTCCAACGTAGTGGTCTCTTGAGTAACGCTGCCCATATATGGCTGAACGCTAGATTCAGGTGCACACTTACGCATGTGCACGCACTCATGCTCAGGTGTCCATAGTCAGTTACTTGTGCCCCACACCCTTGTGCCCTCTACATTAGCACAATGATAGTCACAGAGGCCAATGGCGTAAAAGACCAAGTAACTTCACTTACTCCACAATGACCTTGGAAGGTTATTTGTGAGTTTTTCTTACACTAAAACTGAGTAAGTCCTAAAACTTTTTTTATGGTAGTGTCTTAATTATTCCAGTTGTCTCTTACTGAGGACAACGTCAGAAGTGGATATTGGAATGTAGGTTGTGAGCTTATAAGCACTGCAAGCCACGTCTTGGCTTAGCTCCTCGGGGCGCTGGGCAGCACCTCCGTGGTCGGTACTCAGTCCATGTTCAGAGAGTGGATGAGGCCAGGTCAGTATTTGAGAGTCTGTGTAGTAAGGGAGCTTAATGCCTAAGTGCTCCGGTTTTGCTCCCCATGTGAGAAAATCTTCAATTTCTGATACACACCTAACTCTTGTTAGCCGGTAACTTAGCCGATTAAACTATTTACATGATTGATATGACTTCCACCATCCTTTCAGAATTTATTCACTGGGAGAATTGTCATCCCTGCAATTAGAAAACATGAATTTTTCATCCATCTTACTTAATGGAGATTCCACACAGTTACTTTGTCAGAAAACAGACTTGATTCAGACATTTGAATGTCCGGCCCTTTAAACCAGAATCCCTTGTTGTTGGGATCTGCTCATTTAGTTTTGATACGTTGATAATTTTGTTGGAGATGTTGTATTAACCAGTACTCAGACTCATTCACAGAGAGTCCAGTTTTCTTCTTTGCCCAGCTAGAGCCTGCCATAAGTGGCTGCCTCTCTGCCTTGGGAAAGCAGCTGTGTTAACTGAGCCCTGTAAAGTGAGGCCTCAGGGAAAGAGAAGGAGAGAGCAGGAGATTTTTCTTGATTTGATGACTTTAAGCTGCTCTAGTGCTTTCTGAGCTTGGTCTATGTGTACAACAGACCGTAGTGGGCACTGGCGCCCTGCTGAACTTTCAAACTGTGCTCCTGGCCTCCGTGTTAGCGGCTCCCTCCCTTTTCAGCTTCTGAGTTCCTAAAAAATGATGTCTCTTCTGCTCATTCCACATCAGGTCTCAAGGATTTTTCTCTCTTTAATGGCAGTTGCAGACTTCACTGCTGCAGGTAGCTTCTGCCAGCCCGTGCCTCGGAACCACACATATGCTGACTGCGCTTGACTGCACCTCCTGCCCGGGTGGCATCTTAGAACTATTTAAACAGTTTTTGTTTGTCATCTGAGTCAAGAGCTTTGATGTCTCCAGTTACTACACGTCCAGTTGTCCTCTTCATTCTTCCACCTAATATTTGTTGCCCACTGAGTGCTGGTACCAGAGCTAAATAGGGAAGGGTCCTCACCTTCAGGGGTCCCTTCACACTCATCAGACAGATGGAGTGGATGGGGAGGTCCTCTCCTGGAGCAGATAAAGGTGCAGAGTAAACTCAGGCAACAGCCAGCTTCAGAAGGTTTTGGGTGAGTTTTAAGGGAGTGAGGCTTGATTCTGAAAAAGACATTCCAGGAAGAAGCTCGAGGGCGAATGTGCGCGTAGGGAACTACAACTAACTTTGTGTGGCCAGGTCCTTTTTATAGAGGGGGAAGCCCTGGGAGGTGAGTGTGGGCCTGTGTGCTCCTGACCCTGTGAACCTGTGCTCCTCTGAAGGCTTCCCGAGCTTGTTTGGGATGAGATTTCAGCATTACCTCAGATTACTAAATTGGAACGTCTGGAAGTGGGAATCTGCTTTAACTAACTCTCCAGGTGCTACTTCTGCATCTGTCTGAGGGATTTAAGCAGCAGTATTCTTAGCCATGTTTGCGAGTATGTGTTTATTGGCTTTTAAAGACTTATGTAGCTACAGCTAGTTTTAAGTGGGAGGATCTCATAATCAGATGTGAAGCATCAGTTCCTCATACTGCCTTCCAATTCTGGGGTGATGAGATTGGATATTCAGCCTAGCCCCTGTTTAAAGCTCTAGTAATAAACTAGTAAGGCCAGGAGCCAGTAGAAGAACAAAAGGAAGCGTAGGTAATCGCCCCAGAAAGATTTCTCTCTCTTTGCCTGCTGTTGTCTTACACATTATGGCAAGTAGCAGCACAGTGATTCCTGCATCCACAAATAACCATCTGTATCTTAGCATGTATTCTGTTCCTGTGTGTTAAGAGTCAGAGGCCATTACTAAGTGAGGATGGACTTACAAATATATTTTATTAATGAGACTGAAATAAGAGTTTGGGTGCGTGGGAAATGTCATGAACTCAACGTTGAACTGAGGGATCTTTAGCTTCTCTCCTCCTGCCCCGTTTTCCCTACCTGTTACCTGTTAAATCTTTCATGTGTTTGTTAACTCGACTTAATTGCAGTATGTTGTAAAAGTTAATGCTCATGTATTTTCCGTACAACATAGAGACATTTTTACTGACAAAATAAGTTCTTTTCTACTTTGAAAGTTCATAGTTTGTGTCTGTGTTCTGTCTTAAAAATTGAAACTGTCAATTAGTTTTAAAAGGCAATGTGAAATTATTTTTTAAACATTTTAAAATCATGAACTTATACAGTGAAGTACTATTATGTAAAGACTCGAGTTTCTGTCAAAAGTTACTACTGTTTATTCATTAACTTTTAAAACATTGGTCTTACTGATAGACATGGTCTAAGTTTTCAAATAGTTTCACATTCAACTATTATTTTTTGTAATAAAATTTATATAAAACTATTGGGAATGAAAATACTACATCTTTTCCCATTTTTAAATTTGTATTAAAAGTATACTTTGAATTATGGCCCTTATTTTCTTTACGTCACTTTAAATGTATATATGAATTGTGTTTTTATATACAGGACTTCTTAATTACTCAAATGACTGGAAAAGAGCTCTTTGAAATTTGGAAGATAATAAATCCCATGGGGCTACTGGTGGAAGAACTGAAGAAAAAGAAGATTTCAGCTCCTGAATCTAGACTTACTAGGCAATCTGGAAGCACCACAGCTTTGCCTTTGTATTTTGTTGGCCTATACTGGTTAGTAAAGTTGTAATCTTATACCATTGATTAGAAGCCTTAAAAACTGACTTTTCACAATTCCTTAATAGACCTCTAATTGCATTAAAAGTTTCAAAAAATTCTCATCCCCCTGATTATCTGTGTACTGCTTCCTTTCCTGGTGCTCACTGTTAGGGAAGGTAAGTGAATTCTGGTTTGCTAACTAACGTTGGCCATCTGTTCATTGTGGGATGTTGTGGAGTGCACGTCATTTACGTTTTTCTGTATAGAAATAGAAGTTCCGACAACGTGTGTTACAGATCAACCCTGATCCTCATGTGTGATGGCTTCTGAGCCTAGGACTGGAGGGATTAGCACGCATCAGAATCTACACATCAACCCATGTTGGAAGCTTTTCCATTTTGTTCATTAAAAACTTGACCCGCCCCCAAGTTGATATTAGGTGGATTAAAGAAAGTGTTAAATGTAAGCTGAGATTACTAGATTAAAAATTAAGTAAAACCTTTTTAATTTTCTTACAGTGTAGGACTTTATAGGCGTAAAAGCAATGGAGGGCATCCCGAGGAGAATGGGTGGTGGGATAAGACGTTTCGTCGCAGTTCTAGTTGAGTCGCGCAGCCCTCTGCCGGCCAGACTGGCAAGCTGTAAACTCCTTTTTATCAGCAGTTCATCTACCGCGGGTCGAAGACGAAGGGCACAAGGCTTCTGTGAGCGATCTCACAGCTTGCCAAGCAAGACTAGGGCACTCGTGTCCGCCGCTCAGTATTTCTATGTTGGGGTCTGCTTGAGTTGGGCGCTGTGCTCTGAACCACTGTGCACTCAGGCCACTCTTGGCTTCCCTTCTAGTGATAAAAAGTTGATTGCAGAAGCCCCTGGGGAAACTGTCCTGGTTGCAGAAGAAGAAGCTGCTCGGGTGGCACTGCGGAAACTTTACGGCTTTGCTGAGAACAGACGGCCCTGGGACTACTCCAAACCCAAAGAGAATCTCAAAGCAAAGGAGACCCTCCCAGTCAAAGCTGCAGCGACCTGAAGCGTGTGAGCGAAGCGGCGGACGAAGTGCCCTGACGTCCACAGCGGGCATTCTGGGAATTGTGCTGCGTTCTTACAAGTAAACACTTACTGCTCAGGCCACAGTTTGTTTGCCTTTTTCTTTTTAATTACTTCCGTTTTGTCAAAGTTTCTTGACATTTCTGAAGAAAATTGTTGTAAAGTCCTTGATGTTACAGTTGTATATAACTTGTAGTTAGGTGGACTTAACCCTTCTAGCTCTGAGGTGTCATTATTTGATTATATGCTTGATGTGAACTTTGCTATAATACTAATAAAGAACTTACTCTTGTAACTATTACACTGACCTTTAATTGGATTTACCCAGGTTGATGAACTTAGCCTTTCTAATGTAGTTTTAGAAAAATAGTGATGTTAAAGCTTTCTATCATTCACAAGTAAAAGGTCAGATCATGAAGAGACCAGTATTTACATGATCTCTAGATTTTATCTAGATTTAAAATTCTGTGTACTAATTACTGAATGCTGGGCTAGAGGACCTAACCGCATGGTGAACGCTACTTACACGTATCATCCGCAACAAAGAGACTTGTTTTGGTGACCATCTCCCTGACACCACAGCAGAGATAGAGAAAGTTTCTGGGTAGCAAAAGACGGCAAAATGCCCTCCAGCCACTCATCCAAGAAGCAAATGGTCAGCTCCTAGCGTATTATTTTAGATGAACATCTTCTTCAAAAAGTCTTTAGAAGCTTGAGTTGCTGGCTCCTGATTTGTCCCATAATAATGCTGTAACGTGACCCCAAGTTTCTCCTCTCAGGACAGCGTGTAGACCCTAAGGGACAAGGTTGGAGGGCAGCTGCCCTTACCCTTACAGCCTAAAATGTTGAGTTGTAGGTTTTAAAAACACCCACTAAAATACAATGAGTGGGAATGTGGAAAACAAATGATTAACAGTTCAACAGAACAGTTGAAGCTTGGAACTATTTTTCTTTCTGAGAATGACTACTGCATTAAGTTTAATGTGTAAACAAGACGAAGCCCTGGACATGAGGGTGTTTTTAAAGGGGGTGTGTGACCAGGTGCATTCAGAGACTTGAAGACTGGGGTTTTGACCACTGTCTCACCACATTGAGAAGACAGTCCTCGTGCTCATAAAAAGCAGTGGGACAGAGAAGCATGGGCTCTTGAACTTGGCGCCGGAGGAAGACATTAAAGTCATTTGTCTCAAAATGTTGACACCTTGCCCCACCTCTTTCTTCAGTTCCTTATCCCAATGCTTAATTACATCAAAACCGGTTCCCTTCCCCAAAACGTAAGTTAATATTTACAAACTCAAGGACATAATTCTGATTTTTTTTTCCAGTCCATTGTAATTTTTTACTATGTCAGTAAATATTCTCAAGGTATTTTATGTGGTCATGAATGCAAACAAATAGGGGCTGTGTGCGGGCAGCAGTATAGACTTTGACCACGAGGTGGTGCTGTAATCATATGCAAAGGGCACTCTTCTATCCAGGAGAGATCATGATTAGGGCATGTGATTATATGGAACATGGCTTCTGCGTCCTGACAGCTCCCATATTCTGTGCATATCTCTGCAGAAACTAGCTCACCTTCTCTCTCCTCAGGACAATATTATGAACAATTCACCTCTGATGCCAAAATAGGGGATATTTGAGCTCTTTTATATTTACTAGAAAGATAAGTTGCAGGGCCGCCGTAGATAGGACTTCTGAAGACTTTTCTTGGCTCCTTATTGCTATTACCTTCTTCTATTTTTAGGATGGAGAAAATATACTGCTGAGCCAAGGGAATCTTAGTGTCCCCTAAAATTGCTTAGGGAACTTAATATTTATAGCTAAACATGCAAATGTAGGTATACAACTAATATCTCTGTAGCCCCTACTACTTGGTACCCACTAGGTAAGCAAATAAGTAACTAGAGTGCACAATTCTCCAATTACCGCTAATGTTATTCCTGTTTTAAACTATTCAAGATGATGTAACTGCATGGGACCAGAAGCCCGGAAAGAGGCTAACTCTGGCCAGGAGCTATCAGATTTGCCAGAGAACACAAAGGGCCTGAGGTAACCTTTCAGAATCGTTTTTTTGATATTTACTCTTGAATGACACAATCCCTCTTCCCCCTGCTCCTGTGGTTAACCAAAGTAGCCATATTTAATAGCTGCAAACAGCACAATTCAGCCCTTGACAAAAGTTAGGAGTGGCGAGGGGATGGGATGTTGAGTGAGATGAATATAAATAGTGAGAGGCAGAGCTCACAGGTTAAAGAAAGCATGTTTTTAAGTTCTGATAAGCAACGCTTTAAACCTTTCTGATTAAAACTACCCATATAGGATATGAGTGTGGAAAAACAGGCAAACCAAAAAATGGTAACATGAGAATTGGGATAAGTTCTCCAAAAAAAGAAAATCTAGTCATTTCAAAGAACCCTCCAGCCTGTCACCAAAAAACGAAATGCCCACTGTCCACTCATTCCCAGCGTGTACTACTGGGTTAGCGGGACAGTCACGGCGCATTTTTGCTTGAAAAACATAGAAAAAATACTTCACAGCTTTTCAGACTACCCAGCAGTACTCTCCGACTTCTCTGCGCGCTTGCTACAGAATCCCTACCTTCCTGCCAACAGCACTCACCTGAGCAGCCACAGCGGAGATCAGAGGTAGCGACCTGGGGAGAGCACCTCCTTGAATGAGCTACCAGCTGAGAAGCGCTGAGCACAGTCTGACTGCCGGGTTTAGAGGAAAAGGGTAGGAGAAGCCAGGAGTTTTGAGGTTTCTTCCATCTGACTAAGGGCTGGAAGAGGCAGAAGTATTTGTAAGAGGTTCCTATGTTTCAAATAGCAGAGAACTGGCGCTTGTTTTTTTGTTTTGTTTTGTTTTTTACTACTCGTCACACTTTATTTTCACTTTGTACAAAATACAAAAATGCAAATCCAAGAGTACAGACCAGTAGTGACAGGCACACCGCACGACAGCAAACTTTGTCTAGCAACACATTAGTTTTTTAAACTTTATTTTAGCGGATACATGCATTATATAAAACAGCAACAACCATAAAAACACCAAGAGGCTAGAGATTTAGCTATTTCTACCCCCAAATAATGCTTACTATTATCAAGACTTTGGATGGAACAAAAAAAGAATTTAAATGGCCAATAATTTTTCATAAAAAAGTAAAAGCTACCATAAAATGTCTTTTTTTCCCCCTCGTTACACTGATTAAATCTCTTCTGAAAAGCTACACATATAAACAAAACCAAACTCCTGAACTGGACAGTAAATACTCAAGAGGGTTGTTAACCTAGGTGACCGCTCAGTAGTCTAAAGAATCTCTGAGACATCTGGAAGCCTTTCTAGTCGCTCCTCAGCACAGTGTTCCAGCCAGTCTGCCCCTTTCTCCTCGGACCCATCCCATCGCAGAATGCCTGCATCATGGAGTCTCTGTTCCTAAGAACTAGTTTTGAAGAAGAAAGCAATGTACAAAAATATTTAACAGAACTATGAAAGATGTAGGAAAGGAGTCTTCACAGCAAAGTCTTCTTTGCTCTGCAAGGTTTTTCTGTATACTCTTCAGGGTTTGTTTATCTGCCCCATGAATAAGACAGCACCTGAGAATTGAAGTGAAACAATGCATAATTCTATGAGAAATGGTCCTCGAGACAAGATGGAGGCTATACTTGAGGAGAGGTTCCCTGCCTTCGACTGACCTGTGACTCAAGCAGTGCGTGCCAACAGAGCTTCCGGCAGCGATGCAAAGGGGGCTTCCCCTTCACTATTCGATATGGCGGCCACAGGTCACATGTGGCCAGTCAGCCTTTGAAATGTGGCCAGTGTAACTCAGAAACTGAATTTTAAATTACGTTTCACTTTAATTAGCTACGAGTTCAAGGGAAACAGTCACATGTGGCCAGAGGAGCACTAACTAGGCTGTTCAGCCATGCAGCGCACAAGTCACCACTTCAGAGAAGCAGTGAAACAAAGGGGAGTGGAAGCAGTTTATGCTAATGATGGAGAAAGAGTAAAAGATAATAAAATGTATTATTTTCTACTCTGTACCAACGTGTGCAGCTAAACTCTCCATCAAGACAATCCTACTTAGGGCCTCCCTGGTGGCACAGTGGGTTAAGCAACACACTATGAAGCAAACCGCAGCTGCTGCAGCATGAGTTCGATCCCTGCCGCCGGCCAGGGAGGGGACCCACATGGTACAGCAGACCTCTCCTGCTGTGCCCGCTGCTCCCCTCAGCAGTGTACTTCCGTTGATCTGCCTGTTCTGCTCCCCGCTCTCTGTGGTGAATCCTTTCACTGCCCCTACACCTCTGGCCTGTACCCCAGTGCTTGTATGCATAAATAAATAAATCTTTAAAAAAAAAAAAGACAATCCTACTTAATTTTCATAATGGCAGTAAGGGGTGACAACTGTCGTTTTCCTCCGTGATGCCCCACGGAGGAATGAGCACATTTCAGGTCCTAACAGTGTAGGGGCTTACAAAGGCTGAAGGCCTGTGTCTTCTTACAAAACTGAACGCACTTAACAATATACAGAAAAGAAGTCAATAGGTGTCAAAAGTGCCCCAAAGGGGGGCCTCTGTGGTGGCGCAGTGGGTTAAGCAATGCACTAAGAAGCAAACCGCAGCTACTGCAGCACGAGTTCGATCCCTGCTGCCTGCTGGAGGGGACCCACATGGCGCAGCAGACCTCTCCTGCCTCGCCCATTGCTCCCTCAGCAGTGTGTTTCAGTCGATCTGCCTGTTCGGCTCCCCACTCTGTCTCTGGTGAACCCTCCCAGCGCCTGCTCCTCTGGCCTTACCCCAGTGCTTGTATACACAAATAAATATATCCTCAAAAACAAACAAACAACCCAAAAGTGTCCCAAAGGGCTACTGTGCTCTCACGCTATGTTAAATAAATAATCCCCTACAATCTTGTCGGTGTTGAAGAGATGCCATCATAGTTCACACCCACAGCCCTCATGTCCTCATCTCTGCAACGTGGGTGATTTATATTATTCAAAATGCGTGCAGAGGCTGACACAGGACCTAGGGACTAAGAGCGAACTGCAGGAGGAAGGGTCAGGCCCAGAGACCTTCCTGAGTTCTGGCAACTGGTGGATAACAGAAGAAAGAGAATCACTCACCTGTGGGGTTATGTCGGATGAAAAATAGAAAAGGTCTGTCTACTATAAACCAGGGAGGCGATGACCTCGCAATTAGAATTGCAGCTGGGGAAGGAAAGCAGAGCATGTTACACACTCAGTGAGACCGGGAGCAGCTCACTCCTCCCCCGGCATGTTCAAGGACACACTTAATTCCTGTCTGGGAGGCCGGCCAAGTTAAAACGACACAGTGCTCGCCATTTATCAAACACCCAGCACGGGCAAGGCCCTTGACACCTGACCGTGTACCACCCTCTCTAACAAACCCATTTATTCCTTGTAGGGATTTTATGAAGATCGAGTGATATCGATGCTGTTCCAGCTCTTACAACAGCACTTGGGCGTTAACAAGCACTGGCACACAGTCACCGTTATTACAAGCAGGTTCTGACTGAGACCACCTTCCTCGCTGATGAGGCTGCTGTTCCTTTCAGCCAGCCCCAACCCTTTCTGTGCGTCAGGCCAGCACGCCCCTCAGCCATTGTCTGTGCATCCGCCGTCCAGTTTTCCTTCGCACTGGCCGTGGGGCCCTCATTTGGGATCTGCCACCTCGTGCTGCTATTCTACCCGTCTGGTGTCAACATGGACTTAGAGAGCAAGTTTCCTCAGGCTCGTGGGTCTCAGACAGGTGACCCGGCCACGGTCATCAATGTGGCCTTGGTTTGACAAGCTTTGACAAGCCAGGTGCCAGGCACAACTGCCCCATGCTGCAAATAGCCCAGGCCCTTCCTCCAGCCCTGGAAAGCATTAATGGCTGGTGGAAACATCTACAGCTAGGCAGCGTGCACTACTCAACTGTGCTTATGAAAAACAAATGAAACATTAGCACTTCTTATGGCCTCAACTATAGCCCCCCAAAATTCATCCAGTGGAAGCCCGAAGCCCCAGTGTGACTGCGTTTAGAGGCAGGGTCTTTAAGGAGCGATTTAACTGTGGGTGAGGTCATGAGGGTGGGGCCCTGGCCCAACAGGACTGGCGCCCCTACAAGCAGAGAGGTGCCAGGGATGCAGACAGAGGGAAGGCCTTGTGAGGACAGGAGACGAGGAGGCCACCTGCAAGCCGGAGAGGGGCCTTAGGAGAGGCCAGGCTCCCGACACCGTGACCTTGGACTTTCCCTCCTCAGAAGTAAGAGAGGAAGTTTCTGTCACTCGAGTCCCCATATTGTGTGGTGGCTTGTTAGGGTGACCCCAGCACAGCAATACAGCGGAGCTGGCCTCGCGGGCATGTGCCCGGGGCCACCACACAAGGCACCACGGCGAGTCCCGCCCGCAGTGCTCTGCTGCCACCCTGAGATGCCCAGCATGTTTTGAACAGGAGCTGCAGTTTCCTTTTGCACAGCACCCTGCAAACAATGCAGCCTGTGCAAACGATGCAGCCTGGCCTGACAGGGACGCCGGCAGGCCATACTGGTCAGTAACTTTTAGACATCACTTATGATCACTAGGAAATACAGACAGCCTCTCAAAAAGTCTAAGCTCTCATTCCAGGCCTCTGCTTTAAGGGCTATTTTAATGGAATGAAAATTAAACGAAGGTAATCAAGTGCCTGTTGTGAGTGTAGATGGTGCTTCTTAATGAGCAGGCATAGCTGACCCAGTTACCAGCGGAGCTAAGCTATGAGTTCTCGGAGTTTGGCTAGATCTACCCATCCCATCTCGTATGGACAATGAGGGGGTAAACCAGCCTAAGAGTATTCCATTTTCTCCTTCATTACATCAGCCATGAAGGAGAAGGCAGGTGCAGATGCGCTAATTATCCAGGAAGGCCCACAGCAAACCTGCCCCAATTCAGCAGGACCTTGCGAATTCTTCACTTTGCCCCAGAGTCCCCTGGCTGGTGACTTTCCGATCAGCTGGCAGCGTGTTTCAGAGTGAAGGTGGTCTTTCCTGGCCATCAGGGACCAGCGAGCCACCCCTCAGGCCGGCTGCTGGCCATCAGGGGCCAGCGAGCCACCCCTCAGGCCGGCTGCTGGCCATCAGGGGCCAGCGAGCCACCCCTCAGGCCGGCTGCTGGCCTCAGAACCTGAGGTGACAGGTTGACAGGGCGTGTCGTCTGTGCTCGGATCACCCAAGACTGTTTTCACACTCTGAAGGGGGGCCGAGACATGTGACCCCACGGCCCACGAGCAGGAAGGCCATGCCGCTGGACCTGACAGAGCAAGGCCCTGACTCGTGTCCTGGAGGACTTCTCTCGCTAATGGGCTTTTCTCAGTGAAACTGACTGTGAGCTCCATGGATGCAGGTTCTCAGTCTGTCTCAGATCAGCGCTGCTTGGGGGTGCCCAAACCTAGGCCTGCGGCTGGCGACAGGCATTGCAATGGCTTTGCTGAGAGAATGAGTGAGAGGGAGCATGCTGTGCCCAAGCCCAGCCCTGCCCCAGCCCTGATCCAGCTCTGCCCCAGTCTGGCCCTGCCCCAGCCTGGCCCCAACCAGGCCCCAGCCCAGCCCAGCCCAGCCCAGCCCAGCCCCAGCCCAGCCCTGCTGCATGACCCAGGCCTTACTTGTGGCTGCTGAAGCTTTGGTTCCATCTTCACTGACTTCAATCTTTGCTTTTTGCAAGATGTGCGACACATGAAGGTTTTCTGACCCTGTTTTCAGAAAACAAAACAGAAACAGCCATTAGCCTGAGAAGCAAGCTGCCTGCTGGATGTGAAGTAACCTCCTTCACACCACAGGGCCGGTGCCTAGCCAGCGACTGAAGCCAAGAGGACTTCAGGGTCACCTCGCAGGAGGGACTCCTGGCCCCCGTCACCCCAGCCCCCACCATTAAAAATTTGATCACATGAAATGAAAAAGGAGCAGAGCTTGGAAAAGGCAGCCCAGACCCCCGGACTCAGCCCAGACTCCTGGACACAGCCCAGACCCCCGGATGCAAGCCAACGGTGCTACTCTTCAACTACGGAGGCGTGCAGGCGGGGAGCCGCGGCCGGTGTTAGGGAGCCTGCCCCCACATCTCAGGGCTGGTCAGCAGCAGGACTTTTCGCAGAAGAAGCCGCCCCTCTCCCGGGACGCCAGCAGGAGAAGCAGAGGCCTGCGGAGCCCAGACGGGCAGACGCAGCTGGGCGGACTCACTCTCCTCGTGGAATCCTCGCTATCCCAGCAGCAGCCCCTGGGGTCTGCGGTCAAGGGGACCCACATGGGAGCAGCGTCAGCCCCGCCGGGACACAGCTGGATGCAAAGGCAACAGCGCTGAGCGGCCTGGTTGACGCCGGGCTCCTAGGGGACCCAGCGTGGCTGAGGCACGTCGGCAGGACCAAGTCAGCTGCGGGGTCAAGAGAACCTCCCAGGAGAACTGGGGCCTCTGGTCCCCTGCAGGGTAAATGGAAAAGTGTCCGGCGTTTCCGGCCTCCCGCCATCGGCGTGATGATGGACACCTGCGGTTCTGCACGCCTGCCCAAGTGGGCATGCGCGAGTGGGTGCACCTGGGCTGAGACACGGAAGTATACGGGCGGCACCACGAGGACGCCAGCAGAGCAGCAGAGCAGAAGAACAAGACAGGCAGAGGCAGAGAAAAGCAGCAGCAAAGCAGCTAAGAGAGCGTGAGATGCACCGGGGGCTGGGAGGCCTGCCCGCCTCCTGGCTCCTCGGCCCCCAGCCTGCCATGGACCTGGTGACCTCTGATAATAAAAGCCTAAAAGCCACCGAGGGCTCCAGGACTCCTCCTTGACCCGTCTGCCAGAATCATCCAGAACTTGCTCTGTGCCCTTGCTGGCACCACATCCTCCCTCCAAGCACGTGTGAGCTCCAATTAGTGTTTTGGGGGTTACAGAGAATGACCCTGAAGGGAAGTGCAGGTGGAAGCTGCCCGGCAAGCTTCATGAGGCTGAGGAATCTGGCGGAGACCCAGACTCGGGCTCTGAGGGCTGGGTCAGGCCTGGAGCGCGCATCTCGAGCATGCGCTCAGGCACTGCTCCGCCGCGCCGTGCTGGATGGAAGCGCGGGGCTCCGAGGGCCAGCAAGGCCACGGGCTTGTCGCTGCTAGGGCGGAGCGGGCAGGTGCCCCCTGGCAAAGCCGGGGGGCTGGACACGGGGTCAGCGGCTAAGTTCAGCAGAAAGTAAATGGAAAGAAAAGTCAAAACAAAAGATTATGTTTTAAATTGAACATACTTGTTATTTTTGCAAAATTAGCCTTTGATGGATCGAACATCTCAGTGATGCCAAGAACTTTGAGCGGCTCCTTCAAATCTGTCTGCGCTTCAGCTGTGAACCTACCATAAAAGCAGAAAATTGGGGGAAATCATGACGCTGTAAATGAGATAAAGTGACATAATCTGCTTCAGTGAACAATTTTGACAAATAAGTTTTTCTTAGAGTACACGCAGATCACCAGTCTAAGACATACACAAGGCTGTCAAGCAATGTGATCTCAGTAGAAATCCAAAAAACTGAAAAATACATAGATCGTATCTTGAAATTTAATCCCAACATTTGAGTCTAGGTGAGCAGAGAAGAGCTCTCTTGCAAACCTTGGCTGAAGAAGCAAGCAGTGCACAGTAATATAGGGGGGTCTCCTGCGCCCACCCCAGAACTTAGGGAGCCCTCCAGAAGCACTTTCTCTTCTGTTGGTGGGGACAGGCGGGGGTTTGGCAAGGTGCTGGAACATCTACATTTCTTCCCCATATGCAGTCAAAGACCCGCCATGCTTACTGGGCTTGGGGGCGGTCGGAAGAGAGGAGATACATTCCTGCTGGGTTCTGCTGGGATTGAAAGCATTTTCATCTTAAAACGGGGGTAGGGGTAGGTGAGATGGTATTGTATGTGGATATAGTGAGTGCTCCCGGTTAGCTGCAGGCTACCTGACCCTGTGGCCCACATATGTCAAATGTCAGTTATTAAAACTATCATCAGAGGATATTGTACTAGGTTTCATGTCATCCTGGAGACCAGCAAGGGTCGGGGAGCAGACCGTCATCCCGAAAGAGCTAAAATGGCAATCCACCATTTTAACTGTAATTCACCTACAGTGTCACTCTACTATTCATGTACATCAAGCATTGGCTACATGAACAGTTATTTTACAATAAACATTAGGCTTGGAAGGGTTACTAACGCTTATTAATATACTGCTCTGATCGTTTAACTCAGTGACTGGAGAATAAAAAGCTATTAGAATGAGTAGGTATCTCCACGGCCACCGAGCCTGAGCGGTGAGAAGTCCTGGATACTTCCAGAACAATAACAGTGAAAAACTCATAGAAGGGGAATCTTCATGTTGCTTTCACAGGTCTGGACAAAACATTCTCTGTCCTGTTAAAAATGTAGTATTCTGACAGAATTTCTGATGACTTTTTCCTTGGTCTGAAGTCGTAACAGCTCAAACTTCACCTCTATTATATTTTTAGGGTATAACAGAAAAACTGTATCAGATACTAATGGACAAATTCTGCCTCGTGGAAAACAGTATGTTGCTTTCTCAAAAAATGAATAGAAACACCGTAGGATTCAGCCATTCCATTTCTGGTATATTTCAGAAGGAAATGACATCTGTATTTTGAGGAGGTAGCTACATTCCCATATTGACTGCATGATTATTCACAATGGCCAAGAAATGGAAAATCTAAGTGTCTGCTGAAGGATGAACAGATAAAGAAATGCAGTCTATAGGTGCAGTGGGATATTCGTGATTGATTTAAAAAAAGATGGAAATCCTGCCTTGTGTAACAACGTGGATGAAGCCTGAGGGTACAATGCCAAGTGAAATAAGCAGAGAAAGACAAATACTAGACAACCTCCTTTATATGTGACATCTAAGGAAACCAAGCCAAACTTAAAGACTGGTGGTTACCAGAGGGAGCGGAGAGAGTGGAGCACATGGGTGAAGGTGATCAGAGTATAGATGTGCATTTATAAAATGAGTAAGGTCTACAGGTGTCATATACACCTGAGGCCCACGGCTGACAGTACTGCCTGCGGATTTGGAAGTTGGGAAGAGAGTAGAATTTAAGTTCTCACACAAAAAACATAACTGTGTGAGGTGATGGATGTGTTAACTTACTATGGTAATCAGTTCCCAGTGTGCACATATATCAAATCATTAAGTCACATACCTTAAGCTTTGACAACGTTGTATATCAATTATATCTCAAGGAGAGGGAGAGAAGAATTCTGGGCCTCAGCACTCTCCCCTCCATGGCCTGAGTTCAACACCTGGCGCAGCAGACCTCTCTTGTCTCCCCTGCTCCTCCCCTCAGCAGTGTATTTCAGTAGATTGACCTGTTCTGTTCCCCACTCTGCCTCTGGTGAATCCTTTCCCCTCCCACACCTCTGGCCTGTACCCCAGTCCCTCTATGCAGAAAAAGAAAAAAAACCTGCCTGGTTGGCTTCAAAATCTATCTCGATCACCTAGGTTCTGGACCTTGGCCTGCAGGCATTGCCAGCTAAGCTGAAGGAACACCTCAACTGAAACTCCTAGTCAGAATACAGGGATGACCCCAGACTGTGGGTTTTCATCAGCTGCAGGCGCCTTTCAGCCTTGTGACTAGAGACATGTAAAAAGCCCTTCCCGTGACCTAAGAGCTGGTGCCCCTCTGGTGGCTCAGAGACCATGCTGCCTCGTCTCTCCTTCCCCATAACTATTCTCCTGACACATAGGAGGCTCACCTTGTGTTCCCAGCATGCAATTTCTGCAAAATGAAACAGGTGCCACAGTGTGCCCTGTGTCAGCCCCCTGCTGTCACTCCCTGAATCAGTGCCTGCTGCTGGGGGGCTCCCATCACTCTTTGCGAGAAAGGGCACTTACTTGGGCAGGACGACCTGCACCCGCTTGGGCACCATGGTGCTCATCCAGCTGTCGATGGTCTTGGAGCTGATGTGCGGGATGATGGCCGACAGCGGGGTGGAGCTCTCGGTCGGCAGCGCGATCAGCATGCTGACGCTTTCCCCATGGTAGGGCAGCTCGATGAAGTTGTACCACAGGTCCCCGGGGGTGCTGGTCGACCCTAAGGGAATCAGAGGGAGGTTCAGTGTCTCCCTGGTAACTTCCAGGAATGGCAGCTTCAAGGGAAGAGATTGAGGTAGCTTCAGAGGGAAGAGAGCAATTCAGCTGGAGAACACTCCGTTCCCAAACACAGCTTCTTCAGAAGGACAAAGGGCACTTATTTCTTCCTTCTGCAGTAAAGGACTCTTCCTTTTGTTAAGCCATGTCTTAGCAGGATGCTGGGGGGCATCGCTAAAATCACAGCAATTGTGCTGAGTGGAATTTAAGCAGCTCATCGGGCACTCAGGACACGGTGCTTTGCAAGTTCGCCCTGATCAGAGAAGCAGGAATCTGAGCTGCCTGCCTGTGGGTCTTCTGGCTGAGCCCACCTGTGCGTGTGAAGAGGACAGAGGGAATAAGCAGCATCCACAGGGTCGACCAAAGTCAGCAGTTAAAAGGGTCCCCCCTCCCTGACCTATGGGGCAAGGGACACCAAAGAGGCAAGAATGGAAGGGCTCTGTGAGAAAGCTGTGTCAGCAACAACAAAACTGTCGCCAGTAAATCAGCAAATTCAAGACAGACTTCAAGGTCCACGGCATCGCTAGACCTTGCAGATCCCAGCACAAACGGCTCTCAAAAGATGGGGTACATTTTAATAACCCCCCTTGTTTTCCTTAGTGCATAGGAAATATCAAATAGACACATTAAGCAGACACCTGCCTGAACTTTGCAAAAATCCTTGAAAATGCCAGCTCTCTTCCTTGCAGAATGTCTGACACCCGCTGGACGGTTCCTCTCTCCCTGGTGCCACTTGTGCTTCCAGGGGTGGTAGCCCCAGCTCACCCCTGTAGGGCCCGAGGAGCCCCCTCTGCATCCACCTTTCAGAGAGGTCGCGGGGAACCTTTGTGGCTCTCTGAGGTGAATGGTGATGAACAGAACCCTTAATGGGAAATAACAGCCCCCAGAATCAAATATCTACAAGTGTGGAGATTCAGAACTCTCTGTGAGTGGTGGTCTGGGATGACCCGGTTCCTGGGAAGCCCCCAAGGTACTCCTGACCCCTACCCTACTCTGCAGAAATAGTCTACAGGGAGGCAGTGGCTGCACACGCTGTCACGCGAAGAACTCTTCTTGGCCTGGAAATGCAGAGACTACTTTCAATATTTAAGATGACTAGGGATTTGATGCAGACATTATCAGGGGTTATTACGCTGAGGTGTGTTTAGAGGATGTTTACTTTCTGCCTTCACTGTATTTGAGGATTTTTCTGTGAGCGTGAAATTCCACTAAAAAATATTTCGGGCTTTTTCTAAATGAATGTTTCTGTCCTCAAAATCTCATGTTCCAGGGGGCATGTGTCAGAGACCATCCCTCTCCTCTTCTATACGTTGCCCTCTCCTAAGGCCACAACATGAGTCTTCTCAGAGGTCTTGGGGGCATCTGGGGTGCAGGTCAGAAGACACATGACAGGAATAGCAACGTTCTAGCAAAGTAACCAAGAACAGCCAGACTGGGCGGAGTTCCAGGAGACACGGGCAGGGAGGCCTGGTCAGCGGGGCTGGCCGGACAGGGAGGAGATGGCAGGAGACGGTGAGCGGCCAGGGGCCCAGGGGCCTGCAGTCATGAAGGCCGCTCGGGGCCACTGCGCTGCGGGTTTTCCTCGGGGTCGCCACAGGACAGGATGCCCTCTCAGCACGAAGGGACGCCCTCGGACTCCGCAGCCACGAGAGGAGCTGGGCTCCAGGTCCAGTCACTTGGCAGAGACCTGATGACCAGCACAGCAAGGAGCATAAGAGGGATGGCACCAAACAGTCAGTGTTTACCTGAGAGGGGCCGAGAGCCGCAGCGCTGAGGAGGGGCCTTCCATGGGCCACAGGAAAGAAGAGGACACCTCTAAGTAGAGTTCAATGACAGGACTCCTTATAAAGTACAGTGCAGGGCCTCCCTGGTGGCGCAGTGGGTTAAGCAACGCACTGTGAAGCAAGTTGCAGCCACTGCAGCACGAGTTCAATCCCTGCAGTCAGCCGGGGAGGGGACCCTCATGGCGCAGCAGACCTCTCCTGCCTTGCCCACTGCTCCCCTCAGCAGTGGATTTCAGTCAATCAGTCTGTTCTGCTCCCCACTCTGTCTCTGGTGAATCTTCTTACCTCCTGTGCCCTGCTCTTGGATGCATAAATAAATAAAATCTTAAAAAATATAGTGCAGAAGGCACCATTAAGGATTGTCCCAGCCAGGCTCCATTGCCAGCCTTAGAAAGGCAAGGGTGGACCCTCCCCCCATCTACTAACTCCGAAAACCAGGAACTACAAGACAAACCCAGAAACCCAACACCGAAGAGAAAGCTTATAAACAGCCTAGTGGGGAGAATTGCAGCGATACAGACAACCCAGGAAGCGCTCCAGACCTGGTGAGTTAAGTCTCTAACTTTAGGGATACTAGGGAAGGAGTGGGTAGTCGAGTCAGGCTGAGGGAAGCCTCACAAATAGAGACCGCGGTGACAAAGAACAGTTAACCGGCTTAAGCCAATCTCTAAACTGAATGGGGGATGGGATGTATTTAAGCCACAAGTTGGACCAGAAAGGCGTGCTTGGTGCAGCAGACTAACAACCTAACTAGGGAAAACCCACAGCCTCAGCGCCCGCCCAGTGGGGAGCCCCAAACATAACCTTCCGTACTCTAGAGCACTGGGAAGTGCAGAACCTCCACGGAGCCTAGGTGCTCAAGCCCTGGAGCTACGCTCCCTCCTCCCCCCACAAAACCAACAACTTCAGCTAGCAGCAACTTTGGCATAAGTGCTGCACCCGCCCGGCAACCCGATCCCAGTGCTGGCACCCCTGCAGTCTCTGAGATCTCTGCAGGGAGCTGTGTGAGGACAAACCAACCGAACCAGTCTCCTCTGCAGTGCCCCAGAGTCACTGGACTC
>JAGFMF010011501.1:19133173-19267310 GCA_019455555.1 Galemys pyrenaicus
TGCACAAGGGACTGAGGTGATGGTGCACGGGTGAAATGGTGGTGGGTACCCCCTGGGGACTACAAATGATGTCAAATATAACTAATAAAAAAAAGAAAAGAAAAGAAAGGCAAGGGTGGGGCAGGGGGTGGTGACCCAGAAAAGGGGCTCTTGGGCACCGCCCACACACTGGTGGAGGGAGGCAGTGGCCAGGGTGACTGCAGGTGACCCCAGGGCCCCAAGCTTTTACCCACAACTGCTGGTCCCTCCCACCACATTAACCCAACAGGAAGCCAGGGAGAGGAGCCCACAATGCAACCCCCTGAGGGGTTCAGAACAGGATGGAAGAGGGTGGAGAAAGGAAAGCCTGAATCAGGGGAGGCCAAGGGAACAGACCCGGTCCCCAGTAGCTTTGCAGAGCTGGAATCTTTGACAGTCATGTATTTGTGCATGACTTTCTGTAAAATACACACATGTATAGTTGGACAAACCCATTCTCCATGGAGGAGCAACCGGACATGTGCTATCACGTGGGACATGCTGTACACTCAAGAAAAGCATGTCTCATGCTGTGCATACATTTTAACGTTGCCTGGGATGTCTCTGCAATCCATGCATCTTAGCCTTGACTGAGTTGTTTATCTCTCAGCCACAGAACCAACATACAGTGATAGAGGCCTCCCTTCCTTTTAAATTTTTATTATTAGAATGCAGAATGAGCACAAAGATTGGGCTGAAATAAAACAGCCTTGCCCTGGAGAGGCGCTGGTGGGCACGCCAGCATCTGATGACGCTTCCTGGGTGGCAGGGCTGAGGTGTGATGGGGCATAGGCATGGGCTTTGGGCACAAGGAACCTCCTGTTATTCTCTGTATGTGCTGGCTTCTGTTTTTGTGGAAATCATGGTTCTTCTGAGCATGATAATGTTCCCTGGGGCTTTTAAATACCTCTTACCCTTTTTCAAAAATGTACTGAGCGAATGACAAAATTTCATCCAGAAGCTCAGTGAATGGAAAGTGAAAGGGAAAGTGACTATCGTGTCCCTCACCCGAGTCATTTCCCCAGTCTCTTCATCCCAAAGAACGAGGAGGCTGGGTACATGTTCACGATAATGAATGTCTACTGGACATGCGAGGTGATATTGAGACCCACCTGGACAGGTTTAAAGTGCAGACAGAAAGGCTAACTTTCAGAGGAAAAAGAAGATTAATTTAAATTGTATCATAAGTGCATTAATGAAACCGGATTTCCGAAAGAATCACTGATGGGACCACCTACCAATGCCGTGAGGCAAAAGCCCGTCACTGACTTAGTAATCTACGCTGAGGCAGTGACAGCAGAAGTGGGTCACATCATTCCTTCTCCACTGCCAGCCTGACTATAAAATTGATACATGATGATTAAAATGTTTTCAAATTCCAATAGAGAGAAGTAATCACTTGAAATACTGTCACTATTAACATTTTATGGGCCATCCAGCAGCACTCTCTGCAGACACCTCAACACAGACAAAGTGTTTCACACTCAAGAGGTAAACCAGCATCTTTCTAAACCGAAGGATAGTGAGTGCTCTGCCTCGTGGATGTGCTGGCTTCTGTTTGTGGAAATAGCGGTTCTTCTGCGTGTGTGTGATGATCCTCAGAGTCTAAATTCCCTGTGTGGGCCTGCTGGGTTAAGGGCTCTAGAAAGTTCTACAGACCCAAACTTCAGTGCTCCCAGGCACCCATCCCCCTGCACCAGAGCCAAAAGGTATTGTCAATCTCCATACTGTTTGCTAATCTAATCAATGGAGAAGCAATCTCATTTTACTTTTATTTCTCGGTTGGTAACACCTGATGGCTGGTGAAGAACTGACAGTCCTCTCATAGATTTAATGCCTGTTTATATTTATTTTGTGAATTGCCCATTCGTTCTAAAATTTCCAATCTAAAAGTCTATGACGTGATGTATTATTACATGACCTTTGTATGGGGTTCCCTGGCGGGGCTCCCGCTGCAACAGACCGAGTTCGATCCCCGGCCAGGGAGGGACCCACAGGGCGCAGCAGACCCCTCCTGCCTCCCCGCTGCTCCCCTCAAATCCTATTGCCTCCACCCCCATACCTCTGGCTTATACCCCAGTTCTTCTGTGCAAAATAAATAAATAAATAAAATGTTACAATGAAGGAATAATTCCTAAAAAAACCCCACAAAAACCAAAAACACAAAGACTTACCCTGAGCTTTTCAAAAACCCTGCTCTCTCCCCTCTTCCCTTTGTCAGAAATAGAAAGTCAGACTTGCTCTGGAACCCAGAGAAAGCACGGAGGCCCTTCTGTGGCTGGCTCGTTCTGGAGTGGGTCTCACCAAGGCCAACTTACCGCACCGGAACACGGAGAGCTGGGCCAGCATGGGCACCTGATAGGCCTTCCCGTCCGCCGCCACAAACGTCCGCTTCTTCGTGTTCTCAGGCTGGAACCGCGATTTCCACAAGCCCTTGAAGTACACGGCGTTGACCAGGACCAGCCTGGTGAGGCCGCCTTCAATCATATCTGGGGAAAGCAGGTTGTCGATCATACCTGCAGCATCAAAGAACAGAGTGGGAGACTCAGGGCGGGCAAGGCCTCTGCAGAGCATGTCAAGTGGAAAAGCAAAGACGTTTTAAAAACACTTTCAAGGGAAACTCTCGATGACATTGACTGGGCTTCTGGTTTTTTCCTCACCAAAAATAAAAGCTGGCAAGTTATAACCAGAGAACCAGACAAGGCTTTAGAGAGCCTCTGTTTGGAGACCACCAAACTTTTCCTCAAGTTGTCCTCTTAGGACTATTTCCCTCTAGCCTCGTGTTCTAGAAAATGTTACTCATCCTAATAATAATTCTTGATTAATCTTTCATTTCCCCACTTTTGCTGCTAAAGGACACTCAGGACTGCGGGCAGGGCTGTGGGTTCCCACAAGAGAGCAGCTACTGTTTTGCTGAGACACTGGGCTGATTTAATCCCAGTCAAAAGTAAGGGGCACGGCAGCCATGTGGCTTTATCAAGGAGACAAGCTCAATTTCTAAGATTTCAGAAATGGTGGGCGCAGGTTTGGAATCCCAGGTTATCTCCAGGTCCAGGAACCAAAGGGGAGTTTTGATGAAAATCGGGACTGAGAGAGGCTTTAGTATTACAGAATAAAAGGAAGTGGTCTATTGTAGAACGGAACTAATTCTGAAGAAAAATACTCTTCATAGGATGTCGGAGCAAACACAACTGCTTCAGCCTCTGGATGCCCTTTGAGGCCAAGAAGAGCCTTCTGTGGTGCTATAGGTGTTTGAAGCTCCGGTTTCTCTTAGGTAACTTTGCTCAATCTTTGAAGCCCCTTTGTGTGAGTGCATGTGCGTGTGCTTTAAGACAGGTCACTAATACCCAAAGCTATTAAAAATTGGTTCACTGTAGCTTTTACTAAGCACATTTTAAAAAGCAATTGTAATGAGTCATATAAATACAAGTTGTAATAGTTTGAAAGGTGAGTGTAAAACCAGTGTTTTCCGAAGGCTCACGAGTGCCTAATTCAGCAGAGAGACCTTGGAGTCCTTTTAAATGAAGCGCAGGATCCGATGTACAATAAACCAGCCTTTAAATGATTCCTGGTGGCAGTGGCTTCGCCACCTCGTGGTTTAGTTTCTTTCGTCACTGCTCCTTACTTACACAAGGGGGCGCCAACGCCACTTTACATTAGGTCTGGAAGGAAAACCCATCCACTATAAATAAATGGCCATCCTTCAGTACAAGGCTGCCTCTGGGAACAGACGCTGTCCCGTGGAAAGGAAGCTAGAACTCTGTGCTCCAGTGACAGCAAGCTCCTTAGACCTGAGTCCCGATAGTGAATGTTGTTTCTCTCCTGTTCTGGGAACAATACCCAGCCCAACCCCGGCTGGCCTTCAAGGCATAGCTCAACGCATTCTTCTTATGCACCTTTTGCAACCCTCCTCCCATCCCCAGGCACTTCCTGAAGCCCAGAGCTGAGCACCATCATGCCCCGGTATTTCATTCTAGCCAAACGTCATGCATTCATCTCCCCCAAGTAAACCATGAACTAAGTGCACAAGAGCCGGGACTGGGTCGTTGGTTCATTTTTTAAATCAAGTCCAGCTCTGCGCCCAATAAATATCTGAAGGAATCTCGCCAGCCCTTTCTTGCTGAGCTAAGTAAAGCCACTAGTTGCCACTGGTAGGAACTAAGCTATAAGGGAGCATATGCAAAGGCTCAAGAGAGAAAGGTGATGCGGGCAGTTTGCCATCAGTGACTGCCATCAGCACGTGTCCATCCTCTACCCGCCTGCCCGACCTCTCTTGGATGCCCACTTCCATGTGCCAGGGACTCTACTGGGAGAGCAAACAAACCAAAACATGAACCTGCCCTCAAGGAGCTGTGGACTAGACAGAGGTGCAGCAGACATAAGTCTCTTGGAAAAGAGGACAGCCCCAACTGTTGTAGCTACTCTGGAGGGCGAGAACTCAGGATGTGCGAACAAATACGAGGGGGATCTGATCTGGCCCGCAGGGTCAGGGAGGGATGGGCCCTTGAGGAAGTGTTGTCACTTAAGCTGAGACTACAAAATAACTTACACTTGTGGAACATCTGCTCAGTGCCGGGCACTTTGCTAAGTGCTTTGTGTGTATTGCTATTGTCGTATTCATGCTCCCACAACCTCAATGCTGTTGTAACTTAGTAGGGCTACATGTGGACTCTGAGGTCCAGAGAGGTTAAGTAAGCTGCCCAAGGCTACATAGCCAGTAGGTGGCAGAAGTGACATTCAGCTGGGCACCACTGCTTTTAGCTAATGTGCCCGCCATGTGCTGGTGAGTGAGCAGGCGAGCATAATTTAATAAAGGGAAGAGGAGAAAAGAGCGGGGGAGTAGGATACATGTGGGGGGCCTGCAACCAGAGAGGGTGTCCCTTCCTGGAGAGAGGAGAGAGGCCACATGGCCGGAGAACAGTGTGCAGGGCAGGCTGAGGCCGTGGGGGCGCATGCAGGGCAGGCTACGTCCCAACCACACCGGACAGGGCCTCTGCTGGCTCTCCCGGGTTCTGCGGGCAGAAAGTGCCCCGTGTCCGGCAGGGAAGAGGCAGCCTTCTGCCTGGCAGAGTTCTCCAGGCCCAGTTACGTAGACATGTCTCTCTCAGGGGCACGTCACCCAAGGGGGCCGTGTGGCAATCGCTGGGAGCCTTTCCCATCAAGCGGGCAGCGGCCAGAGATGCGACTTGCTCAGCGATGTTCAAAACAGTCCCACCCAGAGAACCCTGCCCGCAGCACCCCTGTCCCCCAGCACCCCCGGGTTTTCAGGACATGGAGACACTCATGGGTGTCTGATTCCAAAACCTCGCTCTTTTTTGCATGGTAACAAAGTATCTTTGCTTTGGTTTCTTTTTTTCAGGATAAATTTTTGTGCTGAATTTGCCAGGAATGTGATCCCCATGCAAATGGAGGGGCGCCTGTACTTACTGGGTTTGGAAATCTACCAAGAGGCTTGCACCTTTTCAGCAACAACTGTGTCCACACAGGGAATGCAGCTGGTGGCTTCGTGTCACCAGTGCACAAATACCTCTCCTGGTCTTGCTTTTGTAGCTGTCCTGTCACAATTATTCCAAGAATGTGACTGCTTTGTTATGCACTCAGGTACAGGCCCCCCACCCCACCCCCGGGCTTAACTGTGCAGAACCACATACATAAATGACTTTTGTTTTTTGCTCCTATTACAGTCTGACATTCTTTTTTTTTTTAATTTTGTGTGTGCAAAGGTTCCATAAGTGATTAATTCTTTCCAAGAGCATATGCCACATCTCTGTTCACAATCAGGGGCCGGGGTGAGAAGCACTCAGCTTGCCCCTCCTGGAGAGGCAGGGAGTGGTGTCTGCAGGGAGCGGTGACTCCGAGGACGCATGCTCAAGTGCCCGGAGAGCTGCCCGGTAGTGCAGGCGACTCTTGTGACTTAAGATGACTGTCATGGAGGAGGAGAAGGGGGTGCAGTGACAGGCCACAGCCCCCTGGTCACCAAGTGCCTCTGCTTCCCATCACAGGCTCCGGGAGACCATGAAACGGGCTGCACGGGCTGGTCCCTGACCGGTTCCCTGACCGCCGTGGTTCCAGGAAGGCAGCTGGGTGGCACCGTCCCTGGAGAGAAGGGCCTGCTCGCCCCCCATGTCCATCCCCCTCTGGTTACTCCAACAGCTGCAAACGTGCGCATACAGTCTGGAGGTGGCAGCAGAGGCCGGGGAAGGAGAACCCGCTTTAATGCAGAACAGGACCTGCGTCTAAGCACAAGTCCCAGGAAAGTCTGACGTGACTCAGGAACGTGACCTCACACTCCAGAGGCTCCCAGAGTTTGGACTTTGGGTCCCTGGGTCAGTCGTGGGTGTGCTGCGGCCCCACTGCTGGCCTCCCTATGGAGTCTACCAAAGGGTCCCCAGCCCCCTGCGCTTCGGCGGGCGCTCTCCTCCAGGCTCGGGCCCTCCATCTCCTCCTGAGGTCTCCACCTGAACCTCGGCTGACAGGTTTACAGGACTAAAGCGCTGAGGGCTGCGGTCTCCAGCGAGGGGAGGGGGGGGCCGGGGGGGGGGGCCAGGCCAGTGCACACCGGTGGGTCCTGTGGAGAGGCTGTAAGCCGGGGTACAGAACAGCCCAACTGGCCCCCAAGAGGAGCAGCAACTTCCGCTAAGGACCGAAGCCAGAGGGCGCGGAGAGAGAGAGAACAATCCCGGCTGCTATAGTCCCAGGACCTGCCAGGAGCCGGGACGGCAGATGAGAGGGCAGGAGGGAGGAGCAGGGCCCCAAAGAGGCCAGGTCAGGGCTGCGAGGCGGGAGGAGCTAGCGGGGCTGCGCTCTGCCCTGCAGCTCGGGGTCCAGGAGAAACCCCCAGGGGGCCGGGGCCGAATGGCGCAAGAACGGCAGTAGGGGGCCAGGCGTCGCACCCCTTGCCCGGCCCAGCCCTCACGTGCCCCCCTCAGACACCCGCTGGGATCCTTCACGGCGCAGCAAACCAGCGCAGGCAGCGCCCACTCACCGCGGGTCTCGTTCTTCACCCACAGGTTGACCGAGTCGCAGGCGGAGGGCGGGTCCGCGAAGTTCACATTCCGGACCTCGCACTGAAACACGTCTTTGTTCCGGGTCACGAAGGGCGCCTCCATCTTGAAGCCGTTCTGCACGAACACGGCGTTGGCCACGGTGACAACGTCCTTGTTCTTCTTGGAGACGATGGCCTTGTTGATCTTCTTCAACACTTTCCCGACACCTGCGGAGGGGGCCAGAGCAGGGAGCAGTGTTCCCCCAAGAACTTGGGGTATTCATTATGAGTTTTAACTGAGGTGAGGTTGGTTTTCACTGGGGATGCGATTTGAGGGATGAGTGTGCACCTCCTCAGGCGTCACCCCACACCTACCAACAGGGGACCCCAGATCCTCCGCCCTCCTCCAAGAGCTAAGAAACATTTTCTACAGTGTGGTAAATAAGAACAGTGTGAACGAGGTAAGTAGGGGTAGGTAACAAGAGACTAAGTCTTCTCGGTGGCCTGTGTGATAAGAAGGGGTTGTTGGGGGAGGGGGGGGACAGGCACATTCCAGGCACTGCCAGAGCTTCCCAAGACACCCTGGGCCTGAGGAGGTGCTCCCCCCAGGAGGCAGCCAGGGAGGGGCGAACCAAAGGAGGTCCCCTCCACTCCTTTTCCTTAGCAGTCTGAAGTGCTACCTCCCGTCTCACGGAAGATTTAGATTCTTTTTTCCATGGTGGGGGGAAAACGAATAAAATAAGCATTGGAGAGACCATAAATATCACCGTGTGCCACCATCCAAGAACGATGTGATTTTTACTTGGAATCAAGCTCAAAAGTTAATTTTATGGCAACGTAAGCTTTCTTCTACACGGCCATTCATACATGCTCCATTTAGTTTTAGAGCAAGGAAAAGGAAATAAGTTACCAGGATGAAATGTGTTTCTACAGAGAGCTCAAGCTGCAGGTTCTTTCTGCCTGCTTGGGGTCTTCTCAAAATGACGCTGTCCTAAACCATCAGGCCGTCACCTTGCTGCTCTCCTGGAGAGCCCACCTGTCCCTGGCAATGTCTCTAGTAAGTGCAGGTGAGACGCCCGCTGGGTCACAGAGGTGGCTCCGCCCTGGGCAAGGCCTCTCTGGACGCCCATGTGCCGGTCCAGCCCTTATCCCTTCTGCTCACATGGCCTCTACCAAATCCCAGACAGATCCTCCCCTTTAGCCCAAAGTGTCCTGCCTCCATCCTCAGGGGAGCATCACCATTGTGGGTCCTCAAAGGCTGAGCCCGTCCTGGGAACCAAAGGCATCATGCACAGCGCAGCCCACCACCGGCAATTTGACAAAGAAAGAGCTCGGGAGGAGCTGCCGGCAGGCCAGCATCATGGAACTGCAGAAACACTGCATGCAATGAACCACAAAGACCCTGTTGCTCTTCTGGAATCGATCTGGCTGATGGCCGGGGGCATCAGAAAGGCTGCCAGCCCTGGCAGTGATTCGCCAGGAAGCTGTAAACCACCAGGAGTTTTCTGAACTTCCCAGCAAGGGGCAGGACAGGGCGTCTAAGTCCTTGTCCCTCCCGCTCCATCACATGAACACTCTGCGGGCTCATGTGGACGTCCAGTGCTGTGTCCCAGTGCAGGGCAGAGGCACAGGGCACTGGCCACTCCTGGGCACCCCGACATCAGTGAACAGGGGTGAGCAGAGCCAGGCAGGGAGCCCACTGTCTGTGGGAGGGGGCTCCTTCTGTCTTCCATCCCAGCTGGAGGCTGCAGTGAACCTGGAACCTGGCAGCCAGCAGGGATGGAGGAACCTGGTTGGAAAACTCCCTAGTTCTCCACTATTGCTAAACCAAGATGTGACAAGAGCTGTGCCACCGTGGGGTGGGTACACAGCCGGGCGCCAGGCAGCCCTGAGCGAGAAATCCCAAGAGGAAGCAAAGCAGTGGGGCCAGGAGTCCGAAGCGCCGAGATCACCAGAGGCCATTAGAAGCGGGGCTTTCTAAAGCCAACAAAATCTTTTCCATTGGCTTTACTGGAGAACATTTTGTGTCAGGTCTTTTGAGACAATAGAGATTCACGGGAAGTCCTGCACACAACACAGGTGGTCCTGGCTGCCCTCCCCCATTTTTGCCAGTGGCAATGTCTCTGGTGACTGCAGAATGTCTCCACCTGGACATCACCTCAGGACCAGCCACGGCCACGCTGCACAGCCCAGGGCTCCTTGTACTTTCACCCCCAGACGCGTCCACGTGCCCACGCAGTCCACAGGTGTCCCTGTGCGCCCCTGGCCACACCTTCCTACCCCCCAGCTTACAGGTTTCCAAAGCCCCTTCTCCGCCCTGACACATGCTCTGTGCCCCACAGCGTGCAGATGAGAAAGCTGTGGATTTGGGATCGAGCGAGCCCCAGACCCCCCAGCTGCAGAGCAGAGGTCAGAGGCCAGTTCCCCTAGCTTCCAGCACCACGTATCTGCCCCTAAAGGAGGTGGCCCCGAACCCAAGAGGGCCACACAAACCCCTGCTGGCTGCAAGGCGGCTGCTTGGGGCTGCGTGAGGCCCAGCAAGCAAGCTCAGGACGCAGGCCCCAGAGCCCTGCCACGGAGCGCAGGGCCCACACACACCGTTCACCCCGTATCTCATGGCCATGGTGAGCTGCTTCTTGGTCCTGCCGTCGGCGCCCAGCTGCAGCATCCCCAGGATGGACGCAATGCCGTGCGGGGACACCACGATGTTGTCATGAGGCCGGGACTTGACAATCTGGTTGAAGACCTGGATTCCAGTGTTGGAGCCTAGTTCCTCCAGAGCCAGAGAGTTGAACTGCGAGCACACGGAGGGCAGGGTCACGGTGGCCACAAGGAAGAGGGGAAAATGCCAATTCATGGTTCCTTCCGGCCAGGACAACCTGCAAAATTGGAAAAAACAACCTTAATTCTATCTAAACACACACTCTGGGAGGACAACTTAGTAACAGCACGTGTGAATGACTGCAGTTGAGTGCTCTCTAGTTAGGGTAGGCAGTGTAGACGAAATCACTGTCAGGCAAGGAGGGGACGGGGCCTTCCCCCGGCAGAGCCCAACCACATGCCAGACACCATTCTAACTGGTGCTCAGTTCTCGTAAGCACCCTTCATCCAATTAAACCAGTCTCAGCCTATCGCCGCCGTGTGCCAAGTACATACGTAGTAAACATGCCGGACAAGCCCCCGACTCCCGGAGCTGGCGTTTGAAGGGGCGACGGACAATAAGCCAAGTCAGCGATAAAGCCGTTTCAGAGAAGGATCTGAAGAGAACGACCCAGGACTGAGGGTGTGAAGCGCTGGGTGGGCATGACCATGGGGGGATCAGGGAGCTGCCCCCCACAGAGGGAGCACACACATGAAACCGTGTGACGAGAAGAGCCCATCATGGACTGCTTGGGGAGGGTGTGCAGGCAGCGGCCAGCGTGCAAAGGCCCTGAGGTGCACATGAGGCGTGTGAGAGGTTTGTGTGGCTCAGAAGTAAGGGGGGTGGAAGAAGAAAGGGGGGAAGGGGAGCAGCAGGCCAGGCAGGAGCGGTCTGCTGAGGCAGGAGCGGTCTGCTGCGCCGTGTGGGTCAGCTCCCAGCCAGGGATGGAACTCGCGCTGCAGTGGCTGCGGATAGCTTCATAGTGCTGAGACTTAACCCCTTGCGCCACCAGGAAGACCCCAAAATAGTACTTGTTATTTTTATATTTTGTTGCATCAAAACAGTGTTTATTGGGGTGACCAAGACAAGGTCTATGTTTAGCTCCGAGTCTCACTGTTAGCTCCGCTTTCCCAGAGAGAGTGAGCACACTGGAGCAGGAAAGAACCTCAGGTCAAGTGGGCCCACCTGTCCGCCCAGCACCCCCCAACACACACACACACACACACACACACACGGGGCCCCCAGGTGAAGACGCTCACGCAAGGTGATGTTACGGTGTGCCTAGGCGTTGTGAAACAAGCACACTGCAAGCAATCAGAGCTTCTCCAGAGCGCGACAGTAAGATGTGTAAATGCAGCCCGTCTGGATGCGGATCACGTACGTGACCTACATACGCTCGGGCTTGGGGCTGTCCTGGGGCCAGAGTGGACTGTCTTGGCTCTGGCACCTGAGCTGGGCTCTGATTCCATGACAGTCCCCTGGGCCTCCCTGTGCCTGCCGGACACCCAGAGAGTTTCAAGTCCTGATTATCCAAGCTTCATTGTTTCCATCTAAAAATCAGCAGTGGTGTCCACCCTTCTTTCTTTCGGAAATAAATTGCCTTCTTCAAATATACCATGAGGCTACCAAAAATGTGCAACAGTCTGCACAGTCTTCGTTTCACGTGGTCCACTCGGTGCCATCAATTCCACCCACAGGCTGACTCTTGCATGGTCGTCTGTTCTGGCACCTGCCAACCAGGACCCACCCTCGGAAGGAATCGTCTTCCGCTGGCCAAGGTCTGAATAAATATGTGCTCACACCCCCTCGAGGCACAAAGGACATCAAATTGCTTTTGCCTGGAGACTTAGAGTTGATTCTCCCAAGTGCTATGTAGATTTAAGTAGAAGATTGGGAACCAGAAGGGGACCAGTAACAAAGAGAAATTTAACAGCCCATTGTCCTGGAGTCAGCCAGGACCGGCTCCCAAACAAACAGCCCTACCTTATGTATAGCACAGTTTGTCTTGTTTATGAGTTTGGGCTAAAAGAACAGTTTCATTGTGAAGCGGGGCAAGGCTGCCATGGATGCTTTTCTTGGTTTTTCGGGTTTGGGAAGTTTTAGAGGGGTGCTTCTGCAGTTTTCTAGAGCAGTACAAGTGAGAGGGGATCTGCACTGTGCAGGACTTGAAATCAGCTATTGCTGATAGATGTTCTGGGCATAACTTCTTCTTGGGCTCAGTTTCTCAGGCTAAATGCTTACTGGTCCTAACTCACCTGGCTTAAGGTCACATCTAAGACTCTGTGTTTACAAAGCTCAGTAGCCAGGAAAGTGGGTGCCCATCGATAAATCACTGTATACATTCCTAATATTGACTCTTATTTGCTTCCAAGTGGACAATATTTCACATGAGGTGACTGTTGGAGCTGCAGGTTTTGAGATAATCTCTAGAACAAGCAGATCCCCATTACCAGAGAACATGGTGACCTTCTGGTTATTTTTAATCTTAAGAGATCACACTTGAAACTTTAAAAAAAGAGGGAAGGCGGGTGGAGTGCCAGTGCCCGCCGGTACTGCCGCATGAACACGGGAGATCGTAAATGGGTTCGACCATTCCATTTCCTGGCACTGTCTCAGTAATAGTCAAAAATAAAAAATCTCTTCTTTGGACAGTCTTGGAGGGAGATCATGAACCCATAAATAAGACCATCCCCGGGCATGTCCTACCGAGTATGGGTTTCTCTTTCTCCCTGTGTCCTAGCTCCTGACCACAGTCCTTCTGCCACAGGGTGGGGGGCACTGCAGAGTGGGTGCTGCCCAGAGCTCACAGTGAGCGCTGGCATGGTAAATAGCAGGCAGGAGCATGACAGACGCCAGCCTCGCGGGCACCCTGCATTTGTAAGCACATCACTTGCCAATGGCAGATCACGGAGAAATCCTCTACGGTCCCCAAGCATTCATCTAGCATGCCAGCATCCACAAGCCTCAGCCTTACAGCCCCAACCCTTAAGAGCTCTCTGAATTTCAGCACCAGACCCCAATTTTCGCGCATGTTCAGAACCTGAAAAGCCCTCCATGGAGGGGTTAAGGAAGTCACCAGTCTGGGGTCCCTCCCAGCTCTCCTCTTAAAGGGTCATGTCCAAGGTACCCAGGCCTTTGCTTCTTTCCCCAGACCCTCACCTGTGGCAGCCAAGGCCTCCCCCACTCCTTTCCTGGTCTGGGGGAGCTTTCTCATTGTCCCCCAGGGGTCTGCACCCCTATCTGAATTTCCACAGTATTTTCTATCTGCCTCTCTCAGTTTGGTTTTCAAGTATGTTTTTGTCCCCGTCCCCCCCACCCCCCTGGCGGCTGCAAGCTCCAGAAGGCAGGGAGCAGGACAGCAGCAGCCCAGTGCCCACAACCTGCTCATTCCCGCCTGGCCACTGGAAGCAGCGCTGACACCTAGGATGTGTCCAGCAGCTCGAACATTTGGTCTGCAAGACCAGGTATTCCAAAAATACCTTCAGCAATGAAAGGGTAGGAGATGTTGCATACAATCTGGATTTAGAATAATTCTCAGGAAAAAAGAAAAAGACCAGGAGGTCTGGTGACCCGAGACCTCACTGTCTCTGCAGCCTGGGGCTTGCTTTCCATGGGCGAGGGTCCCTGGCTCCTGCTGCCGCCCCCTGCTGCCATCACCTGCACTGCCTCTCCAGCCCTCTGCACACCTGCCGACAGGTGAAGTAACCGGAAACTAGTGTCAGTCACTGACGACACTGGTTTCAACCTAATACATTCTCTTTTTTTGAAAAATAAAATCCAACATACTTTATGTATGCCACCTACCTGAGTAGATGGAAATTGTGTCTACTCAAATGATAAATGATATCTGTCAACTCTACTCAGTACTTAGTAGAACAAATAAGTGGTATGTGAACAGTTTGGGGAGGAAGATGCTGGAAACTTTTGCCTCCAACTCTTTGCTAAATGATTCACACCTGTCTCAGAAGGTTTATCGGCAACATCTGACAAAGGGAAAAATAGTCTATTCCTTCTCGGTCTCTAAAAAAATGTTCAAAGTGTTATATTTGGTAAAATGCATATATTTTTTAAAATGTTATGGCCTGAGAGATTTCAAATAAAGACCAAAATAAAATGAACCCCCCCAGCACCCAATATTTAGATGTCTTATTTTTTTTCTAAAGATTTTATCGAAACATTCTAGACATCATGAAACGTAATTCCACATACTTTCAACACAAGAAATACACACCTTCTCAACCTAAGAAGTACACACATCCCTACTCCAAAACTAATAACGTTATCTAGATGGTGTTCAAACTTTCCCGATTGTCTTCTAACTTTCTTAGTTTATTTGAATTAGGACTCACACATTGCAACTGGTTGACACATCCCTTGCCTTGTTTAAATCTTCCCCTAATTGCTTTGTTTTTATCTTTTTTTCCTGGACTTCTTTTTTCTCTTTATTCATATATATTTGACAGCAATTGTGGTCCCCATGGATTTCCCACCAACATGTCACTAGTGCACCATCACCTCAGTCCCTTGAGCTCTTTCTACCCTCGTCCTATTTTCTCCCCGCTCCCCACAATGTGTTCTTGGACCTTTTTTGCCAAACATCCAGATTACTTGCCTGTGCTGTTTCCCGGTCTAGATTTTGCGACACTGCATCCACGTGATGCTACTGAACAAGATCCCCTGTCCCTTCCTGGAAACTGCAAGTCTGCACACCAGCTCCCGGGCCAGCTCTGGCCTCCAAGGACTTGGGCAGTTGGGGTGCCACAGAGACCGCGAGGCCAGCGAGGACAGAAACACCATGGCCCTCGACCAGAAGTTTGCTGCCTCTGCTCTAGAGCTTGCTCAGACTTAAATTCATGACTTTGCGAGCACATGTCGGGTGCTGGGATCAGGAGTCAGTGGCCACCTCCGGCCCTTCTGTGCGTCGGCAGTCACGCCTGGCCATTGACTAGAGCACTGTTTCATTAGAGGCTGCCCAGCGTGCCCTGCCATTCTAACCTCCCTTCTTCATGGGTAAGTTGGAGGGCCTCTCCTAAAGAAGCTTGCCAGGGTACTCTGACGTTCAGTTTGGTTTACAATGGCAAGAAAAATATGCTTGATCCATTTCCTACATTCTCAAAATAATGAGTTTACCCCAATTTCTTATTTTGTTTGCTTGGGATACTCACGAACTCTTGTTTTTCTACCCAGTTTAAGAGCCATGACCACTAATATGTTATCATTCGTAATGATGGTTCAAAACAGGTCTCTCCAGGCTGCCTCCCAAGCCTTCCTATGACCCGGTAGTGACAACAGCTTCCTAATAATGTGAGTACCTGGAACGAACAACTAGCACGCAGCAAGGCAGGAAGAGGCTCGGGGGGAGCGGTGACAGCTAGTCTCCACCCCTCGACGAAAGGCAACATTTACTCAAGCACCGAGAAAGCGTGGAGAGCCTTCCCAGCCCTGCATTTCTAGGTTCCTGGTTCCTGGAATGTAAGGCCCCTTATTAATCTGCCTCGAGACCAACCATTTCTCCTGGAAGGGCTACTATATCAGAACCATGACATTTCCCAGCAGTTCTCAAGACAGGGCTTTGCAAAGAAATAAATGTGCAGGAAAGGGCGTGAGACTCCAGTGCGGCCCAAGTGGGGCTGGTTGCCCAGAGGCCAGGCCAAATGCTTCTCCCCAATACTGCCCCAAGAGGCGGAGGTCCAGGGCACTTGGTGAGCAGCCTTCTAGAGGCCTTCGGGAGTGGACCCACGGAGATAAAGGCTGCATCTACAAATGACTGTCGTTAATGCACTAGTAATTGGGGTTCTGCCTCCATTACGGTCCTGTCACACTGAGAGGAGGCCTCTGTCCTCTCAGACCTCCACAAAGGTGCCTGAGATATGTCCACCAAAACCCGTCCCCACTCTCCCGACACCTACCACATCCCCTTTACGGTAGAAAGGGCACAAGCAAAACGAAAGTGCCAATGCACTGGCATACCCTGGGAATGCGGAGGGTTATCAGGGTGTCTGCGTCTTTAAAAGATGAGCAAGAAGCAGCAGGAAAATGCCAGCTCATCAGTGTGACAGCAGTGGCTTTTTCAGGTGAGTGGGGAGAGGCTTAGCGAGCTCTTCGAATTTTTTTTTTTAATTTTTATTGGGCTTCAAAGCGTACGTTTGATTGATGACACTAATTAATTTAAATTAAAAATTTCTAAAAATAGCCATTTCCAGACGCTGCGATGTATGGCAACAAGGTCTAAATGATTCCTTCAATGAAGAGACGCAGGTATGAAGTTAAACCCTAAAACCCCAATGCCTTCCACCCACGTATTGTTCTCTCTGAGATCTCTGGAGGTGTTCGGGGAGGGGCAGGAAGAGCACAACTGCGGCTTTATTAGTTGTATGTCTCAAAATACAAGATTATGGGGCATTTATTCTATTTTCCTCTAATTGTCAGGGGGAATTAAGCTAAGGTTCAAATCCCAATTTTACCAATGACTAACCAAGCGATCCAAGGCAAGACACCATCTCCATCAACCTCAGATTCTCCTCTACCATGTTAGAAATTACATTTCAAGGGTCGTTATGGGAAGGCCGTGAGGACAAACGGAAATACGATGTCCCTAGTGCGGCGCGTGGCTCAGAGCAAGTGCTGGGGGAATGCTCCCTTCTCGTGTCTTCCTCCATGGTCAAGAACTGAAACTGCCTCTGAGTTTTCTTTCAATAGTTATTTAGGAAGCCTCATGGATCAAGCCGAGAAAATGGGTCAAACACCACACTTGCACCTTGATAAATCCCTGTCTACGATTACAGCATCTACGATTAGCTGGGGCACAGAGCAAGACAGTGCTGGGGTGTCTTGATGTTTCTGAGAACAGTGGGGCTGCATTATGGTGGAGATGGCTGTGGGTAAGTCTGTCCCCCAAAACCTTCAACGGTTCTGAGCTAAGTTTTTCAGTCTCCTGATAGGTCATAAAATATGTTTAAGATATTATCTATTATATCCTTTCTCCTTATTGTTACGTTATCCTCTGGACTTTCTTATTGACAAATTTTTGAGATGCAACAGTTGAAGTGGGTGAGAACCAACAGCCAGAACACATCAGACCTCACAGCGACGTGACCAGTGGTTCTCAGTCTCTGAAATACGGTAGCGCCTTTTTTAGATACAACACTTCACGACTAGCTGTATTTTCAGTTCTTGAGAAAACACACTGTAAAGCTGCCATGAATCCAGGCACACTTATATAAAACACACATTCTCTTTTTTTTTCAATCTGTAACAGCATCTGGATGCAGATCATAAATCATATTTTGAGGTATTATTTACTGTCTGTTCTCTAAGGTGAACCGTGAACGTGCCTTGCTAGCCCCTGGGAGCTACGCTGACTGCCGCAGGTCCCTATCTACAGGTGAGATCAACATTTTCTGAACTGCTGTAAAAGTGAGCACGCTGGAAATGTAAAGAGGTACAAATCCTTCTGAAAGGCAGTTTTTGGTATGCATTTAAAAATATGTATACCTATCACAATAAAAAAATTCCTCTACTAGTCAATCATAGGCAGTTAATCATCAAACACACTAGGTGGAAAGTTCACGGTGGAGTTACTCCTAGAAGTAAAATCTCTGCATTACCCTTTGCACTCAGTAATCGCACGTCATTTTTGCTAGCTCTGGGTACTATTCATTCTCTAGTTTCTGTGTGCGTGTAGTTAACAGTTCACACCTGTTACCTCAGAGGCTTGCTAGCAGAAGTCGGGGTCCACTGGGTCTTCAGTGTTCAGATGTTTGCATACACCATTCCCTCATCCTGGGGACCGACAGTCACCCACTTTAGGCGTGGAATACAAAAGCCCAGCTCCTGAAACTGTAGTCACCTCCCTAGAGCTCCCTGCAGATTTAGGCTGAGTGAGGGACCTCACCTGGTACCATCTCCTTGATTGGCTGCTTCCCTCTCCAATTCCCACCTTTCCCACTCCCTGAATATTTGAGCTGGGAACAATTCCTAAAGAATCACTTGCACTTTATCCTTGGCTCAGAGGTTGTGTCTGGGAGCATGTGACCCACCAGCGACATCCCACAGTGAGGGACAATGCGTGACCTCATCTGTGCAGTATCACCAAGGCTACGAAACTATGTCTGCAGAAAACATGATGATGTGTTAATATCCTCTGCACAGATCTTGAGAAAAGAGAACTCTGTGTAATTAAGTACGTAAAGATTATACACAGGCGCAGCATAAAGTCTAGGCAGACATATCAAGATGTTATCATCATTATTTTTCTTCGCTCTATTCTGTATTTTACAAAATTTGTGTAGTGGGTGTCATTACTTAAAACAAGCACCCCCTTTCTGATTACTAAAACATAGCAGTGGGGGATTGAAATGTGTCATAAGGAGGAGCAGAGAAGGTGATAGCACATGAAAACAGCTGTGAAATGACAGCATCCTAGAAACTGCAACCAAAATGGTAGTTATTGGAAATGAGAAAGAGTTGAGAAATAATAGAGTGAGATCCCTGGGTAAACACTAAAATGAATGCTGTACCCCATGACAACCCATAGATCACTTTATGCTGAGTTTTCCCAGTAAATGACAGCTCCATTTTGATGAACATGATTCAACCTCTTTGTGGCTAACTACACATTAGATATTGAAAGGCACGGATTAGTGTTTCTTAACTCCTGTTCTCTGTGTTAAGCACGGTACTCGGTGCACAGAGGAAGGCAATAATGAACGAAGTAGTAACTCAATGGAAATTAACTGCCCCATCACCATTTTATTTCAGCAGCTATTGCTAACTTTTTAAAAAGTTCCGATTTGCTATACTTTGTGAACTACCTTCTTACACACTCAAGGACAACAGTGCTCCTTCATTGACGGAAACTCTACCTGGGACTTCCAATTCAACGTCTAGCTGGTTCCTCAACTTAGGAAGCAGGCGTTAGTACTGCATTTTACAAACGACGAGAGCTGAGGTCCAGAAAAACTAACTCACCTTCCCAGACTGCACAGCTCATACAGGTGAAGAGACTGACATTTTTAGCTGACGTGTCTCACTGCCATCTCGTGATGGAGCTTAAAGGTCTTTCAAGGGAACGGTGAAGAAACACAGTCTCCTTCCTGTCCCCGGTCCCGGGTTAAATCATCAAACCTTTGGAGTAAACAAGTGACCACAACTTTACGAGGCACAAGAACAGAACAGAACGTTCCTTACTCCACAGCAGTGGTTCTCAACCGGAAGGCAGCTGACACTGCTCTTGGGGACATTTGGACATGCTGGGGACACTCTGGAGTCATACCTGGGAGTCACCCAGTCTACACGTCAGCCGTGCCGAGGACAAGGGCGCCTGCTCCAGAGAGACAGGAGGTGCACGTTTTCGCTGCCCCCCGGGGTGGCACATGGCGATTCCAGACTGTCCTTAAGCCGTAGTCCAGGCTTTGCTCTTAAGTCAGAGCTGTCCTGTCAAAGCCACATGGCACTGCCTCTGACTGCCATGGTGGCGCTCCATGGAAGGTTCCGCCCAAGCCTGCTTCTCTGCGTGGGAGAGGAAGGAATCCAGCCCATTTCTATCCGGAACCCCAGAAGCAAGGCGCCATGTCCAGGGATGGAAGCTTTGGCCTGTTGGCCCACCGTACCCAGCCGCTCCTGACAGCTCCTTACAGAGGCCCTGTGGCTGGGGGCTGAGGGGCTGGGAGGCTGGGGGCACGCGTGTTCCGGCCCCTGCAGGAACGCCCTCCCCAGGCCAACCGGCCAACGGGAAGCTGCTCGCCCACAGGGGACGAGCCCAGCACCCCGGTGCTGCAGGTCCTCCGAACCCCCTGACATGCGTCCCCTCGGGCAGCAGAGTGGGGCTGTGCCAGCTTTCCCCATCTCCTTGTGACATTTCACTTGGCATAACCAAGTTTCCTCCACAGTGTCACGGACGCCAGATGATTTCTCTCACATGTGGACTAGAAAGACACAAAGCAGAGGAAGCAGACAAAACCAAACTGAAGGAAAGCCTAGCTGTGGTGGAGCAAAAGAGGGGGACACCAGCGCTTTGGCGGTAGCCGTGATGTGGTCACACCCACAGAGGTGTAAACCTGTTCTCCTAAAGCATGTAACGTGCTGTAAATCAACAGTACCTCAATAAAAACAAATTAATAATTAAAAAAAGAACAGCAGAAGGCCATGGCCGACGTAACCAGACATCACCCCCCAGCCACCCCCAAAGCCAGACCATTCAGGCTTCGGGAGCCACCAGGTTCCTAAAGCTAAAATGCTCGCACGGACCCTAAATGACCCTCACAAGCACTGTGCTTACTCCCTGGGAACTTTCTGAACGAATTACACCCAGCTACGTGCTAGCCAAGCAAAACGCGGCCCACTCCCCACTGACCGCCTTCCCCTCAGGAAGAGAAAGCAGGAGCCATCTAGAAAGGGCAGGGGCTCCGCAGGTGAAGGGTGAAGTCTGTCTCCAAGATTGCCTCGCACCAATCACCCTAAAATGCCACCTGCAGGGGCTGTGCCTGCCCTTGCGCCCTGGTTTGCTCAGGAGGAGGTGAGGGGTGAACGTGGAGGTGAACATGGAGGTGCTTCGTGGCTGTGCAGGCCCCTGCCTGGTGTTAATGGGGAGGTGGGCTCCACCCGCAGGAAGTGGGAACACACAGCTGGACACCGGTCCAGGCACTGAGGACCATGAAAGGGCACTGAGACCACGCTCAGCCGAGAAGACTCCGGATTTGCAGGCTCAGATTCACCAACCTAGGACGCCTGAAATCAGAGTGGTTTTTCCGAGGTGCCCATGAGCAACTGTGAGATGTGCTACTGGCTGTCCATCCTCCACCCCCAAACGTGAATGGGGTGCCAAGCATGGGCAGGGGCAAGAGCTCCAGGGGCTGACAGCCCAGAGCCACAGCGCTCAGCCTGGGCCTTCTGCCCCTCAGGGAACCCCTGGCAGCCCCAGAGGTAGCCTTGGCATCACAGTGGGCAAGGGGCCTGGCGCGGGCAGGGCCAGGGATGCTGGTGAACACCCTGCAAGCCAGGCCAGCCATCACCAAGGGGAAGCCCCTGCTTCAAGGGTCAGCAGGCCGAGGCCCTGCAGTCTGGAGGGGAACGCAGACCTTCATCACGGCATCATCGCACCTGTTCGGTATGTACGGCCATCTGACGTCGCTACACGTGTCTCATATCAGTTGAATGTGTATCAGAGGCGGCGAGGCACAGCTGGGAGGGGTGGGGCAGCGGTCCAGGGAGGCCATGAGGGAGGGCTGTGGAGGTGGACATTGGCAATGAGCTGGAGATGACCAGAGAGAGGCAGAGGGACAGGGATAGGGAAGAGTGTTCTAGACGGAGAATCCCAGTGCCAGGCAGCTTTGTGCTGGGAGGCAGCACAGTGGCTCTGGGAATATTTTTCATTTTATACCATCATTATCTCACAGACTGAGTAAGGGAAGGTGCACCCCGGGTCCATCAACCTGATAGTGGCTGATCACGACACATGCCAGAGACCCAGTATTCTGGCTGAGAAGAACCCAAACTCAGCTGCTCCTCCAGGTTCAGTGCGTCAGTAAGTGCCACACCCACCGCCCACCCCAGAATCTAGACAGAGTACAGGAGTCACCCTTCACCTGCTCTCTTACCATGAAACGGCAAGCTGGGGTGTGCTTCCCCAGAGGCGGGCCCCCATGCTCTCTGCTCTCACCTACCTTGCCCCCATCGAGCTGCCACCTTCTGGAACAGGACCTTTCCCTCTTACCCCAACTCACTCTCTGCACTGCCCCAGCGACATTCCCAACAGCAAAGCTGACCTTGACCTCGGTGCCAAGACTTGCATCACCCCACTGGTGTTCCCAACCCTCAGGACCTGCCACCCCTTGCGGCAGACTGTGAGCTGCTCTGCCTCCCAGCAGGAGGTCTGGCGGGTGGCGGATTCTGCCACGTGCTTACCAGCCGCAGGCCTCCACGCTCACACTCCATCCAGTCTAGAAGACACCTGTCATCTCTTCCTTCTGTCTGTGGCCAGGGCGGGGACCTTGTCTGTCCTGTCTCTGCTCTTTCCCAACCAGTGCGGCTCATGGGACATGGAGGTGCTCAATATATAATCAAGGATTTGATGAAGAAGAGCTTTCAGCCATCAGCTTAATCACTTCATGTACGAATGTCAATTACAGAAACCGTCATCTCATAAGCAGGTTGTGATCTAAAGTATTTCGGGAAGTCATTTTTTTTTTAAAGAAAGTCTAGAGCAAAGTTTCATGACCTTGGGTGGCACTTTGGGCCAAATGAACCTGCACTGCGGGGCTGCACTGTGACTCGCGGGGTTTGATATCCTTGGCTGCTACCCCCAGGACAGCGTCCCCCACCCCACGTGACAACCACATACTGGAGACACTGACAAGCGTTCCTGAGGAGGAGAGGAAGGGCTGCCCTTGGTTGAGAACCATGAATCCAGAGAAACATTAAAAACGGATGGTAAGGACCTCCCTGGTGGCGCAGTGGGTTAAGCAATGCACTATGAAGCAAACCACAGCCACTGTAGCACGAGTTCGATCCCTGCTGCCAGCCAGGGAGGGGACCCACGTGGCGCAGCAGACCTCTCCTGCCTGGCCCGCTGCTCCCCTCAGCAGTGTATTTCGTTTGGTCTGCCTGTTCTGCTCCCCGCTCTGTCTCTGGTGAATCCTCTCACCACCAGTGACTCTGGCCTGTACCCCAGCTCTTGCATGCATAAATAAAATAAATCTTTAAAAAAGTAAAATGGATGGTGAGGACTTGAATTCCGCTCAGTGTCCCACTACCCAGGCTTTGCTGACTCGCAGGAGCAATCCTTTTTGACACAGGACTCCTTCATTGACGCTGGTAGCACACTCCTGTGGCAACACCCTTCCCCGTCTCTGGTAACACTGTGAGCCATGGGGGCCGGGGGTCATCCCGAAGGGGTTTGGCTTCTGCACCAGCACACCTGACGATGCCGAGTGAGAGGGTGGCAAAGGATGGCTAAGAAAGGACGTTGTGACGTGCTGGCAAGGACAGGGCTCTTGGCGTCTGGCCTGCTGTTTCCTCCGTGTCTGATACATCACCACACTGTCCCAGCCCCTCCTCAGAGGGCCACGGCACAGGATCCTCAGGCAGGGAACCCTTCTCTTCCCGTGGTGTGGCGCAGCCACAGGAGAAATGGCAAGGAACGAATCTCAGTACTGCTCGAAGCCCCGTCCAGCAGCCGTCCCTTGGCTAATGTGATGCTACTGAGTGTGGGGTACCTCTCCAGGAAAGCAAAAGGACTTTCCCTCTTTACCTGCCACACTGCAACAATATTTCCAATTATTGGTTAAACTGTAAATGCCCCATGAGTCACTGGACTAAATCTCACATGTCTGAAATAGTCAATTATGTTCTCAGAGCAATTCCCAGCTGTAAAAATAGAGCCACACGGAGCGTATTTTTTTCTGCAGCTAATTGAAAATACTGCACATATAATGCATGATTTAAAGCACCCAGGAGGAATTTCAATTTGCATTCCCTATTTTAAAATGTACAATCCAGTGCTGTCTTAAAGTGCTCTGCACATTTAATTCAATATGGCTTGCCGGAAGCCCCAACCACTCCTAAATTTTCGTACTATGAATTGATGACCTGAGGATTTCAATGCTCCAAGAGATTTTTAAAACAATGAATTTATAGGAAGATAAAGACAAACTTTGAGCAAGCTCACATATGGAATATTATAAGGAAACAAAGCAGGTGAACTGATAAAACAAAAGAATTATAAACTAGTAGACACTGCTAACTAAACAGGTTTCTGAGGTTTAGAGAGGGGGAAAGAAAAGGGTCAAGGAGTGTAAGGAGTGGTGGTGGGGGAAGAGAAAGGAGGCGAGGGAAGGCAGAGAGGGAAGAAGGAAGCAAACCACATGATGAGAATATATCCCAAACCACCCTTGCTCCATGCTTTGGCTTGAGAGTGCCTAGTTTCAAACTTTTTGGTGCCTGCCCAGTAAAAATTTATCATATATTAAAAAAAATTAAAATACCAGCCATCCAGAATCTTAAGTTAGGTTGCATACAGTAACAAAATTACCACTAAAAAATTTAATAAATAAAATTAAACTTTAATAGGACTTCTTTTTTCTGAGAAAGTAAACATTCCTAGAGGAGACACATTCAGGTAAGAAAAATCCCCAAAACAGCAGTAAGATGCCTGCCAGAGGAAGGGGGCACAGAAAACATTCTTCCCTCCGGAGTCCAAAGCGCCCACCGTGCCACCCTGAAGTCAGAAAGGATGCCTCGGCATTCTTAGTGTTGGCCAAGATGGTAGATAAGTTGGTACCTGGCAGGGTCTACAGTGATGAGAAAGGAGCAGCCAAAGTAACACAAGGTCAAAAAAGGGCCTGAACCCGCGGAGTCTGAGGGCAAAGAGGGTGATGAGATGCACATCAGCTTCCCTTTCTAACAGACTTTCAGAGGCTGTGCAACCGCCCAGGGGCCTCCCTAGTTCCTGAGGTCCTGCATCATAAGTAAAGCACAATGGCAGAATGTAAAAGCTAGACAGAGAGCCTGGACTTGAGTCACAGATGAACAGAAGATAGAAGGACAGATACGCCTCGTTTTATTGCGCTTCTCAGCGAATGTGTTTTTTACAAAGAGGGTCAAACTTGGGTTGAGCAAGTCTCCGTGCCATTTTCCCAACAACTCACTTCACGGCTCTGTGTCATAGTCTAGATTCCATGAAGAACATTCTTCACTCATGGTAGGAGGCTGGACTATCAAGGATCACAGGCATTTGGGAGAAGCTGATTCCAACACTCCCGGGTGAGTTAGAGGGGTTCAAGACTCCAGTGGACAGAGTAATGCCCGTGTGGTCGAAATAGCAAGAGAACTGGAACTGGAGGTGGAGCCTGAAGTTGACGGGATGGTTGCCACCTCATGGTAAAACCCACATGGATGAGGAGTTAGCTGAGCCAAGAAAGCGGTTTCCTGAGATGGAACCTCCTCCTGGTGAAGATGCGAGAACGTTGTTCAAATGACCACAAAGGTCTTCAACTACTGCACAGACTTGGCTGATAAGGCAGCAGCAGAGCTAGGAAGACTGACTCCAATTTTGAAAGAACTGCTATTGTGGGCAAAATGCTACCAACCAGCATTATAGGCTACAGAGAAATCTTTTGTGAAAACAAAAGCCAATGGATGTGACCAACTTTCTGGTTGTCTTATTTTAAGAAACTGCTGACCATAGAACTGAGGAACCCAGAGGGGGTGAGGAAGGCTGAGAACAAAGTGGGCAGAGAGCAAAAGAGAAGATGGAGGTGGGGGCAGTGTGCTAACTACACCTGAAGGGAGTCCTACTTCCAAATCACTAATGACGATGTAAACCAACAACACTTCAATAAAAATTTAAATAAAATAACAAAAAGGAAATTGCCACAGCCACCCCTTCCACAACCCCTACCTAGTCAGTGAACACCATCACTACTGAGATAAGATGCTCCCCCAAGACTGATATCACCAACGGCTCAGATGATGACCAGGTGGTCCCTTAGGTCCGACACCACAAGCAGAGCACAGTGGTAGTGGTTACAGAGAGGAAGGGAAAGCACAGCTGATCTCAGGAGCTAGACTAACAGCAGACAGGCACAGAGAGAACACTAAAAAAACAGGGCACTCAGAGCTTTTAGCAGTAAAATGTTTTTGTTTTTTTTTAATTAAGGTACATACATTGTTTTTTCGACATAATGCTATTGCATACTTAACAGACAACAGCAAAGCGTAAACATGACTTTTATATGCACCAGGAAGCCAAAATCTTCGTGTGACTCACTTTATTGCCATACTTACTTGATTCCAGGGGTCCAGAATGAACCCGCAAATCTCCGAGGTGCTCTCGCATAGAAAGGACTAAGAAACACAGCAGAAAAACAGCAGAATGTGGATATGCAGTACCAAAGGCAGATAAGGTGTTTACTTCACCTGCTAGAACACTGAGTTTGATCACAAGTGTTTCCCTCCACACAGCAAATTATCAAGAGGAGGTGGAAACCGGAAGAGCTGCCATTAACTTCCCCTCAAGATGAGAGAATGGCAGCCTCAATAATGGGGTCCCCTGAGTGTGTCGGACCTGAGTACATGGGAACTGAAAGTCAAGTACAGAGGACACGCGACACATATTTATAGAATGAATGAAAATGCCACTCACCGCTTAGTGTTATTCCTCAGACAGGTAAACCTTTAACCTTAGCGTTTGTGCCACACATCAGGAGCCGAATTAGGAATGATGAAAGGACTCAGAAGTGACCTATTTCATAACCTCTCACCAAGGGCGGATGCTATTATCTTATATCATCTGTACCTAAGACAGACATCCCCAACACTTGAGAATGCAGCATGTGGCTGTCACCCTGGGGGGCCTGAGCTCTGCTTGACCGGAGACCATGAGAAATGAATCAGGCTGGGGCCTGGGACTTGAGACACTAACGATCTCACTTGCTACACACTGTACTTATTAACGGGCTTTCCCACAGCAAGCATCTTCCATGAGTACTATTAGGGATATGGCAGCTGTTAGTGTTTCTGATCTGCACAATCCTGGGGGTCCTGACAAAATCTGGGTTTTCTGCGCAGTCTTCCTGCTGTGATTGCCCGAATGCCATCTCAGGAGCACCCCAGCACCGCTCCTCAGCATCCTGACATTAAACACAGCAGCCTTTGTCGGCTCATCCTAAGTTCCTCTTCTCCCTCTGGCACCACTGAGTATTTATTTACAATCTTTTTTCCCCACAGCAAGCAGAGGGAAGGCAGGAGTGCAGAGTCTAAGTGACAGAACCTGGGAGGGAGACTGTGGCAGGGAGGTGGGGGGAGGGAGGGGGAAGAGAAAGGCAGGGCCCGGTGTAGTTCAATCAGCTTCTAACATACCTGCATCCCCAGATCATTTCTGAGACTCTGATATGGAAGTTTTCAGGGAAATGAACAGACGGGCTACATCTTGCCTACATTCCCTCCAAATACACTACAGTTTGCATGAGATACCAGCGATGACACTCCATCTTTCACTAGATGAATCCAGAGCCGCTCTGGGATAACTCTTGGCACTGTGGAAAGTATCCCATGATGCCTGGTGCACTTTATCCCACTTCCTCACCCCCAAGCAGGTTCTGGTCATGAAGTGCCCTCTTAACCAGCTTGGACAAGAGACCCAAACAAGCTTGCCCACCCACATCCTCCAGGCTACGAGTGAAAAAGTTACGCAGAGGAAGTTGGGAATGGATCCAAGAGCTTATAGGTCTCAGGTTTCCTCATTTTAACTTCTGGGGGGAAATTAAATGGGAGACGCCATCCAAAATAAATTGAACAAGTAAAACATATGTTTATGTACCTGTAGGTGCAGGGTCACGAAATACTGCTAAAGTAGGAAGAGAAAACAAGGACGAGGAAGATAAAAGTTATTAATTTCCACTTCTAGTAGGATCTGCTTTTATCTCTGATCCTCTGCTCTTCTTTCAGTACAAAGAGTGTGTCAACAAATAAAATGCCAACGGGATATTTAAAGTGATAAACACTCTACATTTACAGCTTTTACAGGGTAAGCAGCCGCTTGGTCAGCGAAAGTCTGCAAACATTAGAAGCCACTGGAAGGAGCACAAAGTCTGATTCCAAATGTGGCTTTAGCCACCCAAATTTGCTGAGGTCTTGGCTAATGTCTTCTGGGTTTGCTGGGGGGTGGGGAGGGGGGGAGGAGCATTTAGCTGTTTCCCAGAAGAAACCTGTGTCCACTTCACCAGGCCTGTGGGATCCCCCTGCTGTCTAGTTGGACACCTGCCTGATGGACAAATCCCATACCTGCCCGTGACTCAGCGATAGCCCCTACCCCCATCTTGAACCTTGGAATCCTCTGAGATTCCAAGGGAAACACTGTCCCATAAAATGATGTGACACCTCGGCAGCACAGAACTTTTCCTCCTAGGACCAGTCTTTATACTTCTCCACATCCAAAGCAGGGCAGAAGGATGTGGCTTTCTGGAATCAGAAGTCAGTGACAGCAGATGCACACCCGAACTTGACACTATAATGCCAAGTGATCTCAATAAAACAAAATCAGTTCATCAATGACTTCACGAGAACATTATGTCTCGCCTGTTTAATCTCTGCCACAAGAGGAACCTATGCTAGTAAAAGGCCACCCAAATACAACAGGGTGACCACCTCCTACTCCTCTGGTCTTGTGGTGGCAGGTGCATCAAGCGTGCGTCCTGGGGACTCCCTCTGCCCTCTGGTACAATCCTCTAAGAGAACAGGGGGAGAAATATGAACATGCCCTTGACACGGAGAACAGCAGCAGGAGCCAGCACCGTGGCTCCAAGCAATGGATGGTCACAGTCCCCACGTCGGTGTGGGTGGGCTGTCAGCCAGGTGGGTGACAGGTGATGGCACTTCTGTCACCAAGCTGTACGCATCTCGAGAAGGGATAAGAGGCAGCAGCAGAGAGAAGAGAGACGTGAGATGTGAGTTCTCAGCCGCTTCATCCTGACCTTGGCAATGACTTACGGCACCATATTTCCTCTTTTCTGGCCTGTGAAGCAGGACAATAGTGTCTTTCTCTGCAAGGAGGGCCTAGCCCAGACACCTACTCTCCAGCTATAGTAAAGGAACACCTGGAGGCCACTCTCCTGCCTGCCCGTGATTAAGCAAGTACCTGTCTTTTTCTCCTTTTCCTAACGAACCTGTCCTTTTAAAATGTAAAAAGCAAAAAACATGTTTTAAGAGGAATTCCCATAGACGAGTGTTATGCCTGAAACTGAAAAGATACCAAACTTGGAACAAGGGTTTAACCAGCTTCCCCAGACCCCCAAATTCATCTTCCATCTAAGAATGCTCCAGCCTTTCATAGGGGTGGGGGGGCAGGTAGGTCACGGGTCAGGCATGGTGGCTCTGCTCCAGCTTTCAGGCCCCCGTCATTCACTGCCAATGATGTCACAGCTGAAAATCTCCACCCCACACGAAGACCTGGGTGCACACCCCACCCTTGGAGCTCTCAGCAGCGTGCACCACATACCCGAACCTCAGTTTCCTCACCTGTGAACGAGGAATAATTTCTGCCTCACCTCCGCTGGTGGAGTCAGTCAGCCCACACAGGAAATGTGCCCCCCGGGACTTGGCCCACTGAGGAGCCTCAATCTTTCGTTTTCTTCTGCCCTTCCGAGGCTCGTTGGGCTCCCCTGTGTCAGACACCAGGAAGGAGCCCAGAAGCATAAGACGCACCAGAAAAGCTTTGCGGGTTCCTGGGGGGCACACAAGGCAGGCGTCCAACTGGGATGCCATCTAAGTTCGAGTGTGGAGACCAGCTCTCGCCAAGGCAGAGCGTGAGCCCAAAAGTTTAATTGTTGCCATTGTTCACGTGAAAATATACACTCATTCGCTCAAAGAAATCTGAAGCTGCTAAGCGCATGGGAACAACTGAGTTTTCAGCTCTTGCCCTGCCAGCTCCACTCGTGGATGATCGGGATTTTGAGTCAGGATTTACCACCTCGCTGCACCACGACAGGTTTACTCTGGATCCTCAGGCTCTGGCCCAGCCTCCAAATCGCTCTGTTAATTAACATGTCACACAACGAAATGAACACAGGTTGTATGTGAGAGGATACGAGTCTATCAGGAAATTCATTTCAAAGAGAAAGGCTACACCTTTAGAGAGAAACTCTTTACAATGAAGTCATCGCTCGGAAAGCCCTGGCACCCCCCACCCCATGGTCAGAGGAAATTCGGTGGGCATGCAGGGAGAGTGGGATAAAACCCCGATGGCTAATTTCCAGGAAGAGCCTTAAGAGTCACTTTACGGGCAGCAGAGGATGCATTTCCTATCTGGAAATGTTTGCTGAGGATCATCTCATATTCATAGAAGTCTTGTATATTGAGAGTGTCAAATCACAATTAAATGACTATTTAAACGTGTTCAGTGTGTGTTGAAAATGGTTATTTCTGGGTATCCGGACATCATTGGATTCAGTAGAATGATTTTTTCACAGTCCGAAAAACAAGAACAAAAAGAAAAGAGACTCTGGATGCAACACTTGGAAAGACCAGAAAATTAAACCAAATACATGATGTGCCCTGCCGCACAGACACTGAGTCATTCTTTATAAGAAAAGTAAAAAGTGCCTGGCCCGTGACAGGGTTTGCCAGCCACAGACCCCGGAAGCGCCCCCGTGCCACGCAGCTGCCCACCGTCCACCCCAGGTGGAGTAAGAGGGAGCCTGTGCGCTCACCGCCCTTTGCTCTGGGGCGAGCACTGGGCCTGATTCTGCGAGGAGGACAGAAGAGCAGCCGACCCGGGAGTGCTGCCCCACAGAATGTTCCAGCAGAGGGGTCTGGAAACAGCCTGTGACCACAGAAAGCAAGGCCCTCATTAAACACCTCCAAGAGAGGGCCCTCCCCTGGTGGCGCAGTGGGTTAAGCAACGCACTATGAAGCAAAGCGCAAACACTGCAGCACAAGTTCGATCCCTGCCGCTGGCCAGAGAGGTGACCCACATGGCACGGCAGATCTCTCCTGCCTTGCCCACTGCTACCTCAGCAGTGTATATCAGTCAATCTGCCTGTTCTGTTTCCCACTCTGTCTCGTGGATCCTTGCACTCTGGCCTATATCCCAGTTCTTATATTAAAAAAAAAAAAAAAAAAAAAAACACCTCCAAGAGACAATGAAAAAGTGAGTCCTGGAGGAGTTAAGTGTGGCCTGTAGGACAAAGCAAAGCTGACTCAGCTCCAGCCTAGCTTCTGCAAAAAGCGTCCAAAGTAGGCTCTCCATTCACCCTCACGAGACCTAACAGCTGCATTCATGCCTGACTCACAGACACAGGTAAAGAAACCAAGGCTTGCAGAAAGTCTGTGACATGGCTATGACCTCCAGCCTCCAGCTAGTGAGTGACAGAATCTAGATGCAAACCAAAGTGGAACCCAAATATTCCCTATTCTTAAATACTACACTATACTAAGGAAGAGAGGAGAGGAGGAAAAGGAAGATGCAAGGGATGAAGAAGAGGGGAGGGAGGCAGGAGGAAAGGGAGAGGAAGCAGGGGAGAAGAAGGGAGGAAGACAAAAGGGAGATGAAGGGAGGGAGAGCTGGGGGGAGGAAGAGAAGGAGAGCAGGAGGGTGAGGAAGAAGAGAGGGAAGAGAAGAGGAAGAGGGGGGAGGAGGGAGGACAGTCTATACTATTTAGATGTGACAAATTGTGAAGTAAAGTTACCTATAAACTTCAGCAAAAGAGAAAGTAATTCTGGAACAGTGGTCTCAGCTCAGCTGTCTGCAGACACCGGCGTTCAACGAGACCTCTTTTAAAAGTCACATCACACTTGCTCTTTGCTTATTTTGAGTTTTATTCAGCTCAAACTAAGTTATTCCTTTGGACTCTGGGTAAATGCAATCTACCTTTCAATCCAAAGGTCAGAACTAATTTTAGATTTGAGTCCCAGAAAAACACAAGTATCTAAGGAAGGGGTGGGGAGAGGGGGGTAGAAGCAAAGGCATAAAGACATTGCTTCAAACATAACATGAACATATTAGCCTCTGAGCGCCTGGAGGGTCTGGGTTGTGTCGCTGAAGGACACACCGCAGCCAAGTGAGAAGACAGTCTGTTCAGAAAGGAGGCGTGTCATTTGACAGGAATTTCTTTTTGAGAAACTATAAATATTGATGAGACAAAAATCTTTGGAAATTCCTGGTATCAGCTCGCAGCTCATACACGTTTACAGACCTGGGTTCAGGTTGATTCATACAGGTTGTGTGCAGAACCAAGGATGCTCCGCCAGCTCTATGCGCCTTTCCCAACAGTGGGACGAGAACAACATTAGCTTCTGTCCTACAAGAGGCATGAGGTTCAAGGAGACAACAAAGAGCCTCTGTCAAATGAAAACAAGCGCGAATGGCACCTGGGGTAACTGGTTGAGCATGTGACAGACTTTGGCCAATCACAGGATCGCATTCCTCTGCTCACAGCCATTGGTCTAGAGAAAGGCACATGACCCAACTGAGCCAATCAGATGACTTGCTAGAATTTTTCCAACTGGAATGGCAGGAAGTCCCTCTTTGGATCATGCTGGGAGGGAGCCCAGAGCCACCTGCACAGAGAAGCTGAGCAAAAGACACAGAGGGCAGGAAAAGGAAGTCAAAACCCTTAGTCCCTGCTTCTAGTCCCTCCCAGGCCAGCAGTTCCCTGGGGTTGGCAACGTGAGCCAGGAGCTCCCTTCTTGCCTCCTCCTACCCCCTTGTTTTAATGTCAATTATTGTGATGCCAGTTTCTGCACTTGTAACCAAAAGAGAATGCAGTGGTTCATCGCTCACATAATTTCAGCAGTGACCAAATCCTCAATAAAAATAATTGCTTCCTAAGTGGATTCCTTATTTAAAAAATGATAAAATTAGCAGAGGAAGTAAACACTGCCATTATTTATACAGCATTTTCTCAAAAGAAAGAAAAACCTATGTTCATTTTCAGTCAACTTGTTCATTTTCAAGTGGGCTTCCAAATTGGTGTTCGACTCCCACAAACCCACACCCACTTTCAAAATTTGGTCAATAAAAATTTAGGATTAAAGTTATTTTTTTCTGTAGCTATACTAACTGGCACTAACTGGATGGGGGAAGGTGGGAGGGCCGATGCTATTTTGGGGCTGCTCTTAGGAGAAATTCCCAGGTTACCTGAGCTTTCCTAAGGCAGGAGTGAGGGGGATGTTAACAGAAACGAAGTACCTTTACCAAGATCTGCAGTCACTACAAGAAATCTTTTCTGCCTCTTCATGGGATTTTTTTTTCTTTTCTGTTAAAATCTTCTCCATATTATCTTTCTCTCAAGGATCAACTGATAAAAATAGAAAGGCACAGTGGGTTCCAATTCTCAAATTATCATCTGAAGTGAAGGGCAAAGCCTGAGGTCAAAGGGAAGCAAGAGCCTGGGGTGTTCCAGATCTGGCCTTGAACTGGGGCATCCACCCCAACCTTTGAAGGAATGCAAGGATGAAATGGGATGTGTTTGTCAATATGCATGAATGGAATTAGAAGCAGAGGGCTGCCCAGACTCAGTGGCAGTCCCCAAGCACAAAAAGAGGCCCAGAAGGAACGCCAACTTTTCTGGCCTGGAGTGACACCCAGACCTGAAAATCTAACAGCAGAGTAAGGAGAGAATCACTGACTGTGTCAATTGACTTAGTCTGTCTGGTGAAAGTCAGCACTTCTCAAAAGAGAAATAAAATTGCACTAACCTCTCAGTGTTCTTAGTCACATTGTGAACTGAAAGATAGGAAATAACTTAAACGTATTTTTTTTGCAATTGGCTCCATTACATACTTAAGGATAGTTTCATAACATTCAACATAAGGTTTTCAGACCTGGCAAGCAACCCGCTCATGAGGAAAGGTGGTTTTGCAAAGAGAAGAGGGAATCGTGTATGGGTGGTGAACAGAACTTTACAAAGACCCAAATATTTGGGCCCCAATTTATTTAACACTTCAATACAACTGGAGAATTTTATATTCTCCAAGTGGGAACACAAAGTGAATCTTCGTGTTGCTGCTCAATGCCATTTCTGAGAACCAGGTAGTCAAGCTGAATGATTTCCTAAGTTTAAAAGAGAAAGAGGAAGAAGGGAAGGAGGAAGAAGAGGAACTTCATGTAAACATAAAACAATATGTTTAAGACAAAATTTCTTCTAGACTTGATTATTTATGAGAAAGCTAGGTCTCAGAAAGGAAAATGAGTCACAATTTATTTTTCTAATAAAACACCTTTGAGATCATTATTTCAGTGTGTCTATCAGGCAGACAAGGAGATGAAGTCTTTGATGGTCAAGCACACAGATCCTACGTGGCCCAGCCCAGGTCCTCCCCCAAGTCCTGGCTGAGGACATTAGCCATAAAAGGTCAGCAATAGGCCAGATGTCACCATCTTCAGAAAGGGGAATGAAATAAAGCAGGAAGCATTCTCCCACCTTGCACAAACCATGAAGGACCCATGTTGGCCCAGTCAACGGGCCCCAATGAAGCAGAAGTCGAGGAAGGGAAACAAGTAAGCACAGGTGCAGGAACACTTGTTAAACTCCTGCTTCCCCTAAGCCATGTCTGTCTTCAAAGCCTTGGCTGATCAGACATTTTTTTTCAGTGTGAAGATACATATGAAAGGCAGATGTAGCAGGAGCACAGGAGGTCAAGGGAGAGAGATGCAAGACGAGCATCCTTTCATAAAGTGCACAGTAAATGGAACGAAAACTAGGAAGGTGGTTTAGTGCCCACACACATTAAATGCCTTTATGGGACACGCAGCACTGCTGGTGCAAACGAGATGAAAACACGGGCATGTCTTCCAGTGCTCAGGTGGGAAAGTAGTGGCCACCACAGGGGAGCCTGCAGGGCAGGGGGGTGCACAGAGTGCATGACCACACACACGCCATGAGCACTGGAGAGGGGGACTGTCTGGAAGGACTTTAGGAACAGGACCTGAGTCTTGAAAAAAGTGAAAGTGAGCAGACAAGGAACACAGAAGATGGAGAAAGCATCTTCTAGGCCCAGAGCCCCAGCTAGGGGGCAGGAGGGAGATGTGGGTAGCAGCGGGGGGTGGGAGTCTGCAGGAGGTCCAACTGCACAAGAGAATACAAGTTGGGGGGCGCACAGAAGAGAGGTGGGAAGGGGAGGAGGGAAGATTATACTTTGTCAGGCCATCACAGCGCCGCCCTGGGCAGTCCCTGGAGAATGCAGCAGAGCATGCAGCATGGCGGGGAGCTCCCTGGCTGAGCGCTGGGGAGCTCTGGGCCAGGCGGCTTACAGGCGGCTGGCCGAGTGGCCTCGGGAGCACACTGAGGCCTCTGGGCTCCCTGGGTTCAATAGGGCCTCCGTGTGTATGGGCTGAGGGCTCCCAGGACAGCCCAGGCCTCCATACTGACAGTCTCCCACTGCAGCCGAGGTGTGACAGAGTCCTGTCTCCTCCCAGGCAGCTGCGAGGACGTGGGACTGTGGGGAGCTCGGTGGAGATGGCTGGTAAACAGCAGAGTCTGCATCTCAGCCCAGGTGAGAGAACACGAAGACTCTGGATTATCCAGCCTAATCAGTGATGTCTCAATGTCACTTCTTTACAGTCGGGGTTTGTCCCCAAGGCAAGAGGGACGTGCTGACCCTTTATTAAGAGGGACAGAAGATCCGGATTGTGAGGACAGGAGGAAAGTCACCCCAGGATGGTGGTTGAAGGGGCACAAAACTCAGTGTAAACAGGTAAGCCGCAAGCAGCCAGTGCAGAGTGCAGGCTGCTGCTGGCGGCTGGGAGCCCCGGGGGTGGAAACCATGCGCGAGGACCAGGTCCAGGGGAGCAGGAAAGCAAACAGCCTGCAATGCAGCCAGCCTGCAAGCACTGCCACACGCGCAGATCTGCCTCATGTTCCAGGCCTTCTGATTTTTAAAAAAATTTTTTTAAAGATCTATTACTTAGGCATACAAGAGCGGGGGTACAGGCCAGAGTTGCAGGAGGTGAGAGGATCCACCAAAGACAGAGTGGGGAGCAGAACAGGCAGATCTACTGAAATCCACTGCTGAGGGGAGCAGCGGGGAGGCAGGAGAGGTCTGCTGTGCCCTGTGGGTCCCCTCCCTGGGCAGGGATCGAACTCGCGCTGCTGTGCAGCCAATGCTTCACAGAGCGGCGCTCAACCCACTGCGCCACCAGGGAGGGCCATAGCCCTTCTGATTTTTAAGACAAACTTTAAAATCCAATTTTTCTCTTAATATTTCTAATATAACTAATTTTTTTTGCACCTCTGTTCGGGCCAGCAACACATCTGCCAGCTGGAAATGGCTGGCTGGCCGCTGCTTCTGGTGGACTAGGAAGCAGGAGGGCCAGTGTGACCAAATGCCAGCCATGGGATTTCACAGCACAGGAAGCCACGGGGCTTGGCAGCTATCTGGATGTGGGCAGCGGCTGCAGGAGTCCAGCATCGCCCCTGGGGTGCTCTTGGGCCACTTCAGTGAATAGTGCAGACTCTACCAAAAGACAGAGGGGCACATTTTGGCTAAGGATGAAATGGGCATGGGGTGAATGTGAGAATTATAATCTGTTTTGGTCTTAAAATCATACCTAAGTTGCTGGCTTGTAGATAACTAGATGGAGATACCAGCCTGCGGCTTACTTGGCAATGGGGAGAGTTGGAGCTATGGGAATGTGGTTTGCCCAGACTGCCTAGAACACAGGACTGGTCAGCACACCACCCTGGGTGACCCCTCACTCTGGCAGTGGAGGGGCCAGGGAGACAGAAGGGAAGGCGGAGAAGACAGCAGCCAGGGACCAGAAAAGCAGGAAGCATCTGCTGAGAAGGGAGTAGCCACAGGATCTCTTGTTCAAGAGTCTTGGGGTCCTCTCCTACTTTGGGGAACCTCTGGCCCATAGGCAGAAAGGAAGGGAAGACTAGGGAAGCATTTACTTGCTTAAAGAGCCTGGGGAGGTACCAGGGATGCTGGAGATGATGTAGGGGTGCAGGGACAAGGGGAAGTCATATTTAAAATACAGCACACAAGGAAGAGTTCACAGAGAAACAAAAGCCAGAAGTAAGAGAGGAGAGTATGATGCCCCAGGACCAGGAGGTATTCAGATTCTGGACACTTCCAGAGACATCAGGCGCTCTAACCTCTGTCCCTCCCCAACCCGGTTTTTCTTATATTTTTCTTCACTCTTTAGTTTGATTAGGTTCGCTTTTTTGTCTGTTTCCTCCCACCAGAACCACTGTTTCAAGAGCATAGGGATGGGCCTCCCTGGTGGCGCAGTGGGTTAAGCAACGCACCATGAAACAAACCGCAGCCTGCTGCCAGCCAGGGAGGGGACCCACATGGTGTGGCAGACCTCTCCTGCTGTGCCCGCTGCTCCCCTCAGCAGTGTACTTCCGTTGATCTGCCTGTTCTGCTCCCTGCTCTCTGTGGTGAATCCTCTCACACACCCCACACCTCTGGCCTGTACCCCAGTGCTTGTATGCATAAATAAATAAATCTTCAAAAAAAAAAAAAGAGCATAGGGACCGGCTCTCCACCAGATATCAGACTCTAGCAAAGTGGCTGGATGCAGTAGTTGCTTAAGAAGATTTCTGGGGAGACTGAGTAGAGAAGGAAAAGCTTATAGGAGAGAAATGGGGCAGGGCATGGGGAGACTGCACTTGGTGGTCTCCACGGTCTCCAAAGATTGGGCCATGAAGCCGCCTACCCAACCAGAAGAAAGGGGAGAAAGAGATCTCACATAGGCACAGAGCTGCAATAGAGCACTGCTGGCAGCCTGGAGGAAGGAGCTTGTAGTTTAGAGACACTGAGATGCTGAAGTTTGAGTTTCAGAACTGGAGCATCTGGGAGATGGGCAAGTCTCGGATAGAGGTAGAGAACTCAGCAGCCAGTGTGGGTGGAGATCTCTGGATCTGAGTTAAAGAAATGCAATGCAGGGCATCCCTGGTGTGAACTCTGGGGCTGGAGACTGGACAGAAGGCCCATGAACCATGAGCTAAAGTCCTCCATACTGTGGGAGAATGACCGGCAGGCAGGACAGACATACGGAGGTCCAGTGAAACCCACTAAGTCACCATGTCACTCCCAGCTCTACCACCTCAACAATCTCTGACTAGCATTAATCACCCATGTGCAGAACTGAAAATTAACATTCTTTGGGGATGGAATCATGTTTCTCCTTTCAAAACTACACTGGTATATGAAGTTCATGGGAGGCAGGTATTTGGGGCATAGATTCATTTCTTTAATGTGAAAGATGGATGACATCCTTATGACCTTCAGTAATTGTCCTGCACTGTACCATATTTTCAAACCTGGCTTAAATAAAAAATCAAAACCCCAGGGTTGAAAAGAAACCTTAGATTATTTAGACCAACACCTTAACTCGAAAAGCTGAAGGAAATGTTTACCAAAATATGGTGCACTGGTCCTAATTACTGATTGAGATAGGCAGACAGTATTGCAACACCTTCAATTTTTGAAGCGTGTTTTAGCAATGCTTACGTTTCCTCCAGTAATCTGTGTTCAACTTCTGATACAAAATCTTCAAACCAAAAAATTATCATGTAAATTGTTCCTGAACAGTTCAGAGAAATAAACTGTTTCCTGGCTTGAAAGAGGAAGTCAAACCTTCAAACACCTTTTTATGCTGATGCTAAATATAAGAACATTTTCTACAAAGTAGTCAAAGCAACACCCAGCAGCATTGGAGATTTCTCAAGAGACACATACCTGAAGATTATTTTTTTGTTCATTAAAACAAGAAAACCTTGAGCAGCATCTCCCATAATACCTGAAGGTGGAGCGCTGCCTTATGTAATAGAAGCCTTCCTTCCCTCTGGGGTAAATTAAATACCTAATTCCGCCCAGAATTTCTGAGTACTTTCACCTACCTGTAGTCACTACTGAGCATCTCAGTTCTCATTTCTACCCTGGATGAAAATGGCAAAGACCAGCTAGAGGCCGGCTTAAGGGCGCTCCCCAAAGCCGCTGTCACCCAACCCAGCTCCGGCGGTGCTAACAAGTCAGAGTCCGCGGTCTTGCCCTGCGGGGCGGCGCGCAAGCAAAGTGCGGGGCAGGGGCCGGGGACGCCCGCGAGCGCCCAGGTACCTGCGGTCAGGGTCCCCGGCGCCGGCCAGGCTGGACCGCAGAAGCCACGCGGGCCCGGGCTCCCCGCCGCCCGCACACCTGGACGCCCCTGCCGGCGCGGTCCCTCCTCGCCCGGCCCGGGTCTGCTCAGGGCTCCCCGCGCTTCGGGCAGCGGCGCTCGGCGCGCGCCCAGCCTCGGCCGAGGCAGCCGAGGGAGGCAGAGAAAGTTCCTCCGCCCGGACTTGGGCGCCCAGCGGCCCCGCAGCCTCCCGGCCCGGCGCCAGGGCGCGGCGCGGGGCCCGGGACCGTCCCCGGCGCAGCCGGCAGCACCGGCCGCGCCCCTCCCGTCCCGGGCGCCGCGGATCGGCCGCGGGGCGCGCCCGTACTCACCGCCTCTCGCTCGGGATCCCGCGGTGACGGCCGCGGAGGGCGGCGCAGCCCGAGCCGGAGCCGAGCCGGCGTCCGCGGGGCGCGAGTCGGCGGGCGGAGCGCGGCGGCCGCGGCAGGAGGGTCCGAGCAGAGGCGCAGCCCCGCTACGCCGCGCAGCCCGTCGCCCCTCAGCGCCAGCCGAGCGGCCGCCGCGCGGGGGCTTTATCGCCGCCGCCGCCCCCGCCCCTTCCTGCGCCCCCGCCCCCGGCCCGCCCCGCCCCGCCTTCCCGCCGCCTCCTTTGTGTGCCAGCGGCCGCCGCGGCCCCGCGCCGGCTCTCGGGGCGCCGCTCGCACCCGCGGCCTCCGGGCTGCCGGCCCCCCAGGGGTCCCCGTCGCGAGGCTGCGCCCCGAAAGCGCCGCAGACGCACTGAGCCGGCGCGGCGGCGCCAGCCCGGAGCCGACCTGCACGTGGGTCGCCCGTGTCGGGGCGCGGGAGGGGGAGGGTCCCAAGGACTCCAGCGCGTCCCGGGGACGCGGGGCTGGTCGTCCGGGCGGCCCCCTGGGGAAAGGCGGGGCGCCTCCGGGCCAGGTGACGGGTAACAGTGCCAGGCCGATCCCGGGGAGGCGGCCGGTCACCCCTGGAGGCGCTTCGCCGGGTGCCCGGGGGTTGACTTCTCCCGGCCTCGGGGACGTGGGAGCGGCGGGCGGTCGCGGCAGGGGGATGGCAGGCCACGGAGTCCGGGAAAGCGGATTCCTGGCCGCGCTGACAGCGTGGGGCTCCCGCGGAGTCCCGGGAATGCAGCTCTGCCCAAGTGGTAACTCCAGCTGATGGGACTCTGTGCGCAACTGAGAGACGCGGACCCCAGAGGCGGGCGAAGATGCCCGCGGGCCCCGGCTGCGCTCCCCAGGTCTCCCGAGCTGAATCCTCCTTTGCGTCAGCTTGGGTTTGTGGGTCCCCAACTTTGGTGAAATAATTTATGTCGCCCTTAGTTCAGACCCCTCCCGGCAGGCCCAGGCCCAGCTGTGAGAAAGAAATGTGGTGAGTGCCCTAAAACACAGCCTTGCCTGAAGGGTGCAGCTAGTGATTAGAGGAACTCTGAACCCACAATTGGTGTGTAGGCAGCCCGCACTAGACGTGTGTGTGTGTGTGTGTGTGTGTGCTGGGATACTGGAGTACTTTTCAGAAGTGTAGAATCTGGGCCAGCCTAAGGGTGTTGCCAGCCTCTCATAGGAAAACCAGCTCTGGGAGATGAGGCCGTAAATTTTTTTTAAATGTACAAAAAGAAAATCTGTTTCATTACTTTACAGCCTAATCATATTCAATAGAGGATAAGATAGGGTTTCTCTATCCTTGTTGTTCCTTCTGCCTGAAATGGTCCCCTCCTAAGCCTCCCATCCTATCTACGCCCCCCAGCTCCCCATCATGATATTCTAGTGACTGCCTCCTTAGACTCTGGGTCACAGCGAATGGCCCCTTCTCTAGGAAACCTTCCCTGACCATTTAAACCACAGTGAATGATTTCCTTCTCCAACCTATTACTTTCCTCACAGCCCTCATCTTGGTTTGAAATCTTTTGGGGGGCTAGTTTTCTCCTACTCTTCCTTATTGGGGTAGATGCTTCCAGAAAGCACAGCAAAGAAACCAGTTCAACATAGTTTGCAGATTCCCCACCCCCCCCCCGTGCCCCCCCTCCCCCCCTCCAGAACCAGCCCTACACCTATAGCAGCTGCTCAGTAAAAATGTTGACAGCAGGAAGGTGTGCCCAGGACCACTGGGATGGCAGGTGCTGTTCCAGGCAGTGTTATTATGGCATGGTCAGTGGACCCAAGGGGTGAACTGGAGCTGAGAAGAATTAGGTGGGGGAGGGGCAGCTGGGGGAATCAAAAGTGACAATGAACTTGGTTCGTTTAGGAAGGTGGGAGTAGCCTCTTCCTGATGGAAGTGAGACTAGACCTGCCAGTTTCTGAAAGCCTGCCAGATTGCCTGCATCCATTTCTGTCTCCATCCCTATTTTTATGGAGATAACTGTAGGCTCGTGTGTGATTTTAAGAAATAACTCAGAGGTCCTTGTATACTTTGCCCACTGTTCTTCCCTAGAGGCAAAGTTTTCCAAAATTATTTTATAAAATCACAATCAGGATATTAACATTGACACATTGATTCATATGTCAGACACTGTGGCTAATTATTTGCAATTTTAAATTTTTGATAAGAAGGCTTTGAAAGAGATGCTCAATAGGATTTTCAAGGGTTTCGGTCTTGTTTTAATGGAAACAATGGGAAAAAAAGGCTGTTTATTTTCCCAATTAAAGTATCCTTAGGGTGTCGATTCTTTATAAAGTACCTTCAGTAGTCTTTGAGACTTAACTTCTTTTATTTGCATTTTAACGACAGCCTTTTGCTTCCCTTCTCTACCCAGGACCGTCCAAGGAGCATTTAGAGCAATTTAGAGCTGTCCTGGTCAGCTCTGAGTTCAGACAGGACGCACTGTTAACCGAATCGCTAAACTCAGCCGGGCTGCTCAAGCTGCGTTCTCTCTTCTTGGGTGTTGGATGGGACTGCCGATGAGTGTCCCCCAGAGGGAAGTGACTCAGGACAAAGACCCATTCTGCCCACGGGCTATGCCAGGAATACCAACTATGCCTGCTACAGAATGTGCACAGCATCGGCAAGAGGCTCCAGAGTGACCTTCGAGCTGTACTCGCTGCGACACTCGAGTGACCTGGCACTTGCTCTCCAGTCGTGAGGGACAGCCCCAAAGAAAGAGGGTGCCACGTGCAGCAGTTTTCCCAGTGTCCGAGTCTGTGTTCTGGACTGGCACCTCTCAGGCCAGTCCCTCCTGCCCCATCTTGTCCAGCAGCCTGAATCCTGGAAAGTTCCTACCGGCCTTTTTTCTGATTTCACATTCACAGAAGAATTTCATTTTGTTCTTCAACTGTGTGGCTTGCCTTAATCCTCAGATAGAGCTTCAAACTGTTTATTCCTTAAAAACGTTAAGTGACCTGGGGTGTCGCCAGCCCCAGGCAGTCTCCGAGTTTGGCCTTGTGTCCATAAGCTGTAGTTGGGAGAAACACAAGAAATGCCCAAACAGAATAAAACAAATGATCTATTTAGTCTCGTTTCCTCTCTTGGAAGAGGTCCAGTGTGGAGTGCTTTGGAAGAAGATGAAAATCCCCCGCTACCCCACTCCCACGGCAACCCCCTACACCCAAACAGTTTGACCTTGTATTTAAGTAAAAACTACCCTGAGCGCCCAGTGGGTGATGATGTTTTGTCTGGAAGAGTGATCTGTGTGACAACAATAAAGATGGTAATAGTTGCCCCCTCTCCTATCTAACCCCTATTTAAGCGTGTCACACGACTGACCGCAAGGCTGCTTATTACACAACATTGTAAATGCAAATGTTGTTATGTAAGATTGTTTCAACTGGGGAACTAGACTGGTTAAAACAGTTCACTTAATACAATTAGTTTCTGGGACTGTTGCATGGGTATGATATTTTGCCCTCTTTTTTAAAGTTTATAAAAGGCATTTGTCTTTTTATTTCCCTTCCAAGCTGGCTTTCAAATAAATCCAATTTCCTCTTTCTGAAACTTCTGAAACAGATTAAACCAGAGCACCAATTCTCACTTTCCCATTGTCGTCACTACTTTTCAGCAAGAGCTTCAGAGACAGGACATTGCTAAGTGCTGGGCTGGGTGTTATTTTCTACTTGCATTTGAAGAAATCGGTGGGAAACTCCACGTGCTGAGACTCATTGTGACATGGGTCCCTTCAAATCACAACCTAGCTCTTCTTCCTTTTCCCCCCACACAATAGCTGCTGCTCCCTACTTTCCTAAGTTCCCCTGATCTACCTTCTCACCCATCCTGGCTGTGCTTTCTTCCCTCTCTCCTCCCTCCCAACACCCCTCCCTGTTCTCTCCCAAAGGTCATCAGTCTCTTCCAACGCAATTCCCAGTTGTTTCTCCTCATTCGTTATTGCCCATGATCTCTTGGCAGCACTGAACTCTGGTTGAATTTTTGAAACTCCTTTGTCTATTCTTTCTCCTCCAGTACCATAGCTGGCCTTTCTCTTTCCTCATCAGATCCTCTTCCTCCCACAGGTGGGTGCTGGGTAATTGCCTGCTCTGGGTGCCCTCCTCTCCGTACTGTAGTCGTCCCCAGGCGAGTGAACATTGATCTCCCTGCCTTGATGATGGAATCTGGATTCCTTTGGAGAACCCACTCTCCTGCTTTAAGTGCCTTGTTGGAAATGAAGTCAAGGTGTCCTTACTTCCGCTCTTGGGGGGCGGGGTAGGAAGATGAACAAGCTACCTGGATCCTGTTCTGGACTTTGAATCCTGAGGGGTTGGAGCACATCCCTGGTGCTGATTCTTCCCAACCTGAGACTGTGACTTCTTCCCACTAGGTCCCACCTTGGCCCCTGCCCCTTCCGAGTACAGGTACACAGGGCCCTTATTCCTGTGGGTTTTTTGATATTCTAACTTGATTTAGTTTCTGTTGCTTGCAGCCCAGCACCCCTAAATGGAACCCTCTAGATGTTGAAATTCTGCTTAGTGCCGATGAATTCCAAGACTGTATCTACAAGTGGACCCGACCGCATCCCAGGTCCCCCCTCCAAAGCACACAAACACTTCCACATTATAGCCCACCATCGTCAACCCTGACTCAGCAAGTTCAACACCAATTCATTCTCTCCCTCCCATAGCAGTTCTTTCTTCTGAACCCCTTAAGCGCTTCGCAAAAATGGAAGCCTTCTTGGTCACTGGAGGCAGAAAGAGGGGAGCGCGTTCTGGCTCTCCTCTTCCCTTCATCCATTCCATCTAGCCATTCCTAGCACACTAGTAACCGTGTCTTGCCCAAATGCCTCTCTACCCTAGTAACCATTTTCTTTCCATACAAGTTCAGACCCTTCTCACATCATGCCTGGACCACTTCAGTAGAACCCCATTTCTCAGTTTCCACATCCTGTGCACCACTGACACCTTCATCTTTCTAAAGTACCGCTTCAGTCGTTCACTCCTTTGCTTCACGTAATTCGTGTTAACCACTAAAGTCCAGGTTCCTTCACTGAGGCAGTCTTCTGCAGAGATTATGGTCCCAGACTCTGGAGTTAGACAACCTTGTTCAAATCCCAGCCTCACCATGATGTAAATTTTTTCAAGTAACTTCTTTGCGCCTCAGGTTCCTTATCTTTAACACCGGGGATAATAGCAGGTAGTCTACCCGGACAGCTATGTGAGAATGAAGACATCAGTCTACCAAGGGGGCTTCGCTGAGTGTCCATGAGAAGGGTTTAGCTCAATAAAAAGAGTTACACTGAAAGCTCTGCACAAATCCAGCCAACCCCCCTCGCCTGTCACCTTCTCTGGCATGTTCCCAAGGGCCTGACCCGTCAGGATTACTCATGATGTGTTTTATTACCTTGGTGCCACCATCCACACCATCCTCTGCACCAACTCTGTCCTCTCAGTCCACCTGTGTCCACTAAGCATCACGAATGCCCGCAGCCTTCGTGGCATAAAGTAACACTTTGCCCATGCACAGCTTTAAGGGCTGGCTGGTGAGGGCCCTGCCAGTGGGGTTCACCACCACCCACAGTGATGCCTGACCCTACTAGGGCAGCTGCAGGCCTCCAGGGGCCCCTCTCATGGGTGGGTCCTCAGCGGGATGGCTGGGACTCAGTCTGATCAGTCCCACCATTCTTAACTCCATCGCCATGGACCTTTGCTCCCTTGTCAGTTTGTGCTTCTCTCTCATAGGTTGTTCAGTGCTACTTATACTTCTTCATATGATGGCACAAGATGCCCAGAGGGTTGAAAAAGAAGCTGCGAGACCTCCCCAGGCCTTGAGTTTGGTACAATGTCACATCTGCCACATTCAAGGCAAGTCACTGGACTCTGAGATTTGGGGAGGAGAAGCAAACTCTGCCGCTTGAGGAGAGACGTAGTCATCACTTCCGGTGGCCACAGGAGATACCCCAGGCTGGGAGGATTAAGAGCAGAGTTATTGTCTCAGAGTTTCGAGCCTACAAATCTAAGACCAAGGCGTCAGTGGTGGTGGTTTCTGGGGAGGCCTCTCTTCCTGACTGGTCTGCAGCTGCTTTTTTACTTCGTGTTCACATGACACTTTCATGGCAGAGCGTGGTCTCATGTCTCTCCCTCCTCTTCTAAGGGCACCAGGCCTGTCAGGTTGGAGCCCCACCTTTATGTCGTCATTTAGCTTGTGTTACCCCCATAAAAGCTCTATCTCAACTGCAGTCACAATGGGCACCGAGATGTAAACATATGGGGATTTTTTTTAGAATTCAGTCCACATCAGGAGGAGTGGACGGGTCTTAACCGGGAAAGGGCACGTAGGATGGACAGGATTAGCTGAGTCATCTTTGGACATAATCTACTCCCCTTTGTCGACGAAACCATTTTCATTCTTCACAACTTGCCCCCTCCGTCAAGCCTGAGTTGATGACTCCTCTTTCAGCACCCCTGTTGCTCTAAATGTGGGTGCTTACTTCACAGGAACCCATCCCACCTGGGTGCAAACATTTGGTGTAGGCTCTGACCTCAACATAATGGCCTTGGAATGTATTTATTTACTTTACAGCTTTAGGTTTTCACGTATATCTTGCACAGAGAAAGCAGTCAACAATTTTTGCTGAAAGAAGAATGCCATTAATTTTACTGTTTTAAAAAGTGACAGCCACTCCAAAAACCAAGGTAGATCTGACAGCAGGGAAGTATGCAAGTTTTCACCCCTTCTTCCATGTCCTCTGTCCTCCACCCTTCAGAAGCCTGGACACAGGCAGCCAGAAGCCTGGGTTCCTCTCCCACTCTTGCCACCATTGTGTCCTCGCCACCATTGTATGATTACGGACAAGTCATGTGATTTCTCCAGGTTTCCTTTTCCTCACCTCTTAATGAAGAGGAATAATACCTTTTATTGGGTTGTGTAAGAAAAATGATTATTTGGGCAAAGCACTTTACAAAGTCAGAAAATCTGCATAGCTATTAGTACTTGTGTTTTCTGGTTGGGTTGCCATAATAAAATACCACATGCTGGGTGACTTAAACAATAGGAACTAGTTGTCTCATTGTTCTGAGACTGGAAGACCAAGATCAGAGTGCCAGCATGGCCACTTTCTGGAAAGTTCTCCCTCGGGGCTACAGATGGCTGTCTTCTCACTGTGTGCTCATGTGACCCCTTTTTTGTGTACATGTGAAGAGGAGGGAAAAAGGGAGACGAAAGAAGAAGAAAGAGAGTGGTTGCATGGCAGTCCTTCTGAGACTGCTAACTGCAGGATTTGAACCTACAGACCTCATTTAACCTTAACTATTTCTATAAAGTGTCTGTCGCCAAATTCCTTCACTGTGGGGCTTAGGACTACAATAGATGAACTTGGGGGGCACAAATGTTTTTCTGAAGCATTACTATTGTTGAGGCACACAGATCTTTGTTGGTCTAACTGGGTGTCTTGCTAATCCTGCTCTGTACCCACTCTTCCGGCATGCCTTCTATAATGCCTGACACATTACAGAAATCAATAAGTAGTAGCATTTATTGATGTTATTTCAAGTCCCTATTGACAGATGTTGGTGAGCAGAAAATGAAGACAAGTGTTCTGAGAGTTCTAGTTCTAAACAGGAGAGGATTTGTTCTCTTAGGCGCCTAGCTTCATACCAGGTTAGGATTCTGAGAACTGTGTGGGTTTGTCTTCAAGTGGAAGCAACTGAGTCATCAAAGCTCGGTCAGATTGTTGAGTGAGAATAACCAGCCTTTTAACTCTTAAGAATGGTCACCGAGTATAAAAGAAAAATAATTTTAAAAATTGCAAACTGCTTCCCCAGCTCTGCCTTTTACTGGAAAGAGCTGAGACATGCTGTATCTTCACATCTCTGTGAAGTGGTTCTTATAGTTCTAGGTCACCAGCCTCTCCATGGTGGGGAAGACCCCATGTTCCTCCTCCCTCATTTGCTTCCTCTTGTAACCTCTCCTGATGCACCGTTTTGGATTTAATGAGGATAATGATGCCCCCATTTTAAAGAACATTGAGAAAAAACTGGTTTTCACTAAAGAATAGAAATCAACTACCAACTTGCATCAGACATAGAGATCCATTGTCACATTTGAAACAAGAATTTCATAAAGAACCACTGGAAGACCCTCTTCAGTCTCTAACCTACACTTTGTAGACTCCTACCCTCAGGCACCTAGAAATGAACTACCCTTTCAAGAGCAAGGAAATCTGCAAGTGTGAGCTTTGACAGACTTTATTTACACTTGCTGTGTAGACCTGCAGTGTATTAACCTTGAATATCTCTCCAGAGATTTCTAGAGTACCCTTACAAATCTGAGTCCCCCACAAACAGGAACTAGTTCTTCTTGGGCACAGAGAAGCCCATAGAGGCTGTTGCTCCTGGGTGCCAGGCACTGAGTTGGTGCTGGCGGGGCTAGTGGGCCAAAGGTGACCTGCAAGATCATCTTGGAGTGCTTGCTAACAATGCACCTGGGAATTCATCCCTAGATCTCCTCATCTGACCTCTACCTGAATCTGAATTTTAAGACAAACTTGCCAGATATCATTTGCACACACATCCTACAGAATCAAAGCACTGACGTCCTACAAGCTTTTCTGAAGACATAGTCCATAGGCTGGCAGTACCAACATCACCCAGGAACGCATCAGAGAGGCAGACTCGCAGACTCTGTCCCAGCCCTACATCAGATCAGTATTAACAGGCTTCCCACCTGAGTCCCGTGAACATGAAAGTTACGAAGGCTGGTTACGTAATATACAAGGCAACTGGCATCCAAACCTCAAATCAAATGACTCATTCAAGGTTGCACAGGTAAGCCCAGAGACCACATGGACAACTGGCTAAGACTCCATGTTAGAGTTAGGTAGACAGAGTTCAAATGCAAATCTGTCCCTTGTGACCTCCCAGACTGGGTATGTCCCTGAATATCTCTAATTTTCTCTTCTCTCATTTGTCGTTAAAGAAATACTACTAGCTCACAGTCTTGCGGAGAAGATAAAATGGAAAGCCTGTAAAAAGCACCTAGAAAGCTCTCACTAACAGCCCTGACGATCGTTATTCTCGCTCAGCTTCCTGATTCTGCGTGGCCTCGCAGGCATGCCGTGTTGCCTGCAAGGAATGGGAAGCAGTGCTTTAGATAAATTCGGTCTTTTTGAGACTATTATATCTAATTTAGAGTCTAGGGCTTGAAAGAATGAGGACAAGGGTGGGGGCCTCCAGAGGAGAGTAAACAGTGCATGCGTGAGACTTCTCAGACGCCTGCAATCCCAACGTCTTAATTCCTCTGAGATGACTCGGACGGTGATGAGCTGCGGCGCCTACCAGCCGGGGGGCAGGCCCAGGTGGGTGAGGCTGTGTCCACTCTCCCCCTCTCTGCCGCTTCTGCCTTTCCTGATCGCAGGGAATCCCCTCCTCAGGCCCCCAGGTTTTTGTGCCTCCCTCCAGCCTACCTACTTGGGCTCGTCCTTCTCCCACCTCCTGGGAAGCTCCATAAATTCAGGGTCTTCCCTTCACACGTCAGCGTCGGTGGCCCTGGGCCTCATTCCAGAGGACTGGTCAGCTGAGGGGATAAATCAAACTGAACACAAGCTTCACTTCCTGTCAAATAATATTTGCATTTTAATAAGATTTCTCCTTATCTTAAACCTTAAAGAGTGGCCATGGATCACTCCACAGGCAGACATGGTTGCGTGGGATCCCCACAGCACCCCGCAAATCCTACAACTGAGCCAGCCAGCGCCACCATCCATGGAACACTAGGTCAGATTCACCCCCTCTCTTCCCTCCCACCTGTCTCGCTTTCCCCTGCTCATTCTACAACCCCCTGACACAACAGAGGTAAGAACGCAGACTTTGGAGTCAGCCTTCCTAGGTTTGAATCCAAGCTGTGCCATTTACCCTCTTGCAGTTGTTAACCTCCATGCCTCAGTTTCCCTACCCGAACCAGGGAGTTCATGACAGTGGCTGCTTTATCATGTCGTCGGGAAGTTTACAGGAATTTGAAGAGTTTGCAGAGTGCCTGGCAGAGAAGCCCATAGAGGCTGTTGCTCCTGGGTGCCAGGCACTGAGTTGGTGCTGGCGGGGCTAGGGATGAAGGACCCAGACAAAGGTAAGAAAGTAACATGCAGCTGGGGATGAGGATGGTCTACAAGGCATACAGCTGAGGCCCTAAACGCCTGGTGGGTGGGCAGTCCGAATTTCCTAACCACTAGCCTCAAGATAAGCTGTTTAAACCTAAATGCCCCCAAACAGATGAGAGACAGACATGTGAGTCGAGAAGACGTGATGCATATACCAATGGAATGCCACTCAAAGATCTAAAAAGATAAACTCACGTCATTTGCCGCAACATGGATGGAGTTGGACAGGATTATGCTAAGCAAAACACGTCAGGAGCAGAAAAATAAATATTGGATCCTCTCACATATAGGGAGAATATAGGAAAACTGAACAAGGGTCAGGAAAAGACAAAACTTGCCGGCAAACCATAGACGTGAGGCTACAGCAGGAGAGGGGGAGGGAGAGGAGTCAAAACAAGGGCAGGGAAGAGCACAAGTGACTACGGTGATGATTCATGGGTGATGTGGTGGTGGGAGAGCTATGGGGACTACACCTGAGGAAAGAAATCAAATATCGTGCAAAGATGAACACCTATGTAAGAATATAAAAAATAAATTAATTTAAAAAGATAAGCTGTTTAGAAGCAGCACGACGACTCTCCTTGACGTAGTATCCTTCAGGGAGACGACACTGTTATGTGCCAAGAATGTTGGTCAATTTTAGCACGGCCATCTCAGTCCATGGAGGCTGCTGTAACAAATAAACAAATACCACCCCCCAGACTCACGGTTCAGGAGGCTGCAGGTGTGAGCTCCGAGGGCCACGGTGTTGGGTAAGGGCTCTCTTAGGGAAGGCAGACTTCTCACTGCATCCTGCATCCTTGGGATGGGGAGGGACAGGGGAATGCTCCAGAGTGTCTGCTATGAGGCACTAATCCCATTTATGGAGGCTCCACCCTCATAACTTCACCAGCTCCCAAAGGTTCCCCAATCTGTGTACCATCACCGTGGTCATTGGGCTTTCAGCATATGAATTGGGGGTTGGGAACAATCCCTCAAACCACAGCATAGTCTATAGTGTGACTTGGTGGCATTACACCAAACACAATGAAAACCCTGCCATGGAGGAGGGTGCACAGGGAGGCAGCTCTTTTTGTTCCAGGTGCCCAAGCAACGTGACTCTGCAGTATCAGGGCCTTGCCCAAGGAGAGAAGCTAGCGCAGTACTCCTACAACCTCCTCCCCTTTCTTTAAATTACATTTTAAAAATAAACTTTTTGTTTTGGAATAATTTTAGGTTTAGAGAAAAGAGGCCAAGATAATAGGGAGTCCACCTCACATATGTTAAAATTTAGAAAGGAACACTGGCACATTATCACTAATTAAGCTCCAGACTTTATTTGGTTTCCACTAGTTTGGTGCTTTTTCTCCCTAATGTCTTCTTTCTGGGCCAAGATATCATGGGGACTATGGATTGGATTTAGGCGTCATGCCTCCTTAGGCCCAGTTGCAGATTCTTGGGCCTTGACAGTGTTGATGCTGAGGGATGTTGAGGTAATCTGTAGACTAGCTCTCAATCTGAACTTGCCTCATTAGGCAAGAGTGATGTGTTGGGGGGAAAAAATCCAGAAGTGAAGAGTCTTCCTCGTCATCTCCTGTCCTATTGGGGTTACATTCTTTCTATATCATCACCTCGACTCTGTGGTGAGGGTGGAGTAGCCACATGTCCCCACTGTCACGTTGCTATCTTCTCCTTTTCCATACTCCGTTCCTTGGATACAAGAAGTCCAGCTTACACTCAAGGAGGTCAAGCCCCACCCTCTGGAGGCAGCCATGTCTACTTATGTCAAATGGGGTCCATTTGCAAGGAAGATTTGCTCCTTCACCCCCATTTATTTACCGAATTTAATTGCTTAGGTCAACATGAACTTAAGCATGCTTCTTGTAGAGTTTGGACTGTGATGCTCTGCCCCACCGTTATTTCTGTGTTCACATTTGAATGGCTTGGCCATGGGGCACTCCTTCTGTTTGATAGGCCACCATTCTTTTGACTTTTGATCACCTTTTGCTTTTTGGAACTACAAGATCTAGGATCATCCTCAATATTTGGAAATACAACTCCATGGAAATCGTGTATCTTTCTCTACCCAGCTCTAGAATCAGTCATTTTTTCAAGAAACTTTGATTCTTTTTATTGAAGAACAACATTTAGAATCCAAGATTAGATTCTAGAGTTTTGGCACAGAAATGATGTCCAGATGTATGAAATGACCACCCGATCCTTCTGGTCCCATGTCTCCACTGCCCCCAGCACTTACTCTGGAAAGGTTTCATGTGTTCCAATCCACAGGTCTCTGTACGTTTGATGCCTCCTGCCTCTTATCTGTGGGGAAATGTATCCTGTCCCATCCACAGCACTATAATTAGTTCAGCGAAGCCTTCTCTTTGTCAAATCTTATTTGCATTCGTTTTTCTGTTGAAGTAACTCTGAATGATAACATGACATAAATTTCAGGTATGTATCATTATTAATCAATACTACCTTATATCACCACCAAAACTCCAATTTTATCCTTCACCACAACACTGCCTCCTCTGTTCCAATTTACCCTCCCCCTTCTGTTAACCATTTAGCGCCCAAAAGTTTAGTTTGTTTCATTTTGTTCATCTGTTTGTTTGCTCCTCTCTATTTCACATATAGTAAAATCATGATTGTCTTTTTCTATTTGACCTACTTCACTAAGAGTTATTCCCTTTAGGTCTATTTATGTTGTTGCAAATGGCAGAATTTTATCTTTTTATAGATGAGTAGTATTCCATTGTATACATATAGACCTTACTTTCTTGATCCATTTGTCACTTGACACTTAGGTCATTTCCAGTTCTTGGCTATTGTAAATAGTGTGTCAAAGATTATAGAATGCTTCATGAACTTCCCTTGCTCCTCAAGCAGGGGTCACGCTAATCTCTTATTGTTCCAATTTTGGCATATGTGCAGACGAAGCAAACACCCACTACAGCTTTTCTATCTGTTGCCTATTAATGTATCAAGATCAAGTAATAAATTCCATACTCAGATCAAAATCTGGTAATACATATGTGAAAGTCTTGTGATATTCTGCAATATGCTGGTTGTCAAGCTGTGTGAACAGATGTGGTTGTTTATCTGGAAACACCATCTCCCCTTCTTGCTAGCAGAAGCTCAGTTCTGCTCAGACATCTACCCATCTATGCCTCTACTATCTGTTTTAGGAGTAAATTCTGGTTAATCCTGGCCAAGCATGATAACTCCATTCTATCCACCAAGCATGGTTTAGAGGTAGAAATATGACTTGACTTCTGGGCAAGGATTTGCAGGGAAGGAGACATTGTTAGCATGGAGATTGAGGGATGCCTTGGGACCCTGAAATTTTCATGCACTAAATTGGTTCTTCTATCCAGCGCATACAGACAAAGCATTCTCTTAATTCGAAGAGCTTTAATAGGATCAGTGTGTATAGAAAGAGAAAAAAGGATAATATTTTTCCAGTAAAATACCCAAAGCTACCCCTCCTCTCATGGGTAAATGCCAAGTCAAACAGACTTGGCCCAAAGCAAGACCCAAAAGCTTGCCACAAGTCTAAGGCCGCTTCTGGCAGGGACCCATGGGAAGGGGCAGAAGGGGCCAACCAAGCCAGAGACGGAAGGAGAAAAATCAAAGTACAAATCTAGATGATGGCAGCCATGTCAGCCTCCCTGTGGATCTCTCACCCGCCTCTCTTCCCAGTGTCTCTCCATGTGTTGACTTCAAGTGTCTCCTTCCATGTTCCCCAAGTGCCTGTGCAAGTCCAAGGCTGAGAAGCAAGTGCACCTTCTTCACATGTCTCTGCTCCATGTGCCTCCTAAAGACTTTTCTCCCAATCCTTTCCTGCTTTTCTTCTTGCTCAGCTCGACCCCTCCCCAGGTGGAGCATGGAACACGGAACCTCCCCTTTTTTTTATGGAGATCACAGTGTTACAAAAGTTGGCAGAGATTCTCAGGCAGAGTGCCTGATGACAAGAAGATTTTATAGAAAAAGAAGAAAGTGCATCTTCCTTGATGCCCAAACACAGCATTATTCTCCTGAGTGTGAGACAGAAGAGGGTGGAAAGAAGCTGGGCCTTCCATGATATCAAGAGATGTTGAAGTATCCAGGTGACGAGGGCCCTCCCTAGGAAGCTCTTGTTCTATAAGATAATATATATATGTGCCTCACTAATGTGGCAATTTTGAGTTATTGCTTTTTTTTTCACTTGCAGGCAAAAACATAATGAACACATCTTACTTTAGAATATTTTAAAAATTATTAACTTTTGGGGGGATCCAAGGTCTTTTTCAGAATCTATCCATCCATTCATTATTTAAAATAGATAATTAGTAAAAAACGGCAGCAAAAGATACCATAGAAGGACAAATTACAATAAATAAGAAGAAAGTATAGGGAGTTCTGTGAAAATAACTGAGGACATAGTGTGGACCCAGAAGGGGCGGGGTTAATATGAGGCTTCCCTTAGCTGGGAAGACTGGTGCCTCTGGGTGGGGCTTAGGAGCTGTAGGTGGGAGGGATGCATCATGGTACCCTAGAGGGTGGGGGCGGGCTTAAGGGAAGATGGTTCTTCTAAGACTGGAAAGGTCAGCTGGGTCCCAACATCGGAGAGCTCTTAGAAACCACAGAGAAGAGTTTTCTCTTTCCTAAAAATAAAAAGGAATATAATGGAAGGTTCTAATGGGGATGACAGAGCTAGATAGCCCAGCCAGCTCCTTCTGGGTATCTTAGGACCCAATCTCACCAGTGAGCTATATTCAAATGCAAAACACTAAGCACTGTGAAGCAGACAGCATCCCTGCTGTGGCCAGGGGGGGACCCACATGGCACAGCAGACCTCTCCTGCCTTGCCCACTGCTCCCCTCAGCAGTGTGTTTCAGTCAGTCTGCCTGTTCTGCTCCCTGCTCTCTGTGGTGAATCCTCTCACCCCCAACACCTCTGGCCTGTACCCCAGTTCTTGTATGCATAAATAAATAAAATCTTAAAAAAAAAACAAAGCAAATGCAAAACACTGCTTTTAAAGGGGACCCTGGGGAGCAGCTCTGAGCTCACCCAATTTCAATGTGTTTTTCTACATTTCCAGCCTTAGCTTGCTTGGAACTCCCAGACTGGGTTTGGCAGGGGTGAGTAAGCCGTTTCCAGGTCTGGTTCTTACAGAGATGTTGTGCTCTTCCTGGCCTCACTCACCCACCAGCATGATTTTGGAAGTCACTTTCCTGGATGGCAAGGTGTAGCAGGCCTGCCTCAGACATCTTGTGAGTGAGAAATAGACCCGCCTTTATAGCCTGAGGTTTCAGGGTTTGTTTGTTACTGCAGAGTGATATAACTATATTAGCTTCCTAGGCTTCCAGGATAAATTATTACAGACTGGGTGACAGCAGAAATTCACACTCTCCCAATTCTGGAGGCTGAGTCTGAAATCTGGGTGTCGGCAGAGCCAAGCTCCCTCTGAAGGGCTGAGGGAGGATACCCCTTTGCCTCTCCCTGGTAAGGAGGTTCGTCTCCAATCCTGGGGTTCCTGGCCTTCTAACTGCATCACTCCAGTCCCTGCCTCCACCTTCACAGGGTCCTCTCTCTCTCTCTCTCTGTCTCTGACTTCACACAACCTTTCTGTAAGACACCAGCATTGGATGCAGGGTCCACCTTGATCCAGTACAACCTCATCTTAACAAATCACATCAGCAAAAACCTTATTTCCCAACAAGGCCATGTTCTGCGGTTCTGGTGGCACGCACGGTGCTGGCTTTAGCCTGGCCGCCTCCCCTCTCCCTGGGTACCATCTGTCCACACTCAGGTTCACAACCATCACGGGAACTGGGCTGGCCAGAGCAGAACAGCCACAGAGCGCAGAGCCAAGGGGAGGAAGTGAAGCAACAAAGACAAAAGATTTTCATGGGTGAGTGGAAGTGGGCAGGGCATACTTTCCAGGTAACAGACCCTTGATCAATGCATTTCAAAGGCCACTCTGGCTGTCTGTGAGCCAAGTGGGTGGAGGCGGCAGGGGTGCAGGCAGGAGCCCCCTGGGGACTTTGGGCTCAGTCCTCAGAGCTTGGGCCAGGGTGAGGGTGGAGGATCCAGCTCTGGACCCAGTCCAGGGTCTGCACCAACAGGACATGAGGAGGGGGTGAGGGAGAGGGTCTGAGCAAAGCTCTGGATCCTGTTTTCAGGAACATGCACATTCAAAGTGGCAAATGCACAAAGGTTTCTATGCAAGTGTGTTGACCTCTTGGGTCCTTGCTGAGTGGTGGTGGGCTGGGGGACTGGCGGGGAGGCACAGACCTCGGGGGATGCAGCTCCTCCCCTCTGGGCTCTGACAGCCACGGAGCAGCAGCCCGCAGAGGTTCCTCTGTGTGTGGGTGCTGGAGAGTCTGATGGTGCCTGAAATAAATGAAGCCATCGCCTTTGGAGCCCAGAGTCTGCAAGAGCCGGGGCCTAACTGCGTGGAGAAGGATGGAGGGAACAGCTGCAGAAAGGGCTCCCCTGGCGAACTTTTCCAGAAACAATGAGCAGAGAACAGAGGCAATTTCAAAATGGGAAGCCTGGGGCAGAGGCAGGTGGAGGAGCCCAGGAACAGAATATCCAGCACTGAGGCCAGAGGAGGGCTTCAAGCTGGTGGGTGGGCCAGCCCCAGGACCCCAGCCCCTGGCAGAAGTCAGGCAGGAGCTGCGGGAGCTCCTGGGTGCCCTTGACCTGTGACCCCTGCTGGCCGGTGCTTAGTAGGTGCTCGCTGCAGCCTCCGCCAGCTTGTGCGGCGGCCACAAGCCAGGGCATCTGCTCGGTGACCTGTGTCATGTAACACTCAAGCCTGGTCCCCAGGTGCATGGGGACCCCACCCAGGGAAGCGAAATCAGCTGACTCAGCTGAGCTGGGGTCACAGGGACTGCTTCAGGTGGGAGCAACCAGGGGCGGTCCTGCCCAGGGCAGGTGCTCATTGCCCAACGTGAGATCAGGCTTCCTCTGACCTGGCATCAGACTTGAGGGGTCTGGTTTAGGGATGGAGGGCGCAAAGGACGATCCCTAAGTCTCAGCCGCCAGCACCTGTGAAGGGTAGCATTTTAAATCCATGGAGGATGTAATTTTTTTTCTTTTTTTTAAAGATTTATTTATTTATGCATACAAGCACTGGGGTACAGGCCAGAGGTGTGGGGGTGGTGAGAGAATCCACCAGACAGAGCAGGATGCAGAACAGGCAGATGGACAGAAACACACTGCTGAGGGGAGCAGTGGGCACAGCAGGAGAGGTCTGCTGCGCTATGTGGGTACCCCGCCTGGCTGGCAGCAGGGATCTAACTCGTGCTGCAGTGGCCACGGTTTGCTTCATAGTGCATTGCTTAACCCGCTGCGCCACCAGGGCAGGCCCTGTAATTTTTTTTTCAATACACTCAAGTACTTTTATTTTTGAAATTATGTCTTAATGTCGTATTTTTTTCTTAAATCACTCTTAGTTTTTGGACAACACATGATTTTTACCCTCAGGTGCGGTCACTGTAGTTTTCGCTCCACCAAAGTCCCCTTAGTCCATCACCACTGTCCCCTGTGCTCTCCCCCCAGCCATTTCACCCCTCTCTAGCCCTCCCTCCCCCTCCCTCCTGGAAGTCTCAGCTTTGGTCTGATGTCAAGGTTTGCCTTTGTCTGACCCTGCTTGGCTTTTCTGTATTTTGCATTTAAATGAAACCATCAGATATTTACTTTTTCCTTCTGACTTATTCCCCTTAGCATCAACCCCACCAGCTCCACGGAGGGTGTATTTGCAAGGAGGCTTTGTGGCTAACAAACGGCTTCTGGGGGAGAGATGAGACTCTTCTCACTGGTGAGAGAAGGGGGCAGGAGGGGGCCAGACAGGTTCTCACTGTTCTGGTCCAGCTGGGAGTGGAGCAGGGCCCTGAAAGACAAGACTGCACCACAGAGCCCGGGTCATGATAGAGGTGTGGTGAGGCAGGAGGAACCAGGGAGCACAAGGGGCCAGGGCATAGCTGGGTGGGTTGTTTCTGCTGTTGAGTCATGCAAAAGAAATTTCATTGTGTTTCTCTCAAGCTGCATTGCTCTGTCACCAGTTTGCACAACTACGTGATGTTTGAGTACACTCCACACTGCCACGTATGCTCATGCCTCACGCACCCTCCACCAGCTCCCCAGTGCACCCCTGGCACCTCACTGCTATCTAGGCTCAGGGTCAGATGTCCAGCATGGCCCTAGTGTTTTGGTGGCTGCTGACACATTGTCAGGCTCGTCTCAGTGATTTGGAACCGCCTGAAAACCCCATCAGGTAGCAAGTCTCGGGTCACAACGCTGCACGCCCAGGGCCGCCAGCACCGGCACTGTAGCGCCTACGATTCCTGCTGAGACTCGCCACCAAGCCCAACCTCTGGCAGGCTTGACCAGACTTCCATATCCTTCCCAGTGCTTGTCAAAGCCCTCTCCTGGGACCCTGGCCTTCTGACTTCTTCCGGAACCTTCAGGCAGCTGCCCAGCCAACAGGGCACTCCATCTCTCTTCCAGCATTTGGAGTATTTCCCTTGGGAGAAAATCAATTTCCAGCCTGGAGCCAGATTACCTGGTCTGAATTGGCTCTGATCCTTCCTACAAGTAGAATCTTGTATAAATTTCTTCATCCTCTAGGCCCTAGTTTCTTTATTTGTAGGTAAGAAAAATAACCCTAATCAAGGGCATACAAGAATTAAATGAGATCATACAAGTAAAGAACTTGAACTACGGTCCAGCACATAGAACACTACCAGATATTATCACATTTCACTATATACTGACTGTGTTGGTGGATGGTCTTAGAGTCCAGGCAGTTCCTCTGACCTTGCCCTGGCTTCTCAGTATGACTTCTGCTCCTCCATCAAACTGGTGTGCTGGGATGCTAACTTCTCTCCAGGTTCAGATACCCTAATTTCCTCCAGGGACACTTTGCCCCTGCATCTTTAGAAGAAGCAGTCATAAACACAGACATTAGAACAAGAATGGGACCAAACCCAAGCCAGCTGGGTAAGGTTCTTCCTTTAAAAAAAAAATCATTCCACTGGGAGTAGAGAACAAGGAGATGTGCCTTTCTGGGAACACAGCAAAGGTGACACCCCTTCTTTTAAAGGCTGAGACCCAGGGCTGTGGAAGGCTGGTGTTTGAGCCCTCAGCTTCTTCATTCATTGCAGGACTGGGGGTGGGTCTGAACGGTAAGCATATAAGAGGATTTAGGAAGGTCAATGATATGCTTTCTCCATCATCACTAATAATAGTTCAAGATGAAACTAAATTGATTATAAAAGAAGAGTCAGCTTAGGTACAAAGAAAAGAGGACCATAGAGAGTTCCAGTAGAGACAGTCTGGAAGATACAAAAATTGGACTGGTTCCAGGTGTCCTTGTCATCACACTTAAGCTGTGGAATCCCGGATGTCAAGGTCGGCATGCACCTGTTCTGAGTCTGTTCAGCCAATATGGCTTCACAGAGAGGTAACAACCAGAGTGGCATTTTTTTTTTTTTTTCTGAAAATGAATTAACTCCTCCATTGCTTTTCATGGTCTGCTCATTTTCAGTTTTCTATGCCTCTATTCCCTTTCCACCTAGTGACCATATTGGGGTCTTCTTCACGCCCAGTTAAGCTGCAAGGTCACACCCTCTCTTTGTTCAACTTGCCCTGAAAACATTTTGTCTCCCAGCCCTTATCCATGGGCAGTTTTTAGTGATATTTACATGTTTCCATGTGGCGATGAAGAAAGATGGTTGGGGAAAGGGAGTGAGGGGAGACATCTTTACTTCCGGTTGAACTCGGCTCCCCTAAGCCTTCTGAGCTCGGACTTCTGAGATTGGCTGCTTGATTTCGCAGCACCCGTTGTTTGTTCCTCAGGTAACAGAATCTGCATGTTGCTTTGGGGAAAGACCCCCCCCTCCACACACACTCTGCGTCCCCTCGAAACAGACCTGTGGGGTCGCCAGTCACAGCAGCCGAGCCCTCCTTGGGCAAGGTGGACCGGGCGGCACACATTAGGCTAAGTAGATATTCTCTTCCTGGAATCTGAATCTTCAACAACATGACACAAAAGACCATTGCGTCATCACAAGGGGCTGTGAAGAGATGAAGTGCTGGGTGATGCCTGACACCTCGTACTTGGAATTGCTCTAGTCCCTGTCACTTCTGAAATCTGTTTTTTGTTTATTTGCTTTTTGGTTGTTCTTTGGATTATGGGAAATCCTGTATCCTTCTCAATAAGTTCCTTTTGGCTTAATTTAGTTATGGTTGATTTCTGTGTGGTAAGCAAAGAACCCCCAAAGACACTCCAATACACTGTTCTTTATGAGGTTATCAAACACTACAAAACAATTCCCATATGTCCTTTTAAAATGATCTTTTCTTGCTTTAAGGCATTAATAAAATGTTGATTATTGGCATGGAGATAGTTGTAACATTTTGGGGAACTTACCAGATGGTGACATTATACATTATTTCCTAATCCAATTTCTCACAAAATCTGTGTTTGTTAACTCTTGAGGAAATGCTTTATCATCATTATTAAGTTATAGCTCTGATTTTTTAAAAACAAGCTAAAGAATATCTTGTGGGGCTGGAATTTGGATGTGATGAAAGCAGTTCTTTGGCAATATCTCAGAGTTATATACTCTAACTTCAAAACAATTTATGTCTAAAATGTCTGAAGGCAAACAAATATCCTCAGAAGAGGAATATTTCCTATGTGGATGCAGCCAATATGTAGATTTTATTATGGCGCTGTCATAAATCAATGACTTACACCTTGCTGTTGCTTACACATAAACCTTTCAGAGACACAGATAAATGTAGCTTTGATATATAGTCCTTGCTCCCAGAAAACCCTCAAGCAGTGGACTCTGATCAGAAGTCTTAGGAAGAAGTCCTTTGCCTGGCATTGCATGATAAGAAAGAGTACAAGCTATAATTGTTATGATCAAGCAGAGGTTAAGCTATGTAAGAAAAATTCTACACTTATGATAGTAAGTTCATGGATAGATTTCCCACCCCCACCCCCATTTTAAGCAGAATTCAAAAAGAAGGAAAATGACAACACTGAACCCCAGTATTGCTGACTGTTAAAAACTTGCTGACAAATCCCAGTTTACAGAAAGGAAAACAAAATGTATCTATTAGTGTGTATTCTCTATTTCTCATCTGCTTCCAGTTCTCATTTTCCTAATGTTTCATGAATGTATCAATTAGTTAGTGCTGTGTAACAAACCACTCTGAAAAATAGTAGCTTAAAACTGCAAACATGAATTAACTCACGAGTTTGTGGATTAATTGAGTAGTTCTTTTGGTCTTGGTTGGGTTTGTTCATGCATCTGTGAGGAGCTAGTGAGCCAGTTGATGTTTGCTTTGCTGATTTTGGCTGTCCTCTCATGTGGTGGTGGTTGTCTGGCTGTAAGCTGGTCTAGAATTTCTCAGCTGGAACAACTAGGCTCTTCTCTACTACTCATCTTCCACCAGGCGTTCATATAGGGGAGAGAGACAGACAGACAGACAGACAAGATATTTTTGAAGTCCAAGATCAGAAATGCCACACAGTCGCCTCTACCTGCACAGGGGGATCTGCAGAGAGGCATGAAAAATTGTGGCCATAGTTAACTTCCCACACTTAACACAATTTCTGAGCAATCCCCACAACTACTTTGCTAGTCCTCTCTCTCTCTCTCTTTCTGATGTCAAATGAGAATTGAGAAGAATGTATGGAAAAGGATAGTGGGCCAGAGTAAAGGAGAAGTGGAGGATGAAAATAAAGAATGGAATTTTCATTAAGTTACTTTTAGGTGATTTAACCAAGAAGTTTTCAGTTCAACTGTGTGAGATGATGCTCTGTGGGACTCCAGGACTTATTTGGATTAAGCAGTTAGCTATCAAAGGGAGGACCCTAAAAAAAAAAAAAAAAAACTAGAGGAAAAGAAAAATATTGATTTCCCCCCCTAAGGAGGACAATCAATCATATTTAGATGTTAAATATTATGTAAGCACTATGAAGTTCAATATGTTGAAATTTTTAGCAAGTGTGGTGTTTTCTGAAGACTTGGTGATTTTGTTTTTCTCAAACATATGTGGAAGTGTAAAGAAATAATGTATTGATTAATTCCTAGGTGTGTGATGCTGGCAGTTTATTTGAACATTTGATAGCTCCTGTGAGCTCATATTCTTTGGTTCAGCTATTTCTATCTGGATGGTGTTGCTGCTTGAAATCTACAATACCTGCTGAATGAATTGCAGGTGACCTGGAACCTAAAATTCAGAGACTTGGAAGTTAGCCCAGCCTCTATTGAAATCCTGACTTCACTCTTTATCAAGTATGTGAACTTGAGCACGTTTCTTACCTGTTGCTTGTTCTTCATCTTAATATGAGGATAAAAGCCCTTTTGCAAAAGTTTGTTGGAAAGACTTAAGATAAAGTTAATCACTGTTGAACACATTTATTTTGCCTGCTCAAAAAGAAGCTATAGACCAGTTTTATTGACTGAGGGTCAAGACTCTGCAGATCCCCCACATTTGATCAAATAAGTATCTCTAAAGTCCAGTGTCAGGAAGTCATTGACCCAACAAGACCCTCATTTTCATATTACTTGAAAGAGAGAACCAAACATAAAACTACCAACTTAAGTGCTGGTATTTGGTGTTAGGTATGGTGACTCTGTGGCCATCACTGATGAATTTTCAGATACAGTTTTTATTCTCCACTTAATTATTTCAGATCTCAAGACACTTACAGTTTGGTTGGGGAGAAAAGACAACAAAAAATTTTTAAAAGCAGCATGTTAATAATCAAGGGCTAACGTTGAAGTTGAAGGGCAAGGAGTGAGACTGATAAGGTCGAAGTGGATATTGAAGGTTAGGCAAGTTTCCGAGTACAGGGATGGCAACCAGAAGACTCTGGAAGGACTTCAGGAGGTAGACACAGACTAGAAAAAAAGAAATTAAAGAGGTGGCGGTAAGGGGTGTGGAGGCTGATCAGGTATGGAGAAAGCAGTTGATGGAAGTTTTGAAAACTAGACAGAAGGCTCTTGATGGGACAGTAGCTAGAGAATTACTAACAATCTCTGAGTGAAAGAAATCGAGAAGATGAGTGTCCAGTAGGGACCTCCGGATTCCGAAAGTAGGAACAGTCTGGAATATGAGGTGCTGGCTGGTAGGGAGTGAGGTACTTGAGGATGGACCCTGACCTAATATGGTAGTGGTGTGAGGGGCAGGAGAAAGTCACAAAGACTCTTTACTACTGGAGCCTCGGGGAGCCATTTGGAGTCCATTTTGTCCAGACAGTCCCATGTTGTTCTGGCTCAAATTCCTGTTCTGTGCAAAGATTCAAAGGGCAAAAGGTGTCTTGCTGGGTAGTGGCTGGTGAACGGAGCCTGCCTTTCCTTGTCAACTTCCCAGAAACCAGGGTGTGCCTACCAGATGCCTACAAATAATGCCTCGTCCTTCAAGTGCTCGAGAAGTAGAAATGAGAACAGTACACCTTACCTGGTGGCTTGCACAACAGCTACAATTCCCTTTCCCCCTTAACTTTACAATGGAACAGAGGACAACTCCTCTCCCTACCCCTGGGTGAGGGCCAAATAGAAAAGTGGAATGGGGGGGATAACATCATAGGTCATCCCCTCAATTACTAAAATTCATTTTTGCTTCCCCAGATGGTCAATTACAGATAAATTGGCCCACGCAACATCTTGAGAAAAATGCAAGGTCAACAGGTCCTCTGACACAAGGCTCGGCAAAGCTTCTGACGCCGTGCTTTCCTTCCAGCTAAAGGAAGAGAACTTAAATGTTTTCCTGTAACTTCTAACTAAATGGAATCTCTGACTCCAAGCTGGCTTTCAGCGTGGAACAAAAGGAGGGAAAAGACTGAATTGAAGGAGCCAAGTGTCAAGGTCAGTTCCCTTCTTGTTCGTGATGTTTTCTTTCTTACCAGAGCAGCTGTCATGGTAGTGAAGGGACAGTGAGCACTGCTCTAGGGGGAGAGGAAGACTAGAATGTAAATGCAGGTACCCACTGCAGAGTCTCCGTAGGGATTCACGATTTACAGCAAATGATAAGTCGTTCAAATTTATCTATTCAGGCCCTCGGTTACTAAGGGCCTACCTTATGCCAGGCTCTGTCCCAACACCAGCAATAACCCGGTAAGTGAAACAAGCCCCTTTCCATTGGGGTTGACATGCCAGTGGGGGAAGATGGACAGTGGCAGTGGCCATCTGTGTCAGGCTGTCATAGTGTGGAGAAAGAGGAGGAGGAAGAGAAAGAGGAGGAGGGGGAGGGGGAGGGGGAAGGGAAGGAGGAGGAGGAGGACATAGGAAAGGGAAGGGGGAGGAGATAAGAGAGGAGGAAGGGAAGGGGGTGGAGAATGGGGAGGGGAAGAAAGGGGGAGGGGGAGGAGGAGGGAAGGGGAAAAAGAGGGAGGAGAAAGAAGAGGGAAGAGGGAGGAGGAGGGGGAGGGGAGGGGAAGAGGAAAAGAAGAAAAGGAAGAGGAAGACTGGAAATTGGGAAGGGTAGGGCAGCGTTGGTGATGTTGGTTGGGATGCTCTTTCAGGCACACTTGTCCCCAAGAAGCTGATTCCTGAGAGGAGAGAGACTGAACTAAGCAGGCACCTGGAGAAAGAATGGCCCCAAAGATACAGGATGTCAAATTCAAGTTGAATATCAGATTTAAAAAAGCCAGTATGTCCCAAATACTGCATGGGATATACTCGTACTCAACAACAACAAAAAATCTCTAAAATTCAACTTAAGCTGGGCATGCTGTATTTAATTTGCTGAATCTGGCAACCTTTGTCAAGTCTGGAGCAAAGAGTATACATGGAGTGCCCTGGGAGAAGGCCAGAGGCTCGAGAAAGGGGGAGACTGACAGGAGATGAGGTCCTCGAGGTGGCAGGTGTCTGGGCCACCTGTAAGGGCACAGGGTTTTCCTTTGAGTGTGATGAGAAGCCAGTGGGCGGCTCTGCGTGGCGAAGTATTAATGCCTTTGTCTTTTCCCACTGGTCAAGGAATCTCACTGAATACTCATTCAAGCGGATCACCGAACTCCTATTAGATGTACTAAGCAAGGACAGTGTGAGGATCCTGTCCCCGTTCCCCGGGTGCACCCACTCACCAGTCAGCAGTGTTGGGTCAGCGTGGCTGGTCAGCCTGGAGGACCGCAAGTGGGTGGACTCGACTCGGGCCAGAGAAACGAGAAGCGTTTCAGAAGAGGTTGGACTAACTGGTCAGGAGGGACGGGGGAAGGATATTTCCTTTTTGTTTCAAGCCTGAAGATGTCGAACGCTACAGTGTGAAGGGAGCTCTGGGTGGCATCGCAGCCACTGTGCCCAATGTCCCCTGGGGATACTGTCCCCCAAGACATCAAACCTGCACAGCACAATCAGAGCCCAAGGCCAGCAGGGCGAGCAGCAACAGCACCCCAAGTAAAGGATCAAAAGGCCAGACACACAGAGTGACGCCTTTCCTCCCAGATACAGCGCAAGCAAGGCCCCCTCTGGACAGGGTTGTGGGCCCCTGTAAGTGTGCCTTTCATCGAGGGGCCATTATTTTTCCTTAGGGGTTCCTGCCTCTGAGAAGGGAGTACCCAGAGAAATTTCTGTCATGCCTGAAAAGCTGATAGATGCAGAATAACTATCCAACATGTGCATCAATTTAACAGAAAGCATTTGAAGTGTTTCTAATAGAGCAATCAGCTTCATGAATTAGCTTTAACTTGGTCCATTTTTTTTCAGAATGCCTGAGTACAGCAGAGAGCTCACACCCTGTGGCTTCTTTGAAATGGCCGGAGCTCCTCAGAAAGGGTTATGCTTGCCTGGGGCCAGGGGCCAGAGAGAACCAGAGCCTGGGGTCTCTGGGTCTCAGGACTTGGAGCGCATTGGTCAGTTAGTGAGGGAAATACAGTCAGTGCAGTTCCCCCGTGAGCACCCAGGCTGAATTAGTGCAATGGCTGCTGGCATCCTCAAAAAAGTGCCAGAAACAAATTCACAGAATCTCCCCATTTGCATTTCCTAGCTCTGCTACAATAACAAGTAGAGGGACTTAAAACTTCAGAAATTGATTCTTGCAAAGTCCCAGAGGCCAAAGTCAAGCCCAGGTGCTGGCAGAGCTATGCCCCCTCCAATCTCTAGATCTCTAGGGATGAATCCTTCCCTGCCTCATGCAGCTTCTTGTGGCTCTGGGTCTTCCTTGGCTCCATCTCCGACCCCAAGGTCACATTGCCACTTCCTCCTCTCTCTCAAAACCCTCTGCTTTTCTCTTATAAGGACACCCGTCATTGGATTTAGGGCGCACCTGGCTGATCTTCAGGTCCTTAACATAACCACATCTCCAAATGTAATACATTTCTCCAAATAGTTACACATTCACAGGTTCCAGGGGTTAGGATAAGGGTATATCTTTTGGGGAGACATCAGTCAACCTATTACATTCCTTAAAATGGAGAAGAGCGAAACGAAACGAAAGGGATGAATAAAGAGCAAACGTGTAAGGTGTTGCTGGTGTATGTTTAGCACTGGCCACAGCAAATGCCGCCACAGTCCCGTCCATCACCCGCTCCATCTCCACGGACACCTAGTCCCATGCCCACCCAAAGCTTCGACATGCAGTCACCTCCCCTCTCTGCCTAACGGCTTTCTGTTTACTGGACTGCATTTAAATCAGATGACGCAAACTAGAAAATACCAAGGTAATGATCAGGGGAAAGCCTTCTACCAATGGGGGACAGGAGCTGAGGCCAAATACCCCAGCTTTCCTAGCTCTCTGCCGATTTCAGTGGCTTACTTGGTGGGATAACCCAGACTCTCAACCCTTGTCAATATGCCCCTTGCAGGGCCTCCCTGGTGGCGCAGTGGGTTAAGCAATGCACTATGAAGCAAACCGCAGCTACTGCAGCACGAGTTAGATCCCTGCTGCCAGCCAGGGAGGGGACCCACATGGCGCAGCAGACCTCTCCTGCTGTGCCCGCTGCTCCCCTCAGCAGTGTACTTCTGTTGATCTGACTGTTCTGCTCCCCGCTCTCTGTGGTGAATCCTCTCACCCCCACCCCATACCTCTGGCCTGTACCTCAGTGCTTGTATGCATAAATAAATTAAAAAAAATATGCCCCTTGCATTCTGGGGCACAGAGCACCAGGAGCTCAAGTGGGTGCCGAATGGGTCCTTCCCTCTCCCCGCGGGGTAGCAGCAGGCTAACCCTCGTGCAGACCAGAATTAGCTGTGCCTGCCAGGGGGAAGGCAACTCGCTTTGCCCTTTTGCCTCCTGGCACAAAGACTGAAGGGCCCGGGTGCAGGCCTGCGACTTAAAGTTAGCCGGGCGCCACTGCCGCCCTTGGTGTACTTCCGCTCGGGGAACCAGGCCCTATCTGCGTGCAGACCAGAGGTTCAGGGGCCAAAAAACGCATCACAGGCCGCCATGGTGGGCGGGCCACCCCCACCGCCTGTTACGGACGGCTGTACTTACCTCTGGACCCAGCCCTGACGTGGTAACATGGACTGCGTGCTAAATTCTGGGGGGAATCTTCGCAGGGCACTACCCCCAAATCGGCACCTCAGCGGCACCCCGCCAAGGCTATTTCTCACTGGAAGCCAGCTGCTGAGAGCGGAGGAGAGTAAGCCCCCCACCCCCTCTGCCGGTCACGTGATCACCGCTGCGCCCGTTTGCTGTAAAGTGGCTGTTTGGGTTCGAGGTCTTGTCTTGTAGGACCCTGTCGGTGGATCGGATGCTCTGAGCATTTGAGTGATGTTGACTGAGACCCTGTGAAAAGAAAGACAAACCCAGACCCTCCAGAATGTTCTTAGGTGTCCATGAACACTAATCACTGTCTCTTCCACGGTGGGAAGAGTTCACAGGAGTCCTCGCTGAGGAATGGTGTCCTAACACGGCAGCTGTGGGCGCTGAGGAATGGTGTCCTAACACGGCAGCTGTGGGAAAGGCTTCAGCCCATCCCACACAGGAGCTCAGCAACAAGACGGGCCCCTCGGGGCTGCCTGGAATTACGGCAAAAGGGAGGACTTTATACTTACTCTCTCCCTTCCGCGCCAGTCATTGGGCCCTGGCCATGCCCAGAAGTGCGTAAGACGTCGAGGAAGGACTTCCTTCACTGAACATGGATTCCCAGAGAGCGACTCAGAGGACAGTCTTCAGCCCCCGGCTGCATGGCCGCCGGATCTGACAGCACAACCTCCACTGGGGTGCATTTATTTTCCATGAGTGGACTGTGTGTGCTAGTGCTTTTCCTCCCTGGAGAAATGAATTGGCCCTGAATGGGCCTTAGTCAGGGCAGTTAACACATTGTTGGTGGTTTTAGCAGGAATTATTTCCACTGAGTGTTGGGAGAAGGGGCTAGATCAAGATAGTCAAGCAGCAAGTGTGAAATAAAGAGGCTGAGTTAGCGAATCTAAACCTGTTTTGCAAGGAACTTTATGAGAACGTGGACTCTGCAGATGTAGGGAGAGTGAATTAGAATGCCCTGCCTTCCTCAGTGGGTGCGCTTCCAAAATAGACGGCTGGGGTTAGGAGGGAAATTTGGAAGCACTTTTTTTTTTCGGTGGGAAGCTAATTAGTCTCCAGGGGAATTGAATTTGTAGCGGCAGCTTCATTAGTACCATCCCAGCTGAATCAACTGTCTGGAGAGCCACCAAGCTTCAGGCAAGCCGTAGCAGCAAATCCAGGGTTGTTGAGCTTGTTTCTAAGTCAGACACAGAGAGGGTTTAAGTTCACGTTATCTATGAAACATTTATAGTGTAGTAGTGGGGCCCAAAACTTGGGAGTCTAGCAGAGGTTGACCTAAACTTTGGAAAAGTATTCCTATTTCTACCCAAAAGGTAAAAAAAAGAAAATGTTTTCTCCAAATCAAGATGTCATCAAATAGCAGATGCAAATGTGCTTCCTGGACCTCATTTTTCAGTTACGCATCTGTGTGTGTAAAATATGGAAAACTGAACTCATTACACTATAAATATAACTGATGAGGGCAGGTGGAATTCTCCTCCGTTCATGAACTATTTAAATAATTTCCTAAGTTCTATATTTTATTATCTATTTCCCGATGCTAGGGTGATCTGTCCTTAATTTAATCAGGAAGTGAAGCTTCCTTGAGCAGGGCCAGGAATGAGAACTGAAGTAACTCCAACCTTCATCCTGACATTGTTTATGAAGATGGATGGAGTGGGGGTGAAGATGGGTGAGAGCAGGGTCTCACTCTAAATAACATGAGGGGCCCTCTTATGATTCTAAGCAGCACTCTCTCAAACCAAATAAAGAGTAGAGACCAGTTTGCATGGGGTCAGGCAGGGTTCATCCTTGGATATCCTAAGTATGTCTTTTTCTCGGAGAACATTCTAGAATGGCCTCAAGTTCAACAACATTGAAAGCAACTCTGGGTGCTGGATTCATCTCATGCTCCTCCAAACCTAGTGAGACAAGCCCCGTGGCAGTTTCATTTTCATCTTTCAGCCCTCTGAGCGTCATTTCCCTTGTGTGGGAAGGTGGGTGTTATCCTTCTGTGGGTCACTGCTATATCCTGCTATTCCTGTCTTGCGCTTTATTGTTTCCTTCCCTGCACATATCCCAATTTGTAATCATTTATTTATTTGTTCATCTGCTTTTACCTACTTCTATGTAGGCTCTTGGAAGGCAGAGCCCAACTCAGACAAATCCCGGGACCTGGCACCTCATAATCTTCTCATAAATTTGTGTTGGTTGAGTCAATGATAATGAACAAATTTGACTTGGAAAGGATCATAAGGCAAAGGCAAAGCTTCATTTAAAGTTCAGGTAAGAGCTTGGTTTTAGCTGCGTTAGTCAGATCTGTGACTTTGGACTTGACTTTCAACCTCTTTGGTCTTTGTGAAAAGGGAAGTGAGAAGAGGTTCATTTAGCGCCAGAGTTAGGTGATTAGACTGAAGCTGAGTGGTGCATTCTTGCAGTTTGTCTCTGTTAGCTTGCACTGTGGCCTTTTCTTCCTCGCTGGTTTACATACCTTATTTTTCACAGAGCAGCTTGTTTTAACTCAAGCCAAAGCTGAACAAGCCTTTATTGGAAAAATATGTCCATGTAATTAAATTCCAGTATTCATGATTTCCAAAGCCACTTTATAAAGAGAAAATGGTCATTTGGTGTAGAAATCTTCAATGTGAATTAAATTAAGCAGTAGAGGCTATTCAAAGATGATTACAAATGATACAGGAAACCCAAAGCTTTTGTAGTCTGCTCAAAATATTTCAAAGTTTGCAAATGGTAGCATTGGTGGAGGTATCAACTTGTTCTTGCATGCAAAGATCAGAGGTGTTGAAAAATTGCAAAATCCCCTTGATGGGCCCACAGGGGAGGACAAGGGCCTAGAATTATCATTATATTTGTTCTCTGACCACAGAAAAGCGGTCATCAGGATTCATGGAAATATTACCCAGACATGTGTTGCTTATTGAACTCTGGGCCCAGGTCCCTTTGTAGCGGCTGGTGCCACCTCCTTCGGTTCCACAGTGGAAGGAAGTCATGTCTCATTCTCTTGGCGTCTGTGGAATCAGCAAGTCTCTGGCATCACGCTGTTTGCTAGTACCCAATTACTCATTTCATAACCCTTAAATTTCTAGTGGTGACTTCCAGAAGGAAAAAACAAAAAACATCTCTGCATCTATTATTGTTAGTTGCATTATTTATCACTTTCCTTAAGTAAGTTAGAATCAAATATTAAGTTAATATAGGAGCATAAACATTATTCCTAGCACTGTGTAGTTGAGAATGAGAAGTAGTAATAGGCTGGAAGCAAACTCAGCTGCAAGGACTCAAAAGACCACATCAGCTAAGAATGGTCTGGAGTGGTCCTGGAGATAAGAATTCATGACAGGACCTCCCTGGTGGTGCAGTGGCTTGAGCTCCACACTGTGAAGCATCCATGGCACAGTAGCATGAGTTCGATCCCCGGCTAGGGAAGGGACCCACAGGGCGCAGCAGACCTCTCCTGCCTCGCCCGCTGCTCCCCTCAGCAGTGTGTTTCAGTCGATCTGCCTGTTCTATTCCCCACTCTGTCTGTGGTGAATCCTCTCACCTCCCACAACCCCAGCTCTTGTATGCATAAATAAATTATAAATCTTTTTTTTTTTTAAAGAATTCATGACAAAAAGTGGCCAGGCTCCTGTGTAGGGCTTTCCACATGACCCTGCATGACCAATCAAGTGCCTTTATTGATAGTCCACCATGACAAGTCCTCCATCACCAGTTTCGACCCATACCCAGAGAGAGCTGAGTTTCATTTCTTAGTTCTAAGAGAGATTTGAAACCTGGAAACCAACAGGGTGTGTCCCAGAATAAGCAGACTTCTTTAGAAACCTAAATTCCATCAAGATTGGCTAGACAGCTCCCTGAGCCGGTGGTTAAGGATGGATTTATTCAGGCCTCGCTTCAAGTCACAATAAGAACAAAGAAAAAAAATGTTCCTACATGTAAGTAAATATACTTTCGATCCTGGTTAATCTGCCCCAGGCAAAAATATTTCTTTCCAAGCTCACTCTTAGAATTCATCAAGATTAAGAGGTCTTTTGTCCTTCTCCTCCTCCTCCCCCTTTTGCCTGGTGCTTTCTCACTACTATGTTGTCTTCCCTCATCCTGCTCCACAGTCTTTTATGAAAATTTCACCTGGTTGCTACACAATTTGCTTTGTCCCTTTTCACTTCTATTCAAGAAGAGAAGTCCATCTTCTGTCAGCCTCAGAACCTTCTAGAGGTGTGGGTTTTAAAGATTTCATTCATTCATACACATTATATGTAATAGTAAATATGTATTTTGTAGATGTAAGCCTTTATATAATGTGTATTTATGTAGGAACAATAGAATACCCATTCTCTTAGTGTCTGTGGAGTGTTATTCATAATATCCATAAGTATAGTAACATATTTTGACATTTCCTTGTAATCTGAGAATATGGTAGCGGGCATGTTGCATATTTGCCTTTTATTTCAGATTTTAAGGATGCTCCATCTATTTCCTGTTCTCCTCAGGCTACATGGGTGAGGTCTATCAATAGGAGTTTATGACTTTGGTCCTTGTAAAAGTTTCCACGTTAAAGTGCTTTTAGTCACATACCACACAGAGAAGGCATTTATTTGTTCCTTTTTGAGGGCAAGCTCTGCTGGGGCAGAGAATGGAGAATACATAGTACAAAGTGTGCTGGAAAATAGGAGGAATCACAGAGGATGAGTAGGAGACCCTCCCTTGTACCAGCTAATCACCCACCCAATTTCTCCTGGAAAGAACAAGCCATGCCTAGTAGAATTCATCTCAATGAATTCTAAGAATAAGGTTGGAAAGAAACTACTAGCCATACCTCATAGTGCCCCCACTTTCCACCCTCTCCACCTTTCTTCAGTCTGGTCAACGGCCAAGTCCTGACTGACTTTCCTTTGGGTTTCCTTTAATCAGTCATTTTTCCTTCTTTACAGTGGGCCGGGCACTATGCTGGCTGCTGGATGCGAGTGGCATCCTGTCTACGTGGGTCTATAATATGGGACCAACAGGAAATAGGCAAATAAACAAAGGACCTGTAAGCAACTGTGATTGGCTCCATGCTGGTAGCAAATGGGACTCTGCGAGGGAGGGTAACTGATAAGTGACCCACTATTATGGGTGGAGCAGGAGAGCTGCTCTGTGAAGGTGAAAAGGGAGGGGAGGGACCAACCACTATGGATAAGGAGACAGGGTTCAGGCCGTGGAGCAGCAATTTGAACGCCATGAAGAGTGGGCAAATGGGAATTTAAGACTGTGAAGATATAAGTCCTCAGCACATCTTCTCAGACATTGAGTGTTCACTACAGGTGACTTACAGTCCTCATGCCATTCTCCCTGTGCTGGAGGACATTTGACTATGAGAGAAGAATAGCAGTATCTTTTTTAAAAATAACAGAACTTAGTTTCTTATAGTTCTGGAGGTGGAAAGTCCAAGATCAAGGTGTTGGTAGATTTGGTATCTTCTGGGATCTCATTTCTTGGCTTGTAGGTGACAGCAGCTTGCTATGTCCTCATGTGGCTTTTCCTCAGGTATATATTTACCTGCTCCCACTTTCTCGCTCTCTCTCTCAAAAACAAAATTTTATATTGATGTCAGATTCATTTGTATCATTATGTAAGTTTCAGAAGCACACCATTATAAATTGATATTTATAGACTCTACATCACGGTCACCACCAGAAGCAATCATGCTTTGAGTAATTGTGGAAGTGGAAAAGATGAGAATGAGTTTGAGAAATAGCAGAATTTGAAGAGGGAATTGTGGATCTCACTTCAGGCTGACACTAAAACTACAGAAGAAAATGATCATATAATCAGGTTCTACAGTGTGACTTCAGAAAACTAGCAGAAAATCCGTGCCTATAAGTCACATCCAGGGTTGGAAATCAATGTCACATCAATGAAAACAATACAATTGATAAAAATGTCCCATCAGAATGAGAATCCACTCCTAGTAAAGATGACTAAGACAATGTCCTTGAGAAAGAAACCCTGTACCTTATTGTCCTGGAAAATGAGCAGCCTCTAAATAGCGCTATTCAAAAGGACTACCATGATTCGTCTACACAGCCTGACCCTCTGAGGTCAGTTTCAGCTGCAATAGAAACCGTAACACCCTCAGCCAAATAAGTTAAAGATCTCAGAAAACTCCTGATACTGAACCTTCAGTGTTTGTGAATAACTATGAAACAGAATCTGGTCACAAGTAAAATTTTGATGAAAAAGACTTTGTAACAGCTGAAAATTTAGTACTTAAAATGACAGTATATTCAGAGACAGATCTAAGGAAGAAGATCTTTGAGAAAGAACATAAAATGCATTTTTTTCTAGTGAAATATTATGTGAAATGTACACTGAAGAATTATCTGGGAATGTCAGACACTAAAAGAAATGGAAGCAGTTGGAACCCAAAGTATCTGCAATGTTTACAGAGACTCATCAAACTCCCTCTTTACATAGTGAATGCATATATAAAAATGACACTAAATAAACATGTTGTAATCTTTCTTAAAAAGATCTGATTTTTTTTCTTTATCCTTATTATCCTCCTTCAAACTGGAGAGGTGGGGGGAGGCAATCTCCAAAGTCTACAATTTCCCAACAAGTAAATAAAAAAATATTTTCTTTGGATTCCAGGCACTCTGTCTCATTATTTTTTTCCATTCTATTTCATTTTCGAGTGTCTGGGTTTCAAGTCTCCTATCAGCAGGCATCCCAAAGGGGGCTAATGGTTGTGGGGAAGAGATTTTGTAAATAAGCCCTGGGTTCTCACAGCTGGTAGGAGTCCCTGGCAGTATCTCATGTAGGAAGAGAAAGCCTGCTGAGCTCTGAGGCTGCCCTCAGCTCTCCTGCACTGTGGTTGTTGGGAAGTCAGTATGTTTGATATCAGCCATCTTCCATGAGCGCCTGCCAGGCTCTTCCTTTGAAACGGTCTCTCATCACTATGGTAGAACATCAGTTTTATTTGCCTTGACTTTAGCATGGCCTAAGATTGGCCAATCAGAGAAGCTCATTACTTGGGCCATGGTGACTGGTTCAGCCATGAGAATATGGCTCAAACAAGGCCCATGAGGGTCCTTCCTAAGGATCTGGAGGAGAGTTTCTTCTTCTTCTAGAAATAGGAGTCACCTGGACAAAGCGGCCTTGGGACCATGAACAGACATCCCGCTGCTAGATGGAAAAAGAGGCTGAGATTAAAACCCAGCAGAGGTGAGTAGAAAGAAAAGGGAAATGGGAATGGAGAGAGGAAGAGTGTTCAGTGATACAAATTGAGCCCCAGATCTCACACAGCTGAAACAAGATGTCCACCTCTCACTTCCCAGTCAACATACCACATTTTTTGCTCGTGTTAGTTTGAGTTGGAATTCTATCTCTTGCAACCAGAAGCTATGTATTAATCCAACCTCTAAAAAGATTCACCTTATTCATTTCAAACAAGCCTTGCTAGAAAAAATAGTTCTAAATTTATGGACATTTTCTAGACATCACCAAACTGTGGCAATTTCTCATAGGATAGTTAGGTAGTTTCCTTGACTCGCTTGAATTTATAACCCAAGATATTTAATTATTCAAGTACGTATCATCATCAAGGAGAAAAGTCAGAGTGTTTGTGTCAGCGGTAAGGACACAGAACACTGAAAATTAGTTGCTTGATAGAAATTAAATTTTCTTTTGAAGATACTTAATTACAACGCTATTACCTAACTAGAGGCATTCTTTTCAGACAAAGCTCTGTTCTCATTCATAATCAGAAAACTTTTTTTTGCCCTTAGGCTGAGGGAACAAGCAGAAATATTCTTTTCTTATTCTTTGGATTGAAAAAGAGTCATAAATTGAAGAGGTCCGTGGCCCATATTTGTGACTTGTACAAACTTTCTCCTTCCTCAGCCATCAAAACACAAATCACGGTGGGAAAGCGCGGCGCTGTTGCCAGGCTTTTTGAGCCAATCCTGAAGATGACTCATTTGATTTAAACCCCAGGAAATGAAGACTCAGAGGAGAGGAGGTAGGTCTGTGACCTCCTTTTCCATCCTCATTCACTGCAATAAAGAAAGAAAACTCAAAATGTGGGTAAAGTAGCGCCTGGGTGGAGGCAGGGACCTAACTTCCGACTTTTATTTATGAAGGTTAAGAAAACAAATAACCAAGTCCTTTGCCTTTCTTGGTTTCATTACTTAGATGAGACAGTTTAGAGTTCTGGTGACGATTCTGTCAAAATCATTGACTTGATGGAGCAGCTAATAACAGACATCTTACCACACAGAGTCTTGCTGTGCCACTTAAGGAAGACATGATGAGGCCCAGGAAAAATAGTAACCATTAGGCCATAGGTTCCTAACAGTTTCTGCAAAGTCAGGGGGTCCCAGGAAGTCTTAGAACTCTGTTTTAGAGAACAACACTCCTCTTTTTCTTTCCTTTGTAGCCACTAAGTGAAAAATGGCAACCTAACATTATAATGCTTTAAATCAGAAACTTTGAATGGGAAGAGAACTTAAACTACTCACGCTCTATGTGAGGAAAGAATGGTGCCCAGCATCAGAATCTCACTCAAGGTGTCCTAAGAGTCCGTAACTTTTTAAAAAGATTTTATTTATTTATGCATACAAGAACTGGGGTACAGGCCGGAGGCATGGGGGTTGGTGAGAGGATTCACCAGAAACAGAGTGGGGAGCAGAACAAGTGGACAGACTGAAATACACTGCTTTGGAGAGCAGCTGGTAAGACAGGAGAGGTCAGCTGCGCCATGTGCGTTCCCTCTCTGGCTGGGGATCGAACTTGTGCTGCTGAGCCACGGATGCTTCAGAGTATGGCGCTCCACTTGCTACGCCACCAGAGAGGCCCGGGTCCAATAACTTTTAAGGGTGACTCAGTCACCAAGATGATGCTGTATTAAGTATTTGCCACCATTTCTTCCTCTCGACCTACATTGATCAGCCTTTCTTAAGCTACATTCCTTGGGATACTGGTGAGCAGATGCTCTGCACAAAAGGTATTAGCTAGATACAAGAATTTGGGAAATAACATGTACTGGAGCTCTTTTTGGAGCATAGCAATGATCCAGATGTCTACAAGAAAAAAGATGCATCAGATAATTTTCCCAGTATGCTTGACTAAGCAATCCTGGTTCTGTGGGTCACACATTGACTCGGGATCCAGTGTTCCCAGTATTTGTCGAATAGACCGCTAGGCTGAGGCTCACTCTGCCACATGAACTCCAACTCCTGGGCACATGTTAAGCTTTGTTCTGGATGTCACTAGGCCACCTTAGAGTTTATATAAAATGCTAAATTAAAAATTAGACTCCTACCAAGGGAAAATTTCAAGCATGTTGTTTCTGGTATTTTTACACAACTTAGGCAATACCAAAGTGCCATAACTCAGTGAGATTTAGCATGTGGCTCTTGGAATCAAACAATCTGTCAATTATTGGTCTGAGTGAGTTTGAAATATGAATCCATGAGTCAGGATGGCCAAGTCATCGCTGCAGGGTGTGCCCAGTGCACTATGAGTTATGAGCCACCCTAAGGAGCCTGATTAGCCAACAGTGCTGAACATCTTCCAGGGAAATTGCTGTATTTCCTCAGGACTCACCCATTTAAATGTCTTCAGGCAATAGTATTAGTGGATAAAAGTGCAATAAAGTGTGATAGGAACATGTTGAGTTGAAGAACACTTACCTCCTAAAAGCAAAACAGCAAAGAAATTATACTATACTTTCTAAATAAAGTTCACTGGCATGCTGAATTACTTAGATGAGATGTCATGTGCAGTGCCTGTCTCGGCTTTAAAAGGGCAAGCAAAATTTTAAAAATCACAGCTAGAATACTTCTAGAAAATCCTGGCACTCTATCCTCTAGGAGGGTTAGGGAACAGAGTAATTGATTTATCAGCATCATGATTTATGAGTCACGGTTCCAGTCCATGAACTTTATCTTATAAACAATATGCAAATTTGCCATTCCTATGCAATTGTCAGAAAGGGAAGTATATTTAGTATCTAAACATCACTGTATTCATCCTCTCTTAGTCTCCTTATCTATAAAATAGAAGTTGCCAGAAAAATTAATGACTGTATATAAAGCACCCAGTCTTTTGTAAACAGTCACAAACATGTATCTCTCTAACACCACTGGTCATTATAGATTCTTGCGGTGATTTTGAGGACGCTGACGGGACCCAGCACTACTTCCGGGGCAGCATTTAGGTCCTCAGTTGCCTTGTGCCTGGGAACTCCAAGGGAGCCTTTCGCTAACAGGGAGTTTGTAGAATTAGATTAGACCTGTAGAATTTGCTGGACAAATCAAAACACCATGACTTAAAACACAAGAAGGTTGCTAAAAACTGACTTCCTAGTTGAAAATCAGTGGTCACAGGGAAAAATTAGGAAATGGATTTCTTTAGTTTGTAAGAATTGTCAGAAAATTGCCACAGAAAGTAGGTTTTCAGGAGAGAAAGGTTGTTATTGAAGGGTAATTTCTTTGGGGAAGAGGTTTGAAATAAGGGCAAATGGCCATCATCAGTAATGGCGAAAGTGGGTGGCTCCCAGACAGGGACAGAGCCGGGAGCAGGGGCTGCCTTCTGAGTCAAAGCATCTCTGTCTTCAGCAAAGAATCTCAGAACATGAAAAACTCCACGTATGAATTCTGCAAAGGCTGTAATGTTTCTTTTCTGGCCTCAGAAAAGTTCCCGCAATGTTTGTGGCAGTGCGGTACTGAAGCAGCATGAACACACATTGAGGCAGTGTGTTCCCGGGAAGAAGAGGAATACAGGATCCCTGCTATATAGGGGTAACACGTGTACAGAAGACTGGGTGCTCTACAGACAATGCCATCAATTCTTCTGGCAACCCCTACTTTATAGATAAGGAGCCTAAAAGAGGAGGGATACATTGGCCAGGACGAAGTGACAAAATTATAAGTGACAGGGTCAAGATCTAAAGTCCATCTGTGCCTTCAACATACTCTGTATCTAGATATGAATTTGTAGGAATGAATTTATCAGGGGGCAGGGAACTGGATTTTGGGGAGAGGGTGGATAAAAGCTATAGAAATGATTGGATAGTGTTGGGGAAGTTATAAACCAAGAGAATATTTAAAGAATGAATGAAATAGGGCTTAGAGAGGGAATGATCTATGTTTTAAAACAGATAATAATGAATTTTGCGGCTGAGACTGGGAGTTCACTGAGAACTTGGGCTAAGAGTGCATAAGGGTTTGAATACCGCCAAAATATATGGATAAATTCTAACCCCGAACAAGATGTGTTCTTCTTTGGAGTAAGGGCCGTTGCAGACATAAATAAGACTCTGCAGATGAGACCATCCTGATTAGGGTCAAGCTTTAAACCAATAATGAGTGTCCTAAAGAAAATATAGACTTGGAGGAGAAAGCCTTGTGAAGACAGAGGTGGGAATGACTCATCCAGAAGGAACTCTAAGGACTTCTAAGGTCACCAGAAGTTAGGAGACAATAGCACAGATTCTCCCTCAGAACCGTCAGCAGAAACTAACATTACAAATGCCTTGATTTCAGACTTCTGTTCTCTAGAACTCAAAAGAATACATTTCTCATGGCAATTTGTTAGGGCAGCCACAGGAAACTAATACAGAGTGCCTGTGTGATTTGTGTCTGTGGTTCTGCTCCCTGAAGCTCTCAGGTTCTTAGAGGTTGGTCTGCTAACAGGAATCCCGAGCTGGATGTGCTGGCACTGGGTCTCTTCATATGAATTCTCAGGTGGTAGCTTTTATGGTCTTGCTGTGAAAATATCTAAACTGACACTAAAAAAACAGACCATTAGTTTGAATTCCTCAACTCCTCATCTTGATTCTTCTTTAATTCCTCCTGTGAGCCAACCTTGAACAATTTATTCAATATAGTTTCCTGGTCGGTAAACCAGGACTGCACCCTCAGCTGCTTCATTCAGCCTTTGGCCCAAAAGACTGTGGAGTCTGCATTTAAGGAACATCACAGACATGAGATGGAGGAGGCCCAGGTAACAGGTGTCATGGCTGCTTCCCAGGTCTCCTGTCCTTGGGAGATGTTGCAGTCATATTCTTCAGCATGAAAGAGTGGGTGACAATCTCCCATAGAGGGTTAATGCTGTGGCATCAAAATATTCCAACAAAGATCCATGATGCAATGTCTCTGGGGCACCAGCAGCAAGCCTGCTATGGAAACAACCCCCCAGAGGCTTTGTAGATGATCTGAGATAGACTCTCAGTGTTGCCCCAGATGCAAAATACACATCATAGGTCTGTAATGAACTGAAATACTTTTCCCCAGTGGACACACTTACCTAACCCAAGCTAGGCTAACAGGTTCCTGTGGGTGAGAGGTGCTCAAATATGATGCATGGAAATGAGCAGGTATGAAAATGAAATATGTTCATGTCCACCCTCGTTGGGACTTTGGGCTCTGCACTATCCAGAATTACCCACCACCCTGGCACTTTTATTTCTTGTCTGCTCTGTTCTCATCTATTTTATTTTTATAATTATGCTTAATATAGATTTATTACATCATCCTTCATATTTGTACAATGTAGGATTTCTCCATGAAATTCCCACCACCAATTCACCCATGCACCAACACCATAGTCCCTTGTGCTCTTCCTACCCCTGTCCTGATTCTTCTCTTTCCTTCTACCCTACAGAATGTCTCTGATCTGTACGATCAGACATCAGCTCAATCCCTGATCATTTTGATTTTTGTTCTTATCGGTTTTAAATGAAGTGCTGCCCCTGCAGCATTTCTCCTATGCTGGCTTTTGCAAACATCTGCTACCTTTGCTAATAAGGAGGAGAAATGTTGAACTTTCTGCTGGCCAAGAAGCAATGTTTCTTGTCCTTATTCATGCTAAAAACTCCCAGTTTACTCACTGATACAATTTTCAGCAGATATTCTTGATAACCTCTTTGGGCAACGACTCTTTCTTTTTTAGGAATCAGATAGAGAACAGTGATTGTAAAAAATTTCCTCTTATGAAGTCTGGAGGGGAAAGACTTTCAATACTCAAAGGATAAACAGCCAAACACCCAAGAGCTCACAAAGGTTGATGGAGAAAAACCAAGTAGACTAGATAGAGAGTGCTGGTGGAAGTCTTAGTCAGCTGAAGCTTATGTAACAATTGCCATAGACGGAGTGGATTAAACAACACTGCACTATGTTATTTCTCACAGTTCTTGGGGCTGAATGACCAAAGCCAGGGTATGGGTAGATTTGGTTCCTGAGAAGCGCTCTCTTTTTGGGCACGTAGAAGGCCACCTTCTTGGTGTGTCCTCACATGGCAGGAAAAGAGCGTTTGTGAGGACACTGATCAGATTAGGTTTCCATCCTTATGACTTCATTTATCTTGTTAACTATTTCTTTTTCCAAACATAATCATATTGCCAGTAAGACTTTAACATACAAATGTTTAGGGGGCATTGAGGGGCACAATTCTGTCCCAGCAGTGGGGCAATAGAGGTTGCTATTTCACATTGGATTATTTGAGAGCTTAAAAGAAGCGAGGGAAGGAACCTTGTGAATGACTGGAGAAAGTTTTCCAGACAGACAGAAGAACAAAGGAAAAAAAAGTCTGAGTTTGGGTAGTTGGATAACAACTCAGAGACTAGTGGCTCTGGAGTGTGATGAGCCATGGAGAACATGCAAGAAGTTGAACTCAGGAGAGATTCGAGGGCTGGAGACGGTCATGCAGGGCTCTGTGGGTCACTTGAGGCCCTCAGGGGAGGAGTGGTAGGTTCTGACCTGAACTGCAGGAGGAGACTTCCTGTTTCTGCAGAGGGAGTTAGAGCCGAGGTGGGAGTGGAAGTGGTGTCAGGTGTACCTCTTGTTTGCTTGCTATGGTTGGGTCTCCAGAGGTGGCTCGCAACAACCTTTTTAAGCCTCCTCTCACTGCAAAATCCAGAGAATATTTCCTTCTTGAACCTGGGCTGTTCTTAGGCTCAGTTCTGACCACAAGAGTACAAAGGAAGTGGTATTTTTAGACTTCTAAGCCCATATCTAAAGAAGGACCATTTCTGCATCCTGCATCTTGAAGTCCAGCTGGCACTCTATGAGGAGTCCAAGGCATATCAGGACACTGCACTGAGAAGCGTCATGAGGCTGTGGTCAGGACCCCCAGCTAAGTTCCAGACAGCAGCTGATGCCACAGGTCAGCCGCCATCTTGGAATTTCTAGCCCAGCCAAATCCCTAGATCCCTTAACCTCAGCCAATATCAAGTGGAGCTGAAGAGTGACCTGTCTGAGCCAGTCAGTCCACAGAATAGTGAGATAATAAATAACTATCATTTTAAGCAGTAAGTCTTGCAGTAACTTTTATACAGCAAAAATTAATTGAAACATTCTCTCTCATACCCCTTTCTTTTTTCTCCTTTCTTTCCATCTTCCTTTCTTCCTTCCTTTCATTATTCTTTTTCTTTTGTCTTTCTTTATTCTTCTCTCTTTGTTCATTCTCTTCCTATGTAATGAGTCCATGTATAAAGGATACAGGTTAAATTCGATGTCTAAGAAAATTTTTAATAAGTGAGGGAAACAACAAGTTAGACCATGAGAGGGAGACCTAACTGTGCATCAGAGAATGGAAGGAGAAAGAGCGGGGGAAATGTAAACATCTAAATCATATATTTCTAATAACTCTTGATCTAAGTCCAGGCTGATGTCTCAAACCCCACCTTGGGATCACATATTTGTGTGTTTCCCTTGGGGCTTCCCCGAGCAGTGAGTAGGACTCTGAGATAGAGGATATCATTGCTGTTTTAATATCTTGATTTTGGTTACCCAAAGAACAGCTACCTCTGCATTAATGTTCTCTTGATGTATCACAAATTGCCACAAATGTAATGGCTGAGGCCAACACTGTATTAGTGCTTAGTGCTATTAAGTCAAAAGTAACATGCTGACTTTCTCTTAGAGTGTCAAAGGCTAAAATTGATATATCAGTGTGAGTTCTTGTCTAGAGGCTCTGAGAAGAATCCACTTCCAAGCTCATTCAGAATATTAGCAGAATTCAGCTCCTTGCAGTTGTAGGGTTGAGACACTCATTTCCCTACTGACTTTCAGTCAATGGCTGCGTTCAAGTCTTCCAAGCCCCCGCGCTCCTTGCCACGTGCCCACATCCACCTGCCAGTCTGCCAGGAAGTATGGACTCCATTTTCAGCTGTCTCTTCTCTGATGAGTTGGATAAACTCTCTGCCTTCAAAGTGTTCATGTGATGAGATCAGCCCTAAGCAGATCATTTTAAACTCAACTGTGCCACCTAACAGGATGGGAATCATATAAGTAAATGCAGTAAATGAATAAATGCAGCAGATTTACATAGTCCTGGGAATCATGCAAGGGGTTTAACCAGGCTTGAAGGAGAGGGTCCTGGAAACCTTCTTTGGACTGTGGCAGGCAGTGCCACAATGAGTATTACTAGTGTTTTCAAAGACGTGGCTCTTTGTGGAGGAGAGTTAGGCAAATGAAGCAGAAACAACTGGACTAAGAGTACAGCTGACAACTTGAGTTGATATGCATAGAGAATTTTGCATAGAGGTGTTTTATTGGATGAGCAAAGATGGGAAATTTCATTTTGCTTTCTTTTTGCCCAAGAGTGGGGCACATGAGTCAGAGAGCAGCTCAGCCTGTGCCTTGCCCACAACCATCGTGGACAGATGGAAGCCCGAAGCAGAGAGAGCATATGTCAGAAGCATTAAACCGCTGACTTGCGGGAGGACATAGATTTTGCTAGTAACACTTCTGGATGTCAGTGACAGGGTGTGGAGGGCCTAGGTGCCCTTGTAGCCTACCCCAACCCCCGCACACACCTCATTCAGCTTTGCCTCCGGCACAGCAGAAAAGAGAGTGGCCGGAGTTTCAGGCCATCATAATGGCCAATGGGGGTGTCTGGGGCAATGAATCCTGGTCATAGTTCAGCGGTGGGGAGATAAACTTGAGAGTGGTTTCTTAAAAATCTTTATCACAAAAATTTCATTTTAAGAGAAATATCAATGGCATTTTATAATCCTAGCTCAGAATTAGAATTATGACATTAATTTCTATTTTACTACCTCTCACTCCTAGAAATATTTCTGTTATTTCCCTTCCTTGAAATGGCAATGAAATGCTCAGAAGCTCTTTTTGCTTTATTGCTGATTACCTGAATACCAAGAAACAAATTTCTTTGTCTGGTTCGTCCAACTGTTTGAAACTTCGATTATATTTATTGTCTAGGGCTGTAGATTGCTGCCCCTAGTACCAGGGACCTTTTCGGAAGACTTTGGTTAGTTCCTTCATTTTACTTTTTTTAACATTTGTTTTTTTATTGATTTATGCATAGAAAACTGGGGTGCAGGCCAGAGGTATGGGGAGTGAAAGGGTTCACCAGAGACAGAGTAGGGAGCAGAACAGGCAGACTGACTGAAATACACTGCTGAGGGGAGCAGCGGGTGAGGCAGGAGTGGTCTGCTGCGCCATGTGGGTCAGCTCCCTTGCCAGGGATTGAACTCCTGCTGCAGTGGTTGGTGATAGCTTGATAGCACTGGGAATTTAACCCCTAGGCCACCAGGGAGGCCCCTAGTTACTTCATTTTAAAGGACATCCAGGTGTCAACTGAGGAAAATCCCTACAGTGTTGTATTTCTGATGGTCTAGACTTTAGGAGTGATTATTGCATTTGTGATATCTAATCAAACTTGATCTAGGTTTCTCTTGCTAAGAACAGCTGCACCAAGTCTCACCTAGCCCTCTCTTTGGGGGTGAGATCACATTGATCTCATTGATAAACGAGTTGTGTTGTTAGGGTGGAGACAGAGAAGGGGTTGCTCTCTGCCTATGCCCGGGCAAAATGCATATTGTAAGTGACATTGACATTTCCTCTGTTTCTCAAAATGGACAAGCTTATTCAGCTCAGAGTCCTGACTTGCTGCTCCCTTTGCCTGAAGTGCTCTTCTCCCAGATCTCCAAAGGCCTTGACTCCATCATTCTAGTGAGTGCTCAGGCACTGCCTTCTCTCAGTGGTTCTGTGGCTGCTGATCACCCTTGTTTCTTCATGGTGCTTGTAGCTATCTGAAATCACAGTGTGATAAACTTCAATTGTAACCTGATGACTGAGCCCATTTTCAAATAGGTGGCTTAGGTGCAATGCTGAGAACAAAGAAGTTGCCATATACCCCTGAATTACAAAAATTGCTGCAAAAATCAGGGCCAGATTCCTCTCCTGGATCTAACCACATAGCTATAAACATGGCCATGTTACCCTTAACAGATGGGAAGGGGGAGGTTTCTGGAAATAGGAGCGGGAGCAGAATCAGGGGAATCAGGGAGCACTGGCCTCACATGATGGTGAGACTTTAGTTCCACTACTTCCACCATCATCCTGCCCAACCACGTGACCCCAGCATCTATCTCCAAAAGACTTATTCCTGCAGCCGGGGATTTCGCGGAGAGGAGGCTGGCCTCTGCCGTCTGGGTAGATGATGGACCAGCTGCAAGATGGGCAGGTCACCTTGGTATAGATGTCTGAGTGCAGTAGCCTGCAGCGTGGGAGTTATTGTAAGAATTTAATAGGTTCTGGAAGGTTTAGGGTCATCAACAAACAAAAAACACATGACCTGCTTTCACCTGGGATTATCTGAGGGTGGGGCATTAATGGAGCAGATTGAACCAAAAGGGTGTATACACCCAGGTGGGTACCCAGGAGGTGGTGTGCCTGGGAAGACCAGTATTCCCAGGGCGTCAAGAGGGCCATAAGGGGAATCATGGTTCCTGTTGCTCCAGGTGAAGGGGTGCAGATGTTGCAGGAGCGCACAGAGCTGCAGGGCTGACCAAGAGGTAGTGAGGTGATGAACCTGGAGGAGGCTGGAGGAGCCCCGGTATCCCCAAAACACTTCCCGCATACTCTGCTGGGACCCCACCATCATGGACTATTCCACCTAACAGATGCTATTCTGATTTATAAAACCAGGTCAGCTCAGAAGTAAGACATGAGAATGACAGGAGGCTACTCAGAACTCCCCGGTCTTCTGGAAACTCTGCTGCCTCACGCTGGGATGATCACATTGCCCTGCCTGGCAGAGCTGGGTGACCACTTCACTGGAAGGAGTTCTAGACACAGTAAGATGAGTGTCCAGTATTTCACTAAAGCGGAAATTTTAAAATGTGGAGAAAAGAATCTAAACAGGAGTGTGACTCAAGAAGGGAAGGGCATTTCTAAAAGTGCATGATACAGAAAGGAAGTCTCTAAAGCAACTCAAATAGTCCTCCAGGGAGTGTGCATTTTAAAAGGTCATGTACAAAAACTGAACGAACACAAGATAGCCAAGAAAGAAAGCAAGAGTGTCTTGTGAAAGCTACTAGCTGGGCTCAGTTTACACTTTGAAAAGTAAAGGAAACAACAGGCACCATATCTGCCCTTAGAAGAGAGTACAAGGGAAATGGCCAGAACTATATCTTGGTATATATTTGGTAAAGTCTATACCAATAAGAACAAAGCAATGTCCCTTCCATGATAGACATGGCCCAATGTCATCAACCTGACAATAGGGAGTCAGTTGATCCTCCCAGGGGATGTTGTCACGTTGGGGACAGAGTGCTGATCTCCTTTGTCAGTGGGTCTTGGTCAGCTCCAGCCAGGATGACCTTGGTGAGTGGAAGCCCACACTCCTCTGTTCATGTATAATCTCTACACCAGTCGCCATGGCCACTTTGCTCATGAGTCCATTGTCACCGCAGGGATGGCTGGGGAAAGAGGCTCATTATAATCTACAGAATGGATCATTCTACCCACCTGATCATTAAAATACTTCACTGAGGTCACCCCCTGTTGAGCATCACACAATGTTTTTGCCCATTGAGTAATATCTATCCACTAGTTTCTTTCCCAAAGTCCCTTGTCACCAGTTTCCAACCATGTTCCTTCTAAATACATGAGATTCAACCCTGGACTGTGCCTACAGCCCCTGAACCAGAATACAGTCACACATCTGACCATTTCTCTTTCTAAGCAAAGTCAAGAACCAAGTAGGTTGCTCAAAGTTCTCGTCACTAGGAAGATTGTTTTCAGCACTGTCCCCCATAGATGGCCCAGAAAAGGCTATCATGGTACATCTGTTCATTGTTGGGTGATACCTACAAATTGTGCAGAATTATCTATAAATTGGGTCCAAATCTTCTCTTCCTCTGTCCACTGACAATGGGGAACTCTATAGGAAGTACAGGCTGAGAGACAGAGGGTGGGATGGCTGAAGTAGGGACCAAGGAAATTTTGGCCACTTCGTGTAATTTGTGCCTTCAGGGCCTGTTTGGGATTAATCACATATTATGTACCTAAAATTTCCATTTAATTGCTGTACACACCCCAGTTTATGGTGGGTTCATTATGGCCAGTTCAGGTAACGTGGTAACTTGGTGAACAATGGTTAAGCATTTTTGTCTCTGTGAAAGGCCACAAGTTAGGCAAGAGCTGTTTCTCAAGAGAAAAACAGTTATTTGCAGAGGGTGATTGAACTTTACACCAAAATCCCAAGAGTGTGGACTATGATCCAACTATAAGTTTCTATCGAAGACTCCAACCATCTTCCTTATCTGGAATGACATCTTAAGTACCATCGGATCTGTTGGATAATATGGCCCAAGTGGCAGCAAACTTGCATGACAGCCTGGACCAATTGTAGAGGTTTCTCTTATTTTGGGGTCCATCCAAAACTAACTTTTTGGGTCACTAAGTGGGTCCAGGCTTTGTGTTGCATCTCAGATCCAAAGAGGCCCAGTGAAGGCTGTGCTGCTTTTCTGGTCGTAGAAGAAGCCAAAGGCATTGACTTATTCTTCACCACAGAAGGGATCCCCCATGCTTCTCACCACTAGAGGTCTATAAATTTCATCCAGGTAGGAGGCTCCTAAATTTTAATTGGACTTATTTGCCACATTTAATATGCAAGCATCTTACCATTATGTCAGAGTAGTTGCTACTTCTTGTTCTCTAGGTCCAAACACTACAATGCCATCCATGTAACAGGCCACAGTAATGTCTGTGGACATTACTGTGGAAGGGAAAGGCGATTGAGGTCCTTGTAGAGCAGATTATGACACAGCTGGAAAGTTGGCACAATCCTAAAGCAGAACGGAGAATGTGTATTGCTGGCTTTATCAGCTGAAAGCATCTGCTTCTGGTGGACCTTTTGGACAAGGATAGGGGAAAGGCATTTTCCAGATCACAATTTGCATTCCAGGCAGGGTACAAATTTGCTTCAGCAATGAAACCACATCTGGTAGAGCAGCTTGGTTAAGCTTACTATCATTCACCATCATTCTCCAAGATTCATCTGTCTTCTGCGCAGGCCAAGTAAGGGAGCTGAATGGAGATATGATGGAATCATTTTTCAAGTCCTTGATGGTGACACTAACCTCCGTAATCTGTCCAGAGATGTGATATTGCTATTTGTGGGCTATTTTCCAAGGTAGAGCAAGTTCTAGTGGCTTATACTTGTCCCTTTTCCATCAAAATAGCCCTCACTCCACAGGCCAGGGAACCAAAGCAGGGATTTGGCTGCCAACTGAGTATGTCCATTCCAATTATGCATTCTGCAACTGGGGATATAATCATGAGAGGGGTTTGGCTCCCCTGGACCCACCACGAGACAGACCTGAACTAAAATCCATCGACAGCTGAGTCCATAAGCCACAGTCTGAGAGTGATGTTTTGAGTCTCCTGGGATCAGTGTCAGTTCCGAGCCAGTGGCCAGATCTGATCATCCCTTTTCTCCAACATACAATTACCCTGGCAAAAGGCCATAGGTTTCTTTTAAGACAACTGGAGCAAGGTTACAACTATATTTGGGGGGTGGGCAGTGTCCAGAGCCTTTCCCTAGACTCCCCTCCATTTCTAGGGTTCTGGGTTTGTAAACTGGCTCAAGTCTGGTAACCGATGAAGGAGCTGATGAATCTACATGGTTAACATTCAAGTTAGACTTTTGTTCTTTAGCGGAGACCTTTTCGCTTTCACAGTTCAAGCAAGGCTCTGGTGGCCGTGTGTTTATTTCACTTCTGGGAGCTCATGTTGAACTAGACACCACCATTGGTCTGTCCCTGCCAGGCTCTCCCGGTTGCTGCTTTTACTCTGCTGTCCTTATAGTAACACCCACCTCGCCCCTGTCACTCACGTGCTGTCACTTGATCCCGCCGTACCGGATCCAATGGCTCCCTGTATGTAGGTTTCCCAGTTAAGTGACCACCGTTCCCACCGCAGTGACTGGTCTGTCCACAAAGAGGAGCAAGCTCAGGGCTCTTCAGGGGTACGGGGGCGGAACTCATCAATTTCTGCTTCCCATTAGCGGTGAAAGGTGTGTCTTCTGGACCCTCCGGGGCAGCTGAATAGATCTCAGATAACAGATCCACTCTGTTGTAGAGTTTCAGTATTTCAGCCGTGCAGGCCCAGGGTAGAGTCTTCTGCAGCACACGGAATCTTTCAGTTCATTTTATGCAGCACTTGAAATGGGAATACAAATCTCTAAGCTCATTCCTTCCTTTCTTCGCTTTGTCCAGCGAAATTAGGAGCGACCTGTCAATCTCATTATATTTGTTAGCTTGCAAACAATGTCTGAAGTATTCGAAGACGTTTGAATGCTTGAAAATACGACCATGTGCGGGTGAGAGCCCGACTCAGCCTCTCAGACCCTTGCTTCTTATAAACTGGTGACGAGGAACATAGCTGGTGTTGCATGTCCCTCCTGTCAGATTCCCTCGTGGACAATCAGGGTTCTCTCGGAGGTTGGAAACAGTCACACAACTGCAAGGAATTGATTTGTGAAATTGCCAGTGGGTATGGAAGAGAATTTTAAGCTTCAGATGAGAATCACAGCCCCACTGACTCCTTAAGACCCGACATCCTGGTGAAACTTTGACCCACAGAAGTGGTGAGATAATATATTTAAAAGTGAATGTTGCTTTTAAGTCACCATTATGGTAACTTGTGGTGTGGCAATAGAAACTTGATACAATTAGGAGTGTTTAGAGAGTTTTAAAAAGAAACTTTGTATGAGATATTAAATTCCACTTTAAAACTTTTATAATCAAAACAGTGCTATTTTTAGCACCAAAAGGCAATGAAAAAAGTCACCAAAAAATAACAAGTTCTGTAACTAATTAAGCATGTGAATGTTACTGGGAAAATTGACCAATCATGGGATAAAATTAAATTTATAGTCTTACCTAACAGCGCTGGGAAAAATATTAAAGCATTAAATCTAAAAAATAAAATGATGGAAAATCTAGACATGGAGAGAGATTTGACACATAAAAATTGATGACTTATATTATGAACTTTAATCAATCTCATATTCCTGGATTTAGTAATTCTACTTCTAGGAAAACATTCTCAGAAAACTCAAAAATAAGATAAAGATTTTTGAATAAGAATTTTCTTTTAGCATCATTCATAATTCCAAAAGCATCCAATAGGGAAATATAAAAATATATTCTGCAGTCATATTATAATAGAGTATCCTATCTTCAAGAAGAGGAAGCTATGCGCATCAGACAAAATTTTTTATTTAAAGTATTTTCTGGGGCCTCCCTGGTGGCGCAGTGGGTTAAGCGACACACTATGAAGCAAACCACAGCCACTGCAGCATGAGTTCGATCCCTGCCGCCGGCCAGAGAGGGGACCCACATGGCGAGGCAGACCTCTCCTGCCTCGCCCGCTGCTCCTCTCAGCAGTGTATTTCGGTCCGTCTGCCTGTTCTGCTCCCCACTCTGTCTCTGGTGGATCCTCTCACCGCCCACACCTCTGGCCTGTACCCCAGTGCTCGTATGCATAATAAATAAATCTTTAAAAATAATAAAGTATTTTCTGGAAAAAAAAACTCTCACTAAGTTATACTTACATGAAAAAGCAAGTGTTTAAGATTAAATAGAACATGTTGTATAGAAAATTTAGAAAACAAAAAAGGAAAAAAATATGAACTATGCATAATCCCATCACCCAAGGTCAATCATTGTTACCAATTTACTGGTTATCTTTTTAGACTTTTCTTGATGTATGGATATATATTTAAATATGACTTTAAATAAAAATTGTAATGACATATCATGTTTTTACTAGGGTAACATTGTTTTACAACAGAAATAATTAAGAAATATAGGAATACTCCTTGGGTATATGCTAGCACACCAGACCCACCACCAAGGCACCTATGTGCTCTACCATAGTCCATTGTCCTCGGTACACCCGCCCACCCTCATCCCTCTCTCACCTACTCTCCCCCTCCCTTTCCCTCTCCAGTAACCTCAATTCTACAGTCTGTTATTGGTTTGGTTCTGAGGCAAGACAATTAAATAAGAATGTTACTTTGGTTTTTAGTTTACACATATAATTTTTAAAAATTTTAAAGCAATAAATGTGTGTAGTTATAAAGTAAAATAATCCAGAAGGACTTCTAAGAAATACCTCTGTATACCACCAGGGATAAATATGTTTATGGCTTAATTTAGGATAAAATAATAGAACGCAGTTATTTCCCTTGGAAACCCTAATTTAGAATATGCAGATTGTTTCTTTGGGCTACCATCTCCCACTGCAACCTTTTGAATCTTCCATGACTGAAAAAAAAATAAAAGAAATCTCTTCATTGGAAGACTAAATGCCTATCTCCTGAGTATCCGTGCCTAGAATGAAGGTTGGCTTGACCTGTTCATCTACAGACTTTAGTTGTCCCGTGTCCTGTATTTAGTTTCAAGACTCACCCTCAGTGAGGACCAAGATCCCTAAATTCAGGCTTTCCTGTTCTTGACATCAGGACAGATCATCTCTCTTCTCAAATGTTCATCCACCTCTACCTACTCTTGACCTCAAGTTCTTCACATGTATAATCCACAAAACCTATACCTGCTCTCCATTTTTCTAGAAATTTACTGAAATCATCAAGCAGCTGATGATTTCCCTTTGCTGTGAATTTAAACCCATTATCATTAATACAGATGAATGCATGGGTGATATGCTTCAGAATATTGACCTTGGACATGCAACAGCAAGGGAACTTCCAAACTCCTCTACCTCATCCAAACCTCTTCCCTCTCTGAAGGTGAAGCAGTAAAGAAGTCTCCCAACCCCATTTTTTGCAAAATAAAATAGGTTAGGTGAAGTTTTAGTTTTTTTTGACATACCAGGCAATAGCATTAGTAAGGGGTAGATTGTGACTCTGTAGTGTTTGGATGCCAATGTAACTAGCCATTTGGTGAAATTTAGCCTTCTTAATATGATACCATTAACCATATGACAGAGTATTTTAAATTCATTAGCTCAGAAAGAATTTATTTAAAGTCTATTATGTACCTGGCCTGTAAGCATAAAGATAGTAAACATGGGCTTTGTGGTGGACACACTGTGTTTCCTAGAGGAAAGAGGGCTTTATTTCTAGAGAACTTTCTAGGATAGCCTTGAAATTAGTGATTTTAAAAAATAATATTTTATTACAAATAGTTGATCTAAACACTGAGAAAAGCCTTTCTCTTGAAAATTCAGGTGATTTTTGCATGATAGGAATACGAGAAAAGCAATTTAATATTGAGATTCAACACCAGCACCTCTTAAATTTTGTATTCTTATGTTATTTTCTTTGTTGTGTTGTCTTGGTTAAAGAGTAAAGTAGATCTTAAAATAATGTAAATTCATTGTGATGGCAGATTGAAAAGAAAATGTTAATTCTTAGCAGGAACATGGGTATAAATTAGACCATTTCAATGTTTATGTTTAATGAAGTGTATCGATGAGTTTCTTATCTATTTCCTAGTGTGTACTAATGGTTCTTAAATAATGAGAACTTTCCTGTCTCCAGTAAACTTTTTATGGTCTTCCCATTAAATGTTAAGCACTTGGGATCTATCGGTAGGCAAAATAAAGGACCTTGCTTTAGTGGGGCTTAATTCTAGTATATTGGAAGCCAAAGGATTCCCAATCTTAAGACTTTTCAGTGTTGGAAACAGTACTTTCTACTTAGAGGGAAACTAAGCATTAGGGGAAAGTGAGGGATATGATAGGAAGCTCATTTTTCAGACTCCCCACAGAAGGTTTTGATTTCTGAAGATATCAATTACACCTCCCCTAGAAAGCAATCTATTTAAATTATGAAGTGCTGGAAAATAAAGATAGGAAATACTCTCCAAGGAGACTGGGGATCTAAGAGTGTCAGGGAGGAGCCTGGGAATTTGGGGATTTGAGTTTCCCAGAGAAAAGGAGCAGGAACCTGCAGAGGCCATTCTGTGAGGCAGGCCTGCTTCATCACCAGCCAGGCCCACAGGAAGCCTGGGGCGTGGCTGGCTAGAGCTGAAGGAAAATTCCAGGGCCCAGAGGCAAGGCCCCGGGGACACCACAGTATCTTCAGCCTAAGCTTCATTAAACAAACAATAACAAAAACCTCAGAAAACAACAATAAAAATCCCCCATAAAGTGGGAGAATCAGAAATGAAATAAAATGGCATGGATTAGTTTAGTTGGTTAAAATGAACAACAAAAAAATGATTCTAGCCTTCAGGCCTTGTTAATAAAGGAGACTTCAGAAAGGGAAAAGATTTTGCAGAAGAAGCAGGAAGGATGTGATGCACCCAAAGGGACCACTACAGGGGAGTGGACCCCAAGTTTGTGGGGGGGTGCGGAGGTTATAGAGGACTGAGGCAAGTTGCCAGGAAGTTACGCAAAGAGAAAAGCACTGAGACAAGTCTGGGAAGCCTGACTGAGTGTGTGGTTAGGGCCCAGCACAAGCCTTCGAGTCCAAAAAGCCAGGAGGTTTAGGAGCTCACAGTCTCCCTGACAGCCACGTTCATCTGGTCTGTGCAGCCTTGGCAGTCTCTGCCTTGTGGCCCAAGTCATGGCCCGTCGCCACCAAAGACTGCCAACACCTGTAGGCTAGTTTTCCTGTTCTTTCAGGACATTCGGAGCCCAAGCATTTACTCCAGATGAGTAAATGGATATGAACATCATATATCTAGCTCTGTCCTGCTTTGAAAAGCAGCAGCTTTCTATCTGGTACAATTTGGTAGGTTATTGTTTTAGGTCTGGGAATGCTAAAACAATGTCAATATAAATTTATGGTAGTAACCTTCCTGGAGCCAAAAACTAAGCTCCCAAATCATGCCAGAAGGGAACATTCTGCACGTTCACGGAGATCTAAAACACGGCTTATCCGCTATGTTCTAAATACAGCTTTTATTATTTATGGTGTAGCATGAGCTGTGTGCACTGCGCATGTACATATGGTGAGAACAGCCTGAGAGCTAGAAAGGTGATCACCAATGAGGGGCCGCAAGTAGGGATTGCTCTAATGACAGTGTTTTGTACCAGGCTTGCAGGAAGGATCCATGACAAGCCAGGCAGTGCGATTCAGGTATTAACCCTCTAACTGAAGGTGAGCAGGATGCAGATCATGGGTATAGCTCGTTGGACCTGCAGAGGTTTTTAAAAAATATTTTGATCCTTTCCAGTATTTGAAAACTAGGAGGATTCATATAAAAATATTGGTTTTCCTACATTCCTACTACTTATCAGCTGTGTGACCACCTGCAAATAGCTCAACATCTCTTGCCTCTGTTTCCTCTTTTATAATCTGTAGATATTGATCAGATACACCTCATAGATTTTTTGAGTGTTACTTGAGTTGATCTACAAAAAGAAGACAGAATGGTGTCTGGCCCATTACAAGCACTTGGTAAAAAATGGTTATTCTTCTCTGCATGGAACTTGCTGTCAAGTGACCAGAGCAATTGGTCACCAGTTTAAAAATGTTCCAAGGTGTGGCAGGCAGCATCCATGCATGAAATCCACGGAGGTCAAGTGAGTCACTGATGAGGTTGGTATAAATCAGAGTGAATGTGACCAGCTGATGTGAACTGGAGTGTGACCGGCTGGTGTGAACCAGAGTGAGCGTGACCAGCCCAAATGGCAGATTCTGTTCAGATTTACCTCCTTCTTAGCAATAGTGCCAGAGCTTCCAATTTGACAGGAGAAGTTGGGGATCAAGCCATTTATATGAATCCTCTTAGTTTTCAAATACTGGAAAGGATAAAATGTTTTTAAAAAAATTTGTGCCCATCCAACCAAACGCACCTGTGATTCTTTTCCTGCTCCCAGCCAGAGGGCTGGCTGGGCCAATGAATGTGGCTGACGGGCCCCATTGGGATAAAGCTCTGTGGGGGCAGAGCCAAGCAAGCCTCACACCAGGGAAGGGTGTCCTTACCGGTCAAGGTCAAATCCTAGCTCTCTGCAAATAATGTTTCCCTGTCCTCTCTCATGAGGGAGCAGGACACCAACCAGACACACAGGCCCCATTCTGCCACCAAGCTGTAAACATGAAGCCTGAATAAGTGCTGTTTCTGACCTCCTGTGAAGGGGCTAGATGCTCATCCGACCACTTACTAAATGCTCCTCCTGATAAACTAAGCCCCTCTCTGCACATTTCTGTAAAGTGGCCGCTCTGCCTCAGGTCTTGTCTGTTGGCTGGAAAGAGGAAACACGAGCTATTTGGCCTGGAAGGACTTGCACAGTAGGCACTAAAAAGGGTTCAGATGTTTGAGAACTGGTTCAGGCCCACCAGCCTGAAAACTCAGTTACTGTGGTTTTGGGTTTTGTTTGTACAAATTTCCTATGTACTTTGCTTAGACACTTAACTGTGAGGCTGACTCTCAGCTTTCGAGATTTTGCTGGTGGGTGGCACAGCACAGAAAGTGATGTCTAAAACAGGAGAAGCCCTGTTATAAGGCAAATGCATATAACGAAAAGCATTTTCTGAGTTTGACTGTTTACTGTTTAGTATCGGAGTTGTCTCCTGGCCGGAGACTGGCCTCAGTTCTGTTGCGAACTTATTCATGTTATGACTGTAGCTTGCTGTAAAAATGAATCAATATTAAAACCACAGAGATTCACATAACAAGTCAAGCTTGGCCAATAGCCTCAACCTCACTCTCCCCACTGTTGAATCTGTTCTTGGAACTGCTTGTATTTGTTGCTTCTTGAGCTCCCAGGTGCCTGCCCTTCCTGCAGCCACCTTCCGTGGAGCTTGCGTAGGGAGGGAGTTCAACCTCGTTTCCCTGTCATCCCCAGAGCCTATCAACCGACCAGAACAGATACGACCTGCGCTCTTTGTCATGTCACGAGGGGACCATGAAGATTCAACCTGAGGAAGCGAGGCGTGAGGGGTGAGTGCAGTCATGAAAGGGCTCCTATAGGGGGCCGTTAATGAGAAATTCACCAGGGAGCGAAGGAAGAGGTTTGCTTGTTCTGGGAAACAAGATGGCCGAACACTTGGCAGACAGGAGGTACGCAATTTGGAGTGAATTAAGTTGTGATCCTTCAGGGAAGAGTGCTCCATTGATCCTTCTCCCCTCTTCACCATCTCACTTCCTCGCAACCTTCCTTCCGTTATCAAAATGGCTTGAGTACATGCACGTCCACTGATATCCTAGGCAGTGTGGTGGACTCATCTGAATTCATTCCCAAGAAATTTAAGTCTATTTAGACAGTGAGAAATAAGCTTCAGCTTCAGGATTCAGTAATAGAAACAGGAATCGTGATGTTTAGCTTTCCCAGAGCCAGCCCTCTTTTGGGTTTTTCAGCTATCAGAAGGTTTTTCTTTCAGTATAGAAGTTTTTCAGTCGTCCCTCCCCACCCCACTACCTCTCCTCCTCTTTCCTGACTTCCATTGCCATTTCTGTCATCACTTAGCACTTTTTAATGCAGCTAATAGCTCGCTTTGCCATATTCATTGGTTGTTGCCTCTTTACTCGGAAGAAGTTAAGCTCCCCCAGCACAAAGACTTCTGCCTGTTTTCTTCACTAACATATTCCAAGTCTAGAAGTTGGCCTGGGCACTGACCCAAGACCAGAACGGGGCCTCAGAAAAGACCCGGTGCACTTTGTATGAATGAAATAGACAAATCATGGGTGGAGATGTTTCTAAAATCTATTTTAGGGCCTCCCAGATGGCCTAGTGGATTGAGCACCACACTGTGAAGCATCTGCGGTACAGCAGCACGAGTTCCATCCCCGGCCAGGGAGGGGACCCACATGGCACAGCAGACCTCTCCTGCCTCGCCCGCTGCTCCCCTCAGCAGTGTACTTCTGTCATTCTGCCTGTTCTGTTTCCGACTCTGTGTCTGGTGAATCGTCTCACACCCCCACACCTCTGGCCTGTACCCCAGATCTTGTATGCATAAATAAATCTAAAAAATAAATAAATAAAATACATTTTATTTCCTGTCTTATTCACTGAACTATTCTGGATAGAATGCAAACATTGTAGGGGTGTCATGTTGAATCACTCTTATTTTGCTGAGTTTTTATGTTGTCTTCAGGGCTATAGGAATCTAGGATTGTTTTCTCCTACCTCAGGCTAGAAGAACCTGGCTAGATGGAGTATTTCAGTTCTAGTATAGCTTTTTTTATATACCAGCTGGCCGGAAGTCCTTTCTTACACCCCCTAAGAGTTTTGAATTCTCGGTCTGCTGAAGACTAGGGAAATCCTGAGCATTGGAAATAAGACTAAGTAAAATTTAACTTTGAGACCTTACTCTCTGAATTTTAATCACGTCACCAGTCTTTTAAGTGAAGCGATCAGTGTCTCTTACCAAGATGTGTTGGTGTTCACGTGGATGATGAGTGGGGAATGGATGGGCCTTGACCACGGTCTGCCCAGCAGCGGAGTTACCACTCTTTTCTTCCATCGTTTTGTTTCTGTAAGGAACCAGAAAAGTGTTCCTTCACGGGATGTGCCTAAAATTCATGAAACATACTCTACCACTTTTGGCTGTTCATGGACTTTTGCTTCCTGATTCTCTGGCTCAGAAGACTCCCTAGTTTCTCATTTTGTTTTTAAGACCTTCCTTATAAAGTTGAAGTTTCCAGTGGCTGAGTACTCAGAGATCTTTATAGCAGATGCCAGAGTGTGGTGCACTACCTCGTGTCTGGAAGCCACTGGGGGAGGGGTACCCTTTTGAAAGTGAAATATGGATTGATTTGTAGATTAGTGTCTGAGCCCAGAGCAGCATGAACATGCAGCTACTTGGACAAATAGCTCCCTTCAGCATGGGGCAACTGCCAGTGATTATGCCACTGACCATGACTTTGACTAAAAATCAATAGAGACTGGCTCCTTCCTGCTTTTCCAGATTGAAAGGCAACGTACTCTACTGAGAGGAACAGCTGTGTAGCTGTTCCTAGCATCTCTTTAGGGGCTTAAGAGAAAAAGAAAATTAATTACTAAGCTCCCTGCACAGTGAGTAGAAAAAGGAAAGAGAAAATGACTTAATGAGATTGGGGCTACAATACCACCCCTTTTATGATCAAAAATATAAACTAACGTCCCATAACTGGTCCCAGCTTGACTCCTAGCACTGAAACGCATTCTCAATGAAAACTCCTCCCTCAGCCCCTAGGGGTCTACCAGTGACAAATAACCCAGAGCCTTGGGAGCAAACACACGCTTTAGACAGAGAAAGCAAACAAATTTTGACTTATGCGAACTCAGAGCTGAGGGTTCAGATTTCCACTCCTATTTCTAGAGTAAGATTTTACTCTTAGTGATTATGCCTGGCTTCAAACCAAACTAAAGAATTCAGAGAGCGCCTCTGCTCTGGCTGGCACTATCTTTGCAGGATGCTTAATCCCTTCTTTCATCTTCACTTCCTCTACTCTTTCCCAATGTGCCCTCATCTTTTCATACAATTTGGCCCAGATTTTAGTTTCCATTTCTAAAAGTCTTTCTTCTTCCTGACCCCCTCTTGACAATCCTTTGATATCAGGTGGTCTTTTGACCCTTGATGGACCCGCTGAACAAGCTTTCTTATCCAGGAGCAGTAAGATCTCTATCTTATCTGTGACGTAACCAAGCAAATCGATGACTTTCTGAGGAAATGTTTTGTCTGATAACAGAGAGGGATGAGCAATTCTCAGAACTCCAGGGTCTCTGACACCGTGGATTTGTTAAATCCCTCAGTCATCCATGCCTTCAATTTCCCAACAAATGGGTTTCATGCCTCTGTCAGAGCTTAGAGATAAAGACAGAATTTACCCTTCTTGGATACTTCTCCTCTCTTTGTTCAGTTCAGTCTTATTCCCCCTTTAGAATGTTATCACCTCCTCAAAGAGTATTTCCCACCCTATGTACCCACCCACAGTCCTTTTCTTTTCCTTAATAGTCCCGAAAACAGTCAGCACTTTCATCTTTATATGTGGTCATTTGATTGCTGCTGTTCTCCACCAGAGTGTAAGCAGCAGGTTCATTTTACTCCTCATTGAAAATTCATTATCTAATGAGCTCTCAAAAATAATTGTTTACTGGCTGTAAAGAGTAAATTCAGAAGATGATTACAATATTTAGTGTAATAGCAGAATTAACCCTGATATTCACCCAAGGCAGATCAGGCTATTGGGTGGACAGGATAAAGGAAAATTTTCTGGAAATGACATGAGCTAAATCCCTGGAGGAGGAGGAGATAGGTTGACAAAGAAAATAAAGCAATCCATGTTGAGGCAGTGTCTTTAGCCAAACCTTGGACGTGGAGAGAACATGGCTGACCTTCTTAAGCAATGGCAAAAAGCTCAGTGAATTTGAGGTACAGGATGAGAGCTGGGGGTGAAGAATTGACAGTTCAGACTAGACACGTAGACTGAAGGCACATCATGAAGACCTGGCATGTCACCCTAAAACCTTCTAGTGTTATCCTGCAGGTGATGGGGTACTACTGGAGGATGTTAGGTAGGATGGAGGAGACCGAAGACACTCCCCCCTGAGGTGTGTGTGGAGACCCTCCTTGCATCACAGACAACTGGAGGACGAGCAGGAAGTTCCCAGTACCACCAGTCCTCACAGCAGGTTTCCAGGCGATGTGAGAATCCCAGGAAAATGGGGCTGCTCCTAAGCTCTCGGGAGGGTGGAGGAAATCTGGGTGGGATTAAGGAAGGGAAACATTTACTTCTGTTTCAAAAGCCAGGATTTAAGAAATTTGCCTTTAATTTTTTTGGGAAAAATGTGTTTGGTATTTTGAATGGCATATTCCAGACAGGAGCCCAGGAAGGCAGATGCCATAGCTGCTCCTTCAGCGTGAAGGTCAGTGATTGCATTTGCTTTCTTGTAATGATCAGTGGGAACCATGACTTCTGAATCTTACCACAATGTCTGGTGTGTTGAGGAAATGGGCACAAGAGAAATTCTAAGAAAATGTTGTACGAGAAAAGGAAATACATTCTTATTTTACTGTGGAAGTAATTTATGACTCAATCATCATGATTTAATTAGGACTCCCTTGAAGTCTCTCCTTCTGGGATGTCTGAATACTTTCTTTTCATTCTTTTAAAGAATTCTTACCCTTTTACATATTGACTTTAATTTCACCACGTATCAAGCTGCCTCTTTCCTCTTGGCTCAAGATTATCTCAAGTCCTCTCTCTTCTGCGCTCATAACCCTCACCAGCCTCTCCAGTTTCTCCAAAGCTCCCCTGTCCCTTCTGTGGAAAGGGATCTGAACCTAGGGAAAATCCTGGTTCCAAATTCCTTTAATTCTTAACACTTCCAAATATCTCATCAGCCTCAGCTAAAGGCTGGACAATCTCCCTCAGGACAAATGTGCTTCCTGTGTGGGAATAGGATGCCAGCCCATAGTGTGGCAACACCCAGCCAGTTCAGGGGAAGTTGTGAAATGAGCAGCCATCTTAACTTATCCCCAGATTTTTCTTCCCTAACCACCTTAACCCATTTCTTATCAGTCATATACCCTTGCCCAGGAAAGAGCCTGGATTAAAATAAGACTTGGGTTCAACTCCAAGTTATAGGATAAACTGCATGGATACTGGCAGAGTGCACCTATGGAACTATTCCTCATCCTTGGAAGCAGAATCCTTATCATCTTAGTACCAGCCATCTTAGTCATGGAGCCCAGTTACAGGTGCTTTGCAAACTACAGGGTGACTCAACTATGTGAGGGGGATGGTAAACTGTGTGCCCAAAGCCTGCAATGTGCTGGGATGCTTCCTGCACCTTCTCCTATTTCTTCTAAGTCACTACTGAGGCAGAGTCTGGACAGAATCTCTCTCAGTCCTGTGTGTTTATCCCTCTCCTTCCTTCTTCTCCAAGTGGGTCCCTATATTATTCCCTTAGGTTCATATTTTCTCCCTTCAGTATTCCACCAAAATATTCAGACACATTTATGAGCTAGTAAAAGGAAGCAGAGGACTGTGGTACACGGTGTGGTGTCCTGATATATATTATGATAAACCTATAAATATTGATGAGCTGGAAAGAGAATCCACACCGGGTGGCACGGCGTGTGAAATTCATACATCTCATAGATTCATGTCTCTCCCCTTTCTCTTTCTAGTTCGGTGGTTTAGAACAGCATTTCCAAGGCCTTATGCAGAGATGTCCAAGTGTGGGAAACTGGGCTAAACAAAGTTCAATAAATTACTTTATGGTAGGATTCATGTGCACTGGGAATTTTTCAAAAAGGGATTTGTGAATCTTTTTTCAATCTGGCTTGGCCATACAATACTTTTTTCAAAATGAAGTATCTGGTTATCAAATATTTTATCGCATACACTGTAAGAGAAATACTGCCCTTAGCAAAATCTGAAAAATGGGATAATGATATTTGGCCCCAGGGTATTTACAGGGTTTAAATGACATAATAGGTGCAAGCATAGTGCAAGGGGTCTGGGCACCACAGGCTTAAACAGCAATGTCTCAGCAGTTCTCATCTGCCAGAGATTTGTGGTGATACCCAGCAATATCATGTTATCAAAAAATGGAAAATAGAACCTCTGATGTACTCCAACCAGGAAGTGACTCCCCCTGCTTCCCTGCAAAGGCTGTAGCAACCCTTCTTATCAGGCCTCCCCAATTAGACAGTGGATGGCCAAACCAAACCCAGACAGGATTTCAAGGCAAATTGGAGGTTGTCAATGACTGGAGAGTCTTTGTGCGCATACTAAGACTCTTGAGTAAGGAGCAGAGGTTGGAGGGCAAAAGCAGCATGGAACCTTTATGAAGGAAGGATACAGATGGGATGCAGGCCGAGGCTTTGGTCACACGGTTAAGGTGGATACTTCATTCTCATTAAGGTGTGGGCTGTCCCCCTCTGTCCTCATCAGTGCCTTTTGTCTGTGTCATGGACCTCAGGATCCTTCAGGCATGCTCACAAATGGAGAGCTGGTGTGGGTGGACCTGATGACTGATTTGAGTCACGTTCTGGTGACTACAGTAGAGGGGGAAGATGACCAGACTCCAAATGCCCTTTCAGAAAGTTGTCTTAAAGTTAGTAGCATCAGTCACATAGGGATAAGCTAGCTGGTATATTCTAGATGCTCCACCTATTATCTCATTCACCTATGAGCGTGTTACACATTCACTGACTCTACACCATCCCGAGCACCCTCTCTCTGATAGTCACTGTGTAGAGTGCTGGAAACTCAAAGTGAAATGACAGACAAGGTTCTGACCCTCATGGCCTATGTTCTGATGACAGAAGACATTTGTTTACTTAATCCAGAAGGCAGGATATAACAAAAATCTCCCACCCATCCAGGTAGCTTATGTCCATAGTGGTGTAGCCTTTTAAAGGCATAATATTCATCTCCTGGTACAAAGAGGTGACCTAACTTAGATTTGCAGGCAGCCCTCTGCCTGTGGCGGGTAGCCCCACGTCAGACCTCTGAGGAAGGTGTCTGGAAAGGCAGGTCCTTCTGCAGGCCTCAAGTTGTCACAGGTAAGGGCCCATTTGGCCAGTAGATGACCCGGACTGTGAAAGGTCACATTTCTTTTTCACTCTTTAGATCAGGGTCATGGCTACAGATGGTAATGTAGATGGCCGCCCTGATTCAAGGTGGTCCAGATCTTTCCGAGATGATCAGCCAATCCCTGGCAAGTTTGTAAATGGGATTGTGAGTCAGATTTCCGTTGAGGAATGTTCCTGGCACACAGTTTCCCTTGGTTTACTTCCCACCTCCTGGTGTTAAGCATAAGAACATATGTGAGCTGCAGTATCTCCAAAGAATCTACAGATTACTATAGTGTGAATAAAAACCTAACTTCCCTCTTGTACTGTAGCCATTCCTTTGTTTCCACATTATCTTCACTGTACTAAAAATAGATTTGTTTTTCATCAACTATAAATCTGAGTAGGAAGAGGACTGTTGTAAATGCATGAAGAGTAATGCCAACAGTCATTCAAATACCACAGAAAAAAACATTGTTTTAACTTTCCCGCATGGAGGGTAAAGCAGATGTAAAAGGAATAAAGAAATGAAAAGAATGATTGCAATAAAAGGCATCTTGACAAATGGTGGACATTTCCCATAAACCTGATCTTTGTAGGATTCAGTGACAAGCATGGAGTGATTTAATACAATTGTGAGAAGTTAAGGAGCCTAGGAAAATGGAAAGTGATGGCTGTTGGTCCACAGGGATTCATCTCAGTAGGAATGCTTTCTCCTTAAGCTACTCTGGTAGCATTTGCTACCTTAGCGTCAGTTTCTTCTATGAATGCATGAAATATTATGTCTGTAGAAATGACTTCAGAATCCTCCTATCTGATCTTCATGATTCTTCCTTGTTTTTTATTCATTCATCCATTTATCTTTCCATCCATTCATCCAATATATAAGAGAGAGGCACTGAGAACTCAGGAGTTTATAATCTAATAAGGGAAATAAAACATCACCATCGTATAAGGTACAATATTTTGTCTGCACATTCTCATTTGTGCTCAAGCCTCTCTTCCCTGGTCTCAGCAAATGTAGAGTATAAATCAAGAGGATGGCTGAGTCAGACATGCGGGTTCAGTTCTGATCTCTGTTGTTGTTTGGCTGGGTCATCTTGAACAGATTATTTACCCTTTTTAAGTCCCAGCTTTCCTATGTCCTGAAAGGGCAGTGGCAGTAACTCCACTCCCATAGAAAGGTGTTTACCAGCCCCCAGCTCTGCTTGTCAAAGCGCTTTTGAAGAATGAGGTCCTCTCGGGGGACTGTACATACACTCCGTAGAATGTGCTGAGAATCTGAACATGTAAGCTTCCTGAGCTCAAGTCCTGTTCCGCCATCCTCTAGCTGGGTGACCTTGGACAAGTAATTTGTCTTGAGTTTTTTCAAAAATAGTTTTAGTTTTTTGAGGCATAATTAAAAAATAACGATGAAAGGTGTTTCAAGTGTACAACGTGATGGTGTTTTGATTGATGTATAAGGATCTTCATTGAGTTGTGTCCATCACTTCACATTTACCTTTGTTTGTGAGAAAAGTGTTGTTCTGCTCTCTTAGTAGTTTTCAGCTATACTGTGCATTATTATGAACCAAAGCCATCATGTTACACATTAGGAGCTTATAAGCTAGCAATTTTATATATGTGTGTGTTTTTACATTATTTTTCATTTTTGTGCACTGTCTATTTCTCATTCCTGTGAAATTCTGATCGCCAGCTCATCCGTGCACCACCACCATAGTCCCCTGTGCTATTCCCACCCCTTTGGTTCCTTCTCCTCCTCCTCCCCTCGGGAATGTCCCTGATTTATAGTTGTCTGTTGATCTTGATTTTTTATTTATTGTAATTGATTTTTTTTCCCCGTTAGTCCCTTGTTTATTTCCTCTACATTCCTCCTATAAGTGACACCATCCAGTATTTTTCCTTTTCTTTCTGGCTTATTTTGCTCAGCACAATCCCTTCTCACTCCATCCATGTTGCTGTGAATTCAAGCGAGCAATTTCACTTATATTTTGGAGGGAAAGATGATATTGAGATTTTCACAGATACCCTAAGTGAGTTGATGTTAGTCATGCCTTGCTGGAAATACTTGATGTCTTGTGAACAGGTGAAGAATTGTTCTATGAATACTGTTGTTTAACCTTGTTATTTACCAACAGAGCAGTATCTCCTGAAACCCTGTTGTAATTATTGCATCTGTATCCCACCAACCAACAACCTATATTTTAACAAGATTCTCTAGATGCACACTATGAACATCAAATTTGTAAGCCATGGCCTAGAAGCTAACGGGATAATGGGACAAGAAGTCATCGTTTCAGTTACATTACAGGTCGTTGACTTCCCTGCTGCACAAGGGGAAGATGGAGGGCTGAATTGAGAGATGAGAGAGATGAGGTCTATACCTAGAATTCTGAAGGTGAACCAGCTTCCAGTATTTAAAACATTAGCGGGCTCTCTATTGCAAAAAGGCATCTCATCGGTCAAAACATTTACACTACTACAAATTGTAATGATTGGTCAGATTGCAAGAGACATTCTTGAGTCTCCCTATTAATATTCAGAGGGACACAATTACCAGGAATGGAAGCTACATGGTCAAGGTGTCTGAAGAGCATAGCTAATAAGGCCAGCCATGAAGACAGCAGAGGGGGGTAGCTTGGAGAAGTCTCTTGTATAAAAACAATGCCCACTCAAGAATTTTAGGTAACAGGTAGGAAAGGAGATTACAAGACTTTGGGTAATTGTAATTTGCCCAATTGTGGACTCCATCATGTTTGGATAGTAGATGAAGTAATGATAAAACTTCTTTCCAATGCAGCAATGGAGCTAGCCTTCCTGAAAATTGAAGAATTGGTTCTGGTTAGAGTTCAGACTAGGTAGCAAATGAAAATACAGGGCACCCAGTTAAATTTGAATCTCAGGGAAAAAAAGGAGATAATTTTTTAACATAAGTCTACTTTATGCAATCTTTGGGTTCACCGTTTTATCTGGCAACCCTAGTTCCAGTCTATGGGGCTAGAGACTAGAGAGTTATACCTAGGTTCTTAGTGAGAATTGCTTGCAAGAAAAGTGTGTCACTCTCAGGCCCTCCCTTAGGGACCTGCAATTGTAGCAAAAGGATTAGGCAATTCATGTTATGAACCAACTTTAGAAATCCTAAATCTTGTTTTTCTGGGTTTCACAAGATTAAGTGACTGGCCCAGGACAACAAGGCTGATTATTTCTGAATCTACATTTCCTCTAATGAGTCATGTTGAATAATGTAACTTCGAACCTCATGATACTAAATTTGACAGTAGAGGCTGTTCTTACACGTGGTCCAGTAGTCAGAGGAGGGGGAAAAATGACCAGCAAAACAAAGTAAGGGAAGTAATAAAACTAGGCATTGACTATGGATACAAAAGTTCTAAAGTACTTCAAATGTGATTTAAATTAAGGTTGTCATAATAGTTGAAGCATGTAAATTTTTCTGTTGAACTGAAGCTATAAATCATGATTGGAATTTTGTTGACTATTAAAAAATACGTTGTATTAATCAAATTACTCCAAATGTGTCATTGACTCACTGCATAAAAGACGCAAGAGATTTTTAATTAGAAAAAGTGTTGCTGAACCATGAAGTCTGAGATGCACAAATGTAAATACTGTTGTTATCCTGGGAAATGTGTTAAAGAGAGGAAAGCATCAGCTAAAAAAGAAGCCCAAGATCTCAGGACATAATTTACACAAACAGCTCTTAATATATACAAATCAGTTCAAGGGAAAGAAAATAACAGAAATTGCCTTCGAAATGCCAACACTTTTGAGCCCTCTTCTGGCCAATAAATGGTGACAGAACATTCAAGACCAAATAACATCTGGAGAATAATAAAAGTGCAAGAAATGATAAATATATTTGGACTTCAAAAGAAAAATGAGGTCTAAATTGTTTCATTGGATCAGATGAAAATTTCCTGTAACTTAAGGACTTTATTTTCTCCTATCTCATCTTCTATATGTGTAAATGCAAAGAAACATTTTGCTGGATATGTCAAAGCAACAAGTTAACCTATTTATCTTTTGTGGCAAGAGGAAAGGAAGGAATGCATTTCCTTCTGAATATAAAGGAAATTGGATTATCTAAATCACAAAGGCATTATCTTTTCATTCATCTTCATAAATATTTGTACTTTATTGGATGGCATCTTAATATGCTCCATCAGGTGTTTCTTTGGTTCATTCAGTGTTTCTTTTAACACTAATTATGGGGGGTTGTGCGTGCCAATTAACTTAACCAATAGAACCAAAGCCAAAGCCACAAGTTCGTCAATGGTGAAGCCAAATTGCCTAGTAATATGGCCTTCATGTTCTAGAAATCACAGCTATCTAGAAACCACACCGCAAATCATTCCCAGCTCTTCTGGGTACAACTTCTGGAATCTCCCAGGTATTCAGGAGTCTCCAAACAAGCAATGTGTCTGTACTAATCTCTAATCTTTTTTTTTTATTATTTTTAATGTTTATTTATTACATCATCCTTCATATTTGTACAATGTATGATCTCCCCGTGAAATTCCCACCACCAGCTCACCCGTGCCCCCCACCCCCAGAGTCCCCTGTGCTCTTCCCACCCTGTCCTGACCCTTCTCCCTCCTCATCCCCTGTAGTATGTCTCTGATCATTGCCTGATGATTTTGATTTTATTATAGTTACTCCCCCCCATCCCTAATTTAGTTCCTCTACATTCCTCCTATAAGTGAAACCTTATGGCCAGACCAGGATGGTAGCTCTTGATCTGAGGTCATGGGGTCAATGAAGATGACACTTATTCCAGTTAAGAAATATGTTAAGATGATCTTTCTGAGTAAGGCTTATATTAGAACATATTGCCACTTCTTTTTTTTTTTTTGAGATTGTGTCCCTGGATTTGAAAACACTATAACTTAACAGAATATTCTAAAGGTAACATTGTAAGAGCCTCAGCTATGACATTTTTAGGAGTTAAGTTTGAGGAATTACTGAATGCACATTGCCTCGAAAGAGGGCTGCCCATAGAGGTAAATTTAAATTAAATATATGAGAAATACCTAGGTCAAAGCTTTTAATAACTGCTTTGTAAGAAACATGTTTAATAAAATTGGGGAAAACAGCAGAAATCATAAAATCCTGTACAATCCCACAGAGTGAAAAAAAAGAGAAAATAAGTCTTGTTCTTGATGCTATTGATGTTAAACAAAGCTTAAAATTCATTTATAAAGCAAGGTTGATTCAGTACATTCATGTTCTTGTAACCAGAATAAGTTTAAATGAAACAGATCTTTTGAAAGACCACTTGCCAGTAAGTCAGTGGAAAATGGGTAGCTAAAATCCATGGAATATTGTCTGTGTAGATTATATTGCTTTTCTCTGATAATCTTCAATTTAAAAAAAGAAGTAGGGGCCTCCCTAGTGGTGCAAGGGGTTAAGTCTCAGCACTATGAAGCTAGCAGGAGCTACTGGAACACGAGTTCAATCCCTGGCCAGGGGGCTGACCCACATGGCACAGCAGATCTTTCCTGTCTCACCCACTGCTCCCCTCAGCAGTGTATTTCTGTAGCTCAGTCAGCTCTGCTCTCCACTCTGTTTCTGTTGAATCTTCTCACCCCTACACCTCTGACCTATACTCCAGCTTAATAAAATAAATTAAATAAATCTTTAAAGAAAAAAGTATAAAGAAACCTAGGTACAAATTAAATTAAAAATGTGATACTGAATAAGCTTCATTTGAGAATGCTGAGGTTCCCCTCAATTTATTTGTGCTACTGATAACACCAACTCTCACCAGGATTACAATAATGGGACAATGGCATGTTATCCACTAAATAATGTGATAAGAGTGTCAGCAAAGAGGACAGCAGATTTGACTTTGATTGTATCTAGATGTTCCACTGAGTTGTAAAAGGAAGAAAATTCAGTTAACTTTAACAGAATATTTTTGTTAAAATGTCCAGCATGGAGATTAGTAGGGTAGGTGTGCATGCCTGGGTGTACTGGGTTTGTTAATAGAAGAATGTCGATAGAAAGTGGGGTGTGCCAAAGCAATAAAAATGAGAGAGAAGATAAACAGATGGGACTACATCAAGATAAAAAGCTTCTGTACAGCAAAGGAAACATTAAGCAGAACAAAAAGAAACCCCACTGAATGGGAAAAAATCTTTGCGCTCCACACAACAGACAAGGTCTGATCAAAAAGATATACAAAGAATTTGTAAGACTCAAGAAAAACAAAGTAAAAAACCCAATCAAAAAATGAGCTGAAGAACTTAAAAGACACTTCTCCAAAGAGGACCTACACAAGGCCACCAGGCACCTGAGAAAATGCTCAACATCCCTCATAATCAGGGAAATGCAAATAAAAACCACAATGAGGTACCACCTTACACTGGTAAGAATGGCACATATCAAAAAAACCAACAACAACAAATGCTGGTGAGGATGTGGAGAAAAAGGAACCCTAGTACACTGCTGGTGGGAATGCAAGTTAATCCAACCACTATGGAAGGCCATATGGAGGTTGTTCAGTTTACTAGAAATGGAACTACCATATGATCAGGCAATCCCACTCCTAGGCATCTACCCAAAGGACACAAAAACACTGATCCAAAAGAGCACCTTGTACACCCATGTTTATTGCAGCACTACTTACAATTGGTAAGACCTGGAAACGATCCAAATGCCCAAAAGTAGGTGACTGGATCAAGAAGATGTGGTCCATATACACAATGGAATACTATTCAGCAATCAAAAATGAGAAACTGGGGACATTTATAGAAACATGGATGGCTCTAGAACGAATTATACTCAGTGAAACAAGTCAGAAGGCAAGAGGAAAATATCGGATGGCTTCACTTTTGGGAGGAATGTGAAAGAGCAACAACAAAAAAAAAAAAAAAAAGAAGAGAAAGCTCAAGGAAATGGGCAATTACAAACAAACAACCACAACAAACTCAACAAGACCAAAGGTCAAAGACAAACTAAAGGGACTATGGGGGAGCGGGAAGGGGAGGGTGGGCAAAGATGGGGATGAGGGTAGAAGGAGCACAAGGGGCTGAGAGGATGGCGCACGGGTGAAATGGTGGCAGGAACTCCCTGGGGAATACAACTGGTGTAAAATACAATTAAATAAATATAATTTAAAAAAAAGAAAGTGGGGTGTGGTAGAACATTCCCATTTAATCAATCTGTATTATCTAAATCAAAGTAGAAAGAAATGAATTTGAACATATTCACAGACTTTAAGGTTTTACAAGACATGGCCTGGTTTTTAAAAAGTAATTTTGTAAATGACAGAGGATGAGGACTTGGTTTTCTCTCTTTATTTAATTTCCTTTCTAAAACATAGACCAAAGCCCAAGAAAGCACCCAGTTCACCAGTAACTTTCATTAAAAGTGCCCCAAAATTTATAGGTCTGAGATATTAGGTCTTTAACCACTACTTTACACAGCCCATATGTCACCCTTTGTATTTATGAAATATATTCTGTCTCCATATTAAAGAAACATCTAAAGAGCTACTGCTGTGTCCCAGCCACTATGGTAAGTACCATAGGGGTGCTTGTTTACTTATTTTGGGAAGAGCTGACAATCCCCGGAATGCCTTTCCCTTGAAGTCTGGCATTTTCTCCTTTTAATTCATCAATTTTCTTTAATCATCAACATTGTTGGGGTTGAAATATAAATGTAAAATCCCAGACCAACATCCCCATCCTCCTCAGCTCAGTCCCAAGCACCCATTCCATAGGAACCAGATGTGAATTCAAGAGATAGAGGCTAATTTCACCAAAGACGTGAGCCAAATGGAAGGTTCTGCCAATATCAGTGGGCGCATTCTATGGAAAAATACGCCCTTTGTGTGGCTGCTGCTAAGTTTGTTTTATCTGGCCCAGGCTTTCCCTACTGGTATGTATCAACTGAGTGGTCTCCTTCTTGGAAATGAATCACATCCTGCTTTGGTAACATGGTAGGCTGTTTTAAACAAGCACATGGCCCCGTACAGTTTAGTTTGGCCAGAGATTCCTTTGCTCTTCATTGGAATATGCTCTTTCATTTTCTTGGGCTTTTCAGTGAGCAGAAGCTGCATGAGAGCTCTTTGAGTGAGTAGCACAGATTTGAAAAGGTGAGTGAAGGTCTCGATGAAGAGCAAGCAGGAGAGAGGGGCACTGGCCACAGCTGGAGTGACTGGACTGGTTCAGGGAGGAACCAAGAAGGAATTGAACCAAGCAATAAAACCGAGAAGTAACTGAAGTCGAGAGCTTTCCTGAAACAACAGAGGTCTCAGGATGGACGAGATACTGGCAACGTTTCAATTATAACTGTGGTCCAGCTCAAGGTTATCTGAGCCTATGTTTCGTTCCCAGATTATCAATTCATATAAACAGAATAAATGTTTATAAATAAAATTGAGAGGGCCCTCCCCTGGTGGCACAGTGGGTTAAGCAAGGCACTATGAAGCCAAATGCAGCCACTGCAGCACGAGTTCGATCCCTGCCGCTGGCCAGAAAGGTGACCCACATGGCGTGGCAGACCTCTCCTGCCTTGCCTACTGCTCCCCTCAGCAGTGTATTTCAGTTGATCTGCCTGTTCTGCTCCCCACTCTGTCTCTGGTGGATCCTCTCACCCCAGTACTTCTGGCCCCAGTTCTCATGAATAAAAAAAAATCTTTAATAAAAAATAATAAAATAAAATTTAGAAACAGAATAACAAGACCAAAATAAAAAGTGTCAGTAAAAGAGAAGGAGGCACTACATCCACAAAGGGTCAAGGACTTTGCAGCTAGAGCAGAGTGGGCACCTGACTGAGTAACATCTACAAGTGAATGTTAAAGGTGTTCCGGAAACCAAGTGGAAGTAACAGTCGGCAGAGTGTCCCTAATGCGTCCAATCTGAAACGCCTAAAAGGATGTGAGAAGGGGGCCTTCCAGGCCCCAACACAGACGGTGCCGTGGTATTCCTGCCAGTCTCCTCCTCAGCGTACAGAGCAAGGCACAGGCTCTAACTCTCAGGAGACTCAGCCAAGCAGATAGTAAAATAGGTTGTAAAGTTGTAAAAGCAATTATGGCAGAGTTAAGGGGAAAATAATCAGAATAAAAAGCCCAGAAATAAAGAGGGCATATAAAACAGTAGCGGGACTGTACAGGTGCTGGAAGAGTTAAAGCTCTGGAGCTAGTCCTGGGGGTTGCCTGCCTGCCACTTCCTAGATGTGTATCTTCCTTAAGTCTCTATGCCTTTCTGGGCCTTTCTCCCCTTCAGTGAAGAAAATCATCACAACAACTTATGGCATATGGACGAAATGGAGTAATATGTACAAAATATTTAGCATAGTCCCTATGCTAAAGAGTAGAGTTATTGAGTAAAAGTTAATTGTCATCACTTTTCCATCCTAATTGTATGGATGGAAAAACAGTATTTTAAACAAAAGGACATAATGATTTATTTGATAAAAGGTGTGATAACTGCCTAGATAGATGGGAATAAACATTTACTCCTTTATATATCAAAACAGTTCATTTCCACTAAGTGTCATAACAATTCTAGAAGAACACAGAAGTCAATATTTACATAGTCTTGTAGGAGAGAGGGGATTTCTCCAAATGGAGATAGTTGGAAAGAGAAGTAAAAAGGAAAGACTTGATTATATTAAAAGTTGAGGGGGCCTCCCTGGTGGCGCAGCGGGTTAAGCAATGCACTATGAAGCAGACCGCAGCCACTGCAGCACGAGTTCGATCCCTGCTGCTGGCCAGGGAGGGGACCCACATGGCACAGCAGACCTCTCCTGCCTCGCCCGCTGCTCCCCTCAGCAGTGTGTTTCAGTTCATCTGCCTGTTCTTGCTCCCCACTCTGTCTCTGGTGAGTTTTCTCACCGCCCTGTATTCTGGCCTGTACCCCAGCTCTTGTGTGTATAAATAAATAAATCTTTAAAAAAAAAAAAGTTGAGGATGTGTAGGTTTCAAACAAAATAAGTGAAGCCAAACAAAAATCAACTCACTTTCAACCGACCAGGAGATAAATGATAAACTAGGAAAGCTATTTGCAACATCGAAGGTAGACCATGGGCCCATATACTTTATGTATAAAGTGTGCCTTTTATTCTTTTTACTTATCTACTCTTATTCTTTTTTATTCTTATTATGCAATAAACAAATCTTCTATACCAGTAAATATAAATCTGTACATAAAAGTTTAACACCTCTGTTCCTCAAATAGGCATATGAATTAGGCATACAGTATGAGTAAGCAGCCCCTGATGTAGAAATATAAGTGGAAAAAATATAAGCTTATTAATCTAACAAATAAACAAGCACGTGAAATTTAAAAGAAGGTAGTATTTTTCTTTTTTTTTAAGATTTATTTATTTATACATCCAAGAGCTGGGGTACAGACCAGAGTCCAGGGTGGTGAGAAGACTCACCAGAGACAGAGTGGGAAGCAAAACAGGCAGACTGACTGAAACACACTGCTGAGGGGAGCAGCGGGCACAGCAGGAGAGGTCTGCTGCGCCATGTGGGTCCCCTCCCAGGCCGGCAGCAGTGATTGAACTCGGTGCTGCAGTGGCTGCGGTCTGTTTCATATTGTGTTGCTTAACCCACTGCGCTACCAGAGAGGCCCCGAAAGCAGCATTTTTCATCGCTCAAATTGGTAATGATTTTTAAATAAATTTATTCATTATTGGGGAGACTGTAAGAAACAGGCTCTTTGCCATACTGTTGGCAGAAGTGGAAATGGACACAATCTCATGGCAGGTCAAAATTTTAATACCTATCTGATGTACTTTGGGGAATCTAATTTTCAAAAGTATTCTGAGATGTAAAAAGAAAATCTGTTAAAATGTGAATATACTGGGGCCTCCCTAGTGGTGCAGTAGTTAAGCAACGCACTATGAAGCAAACTGCAGCCAATGCAACACGAGTTCGATCCCTGCCGCTGGCCAGGGAGGGGACCCACATGGCAGAGCAGACCTCTCCTGCCTCGCCCACTCCTGCCCTCAGCAGTGTGTTTCAGTCAGTCTGCCTGTCCTGCTCCCCACTCTGTCTCTGGTGGATCCTCTCACCTCCCGCGACTCTGGCTTGTACCCCAGCTCTTGTATGTATAAATAAATAAATCTTAAAACAAATTTTTTTTTTAAAAATGTGAATATAGTTTCGCAGCACTTTTTAATAATAGCAAGCAATTCAGTCACCTTAACATCTATAACATGTTACCAGTTAAACAAATATTAGTGCCTCTTTGGTGACCTTGAGATGAATCCCTGGAACCTCTTGGTTCTCTGACTGTAAGACCCCCAATTGCTGCACCCTGAATATATCACTTGCTTATAAAGAATTGGAGAAACAAAAGTCAGAATATTTTGCTCAATAGATGTTCAACTAATGTGGCAAGAGAATAACATTTAATGTAGAAAGATGCACTAACAAAATTATATGTGCGCATATACACACAGATACACACACAGAGATTAACAAATGATTTGTCCAATGTGATCTCAGATACTTGCATAGGACTTAATATGAATGTTGTTCCCCGATGATGAAACTAAGAGTTATCTTTATTTTCTACCTCTCCAAATTAAACTTTTCCTTTATAAGAGCCATGTATAACTTTATAGAGACTAAAGGAGTTATGGTTATTTAAGTATATAATTGTGTTTCTTTGCATTATTTGATATAACTTTTATCTTACATCTTTCTCCATGAACTGGTGTTGATTTATACATTTACAACTTAAAGTGTAATGTAGAATGTGAGCTTTTTATTTTATTTTATTTTTTTTTAGATTTATTTATTTATGCATACAAGCACTGGGGTACAGGCCAGAGGTGTGGGGGGGTGAGAGGGTTCACCACAGAGAGCGGGGAGCAGAACAGGCAGATCAACTGAAGTACACTGCTGAGGGGAGCAGCGGGCACAGCAGGAGAGGTCTGCCACACCGTGTGGGTACCCCCCTGGCCGGCAGCAGGGATCGAACTCGTGCTGCAGTGGCTGCGTTTTGCTTCACAGTGCGTTGCTTAACCCACTGCGCCACCAGGGAGGCCCGAATGTGAGCTTTTTAAAGAAATATCTAATGTCTGAATCAGAATTTGGTTCTCAAAAATATCATTTTTGAAAGTCCAGCGAGAGAGTGGCAAAGTGAAGATTTTGGGCAAATGTAGACACCTACATTCCTCAACATGGAAGAAAAGGAGGAAAGTAATAATGTGACCGCCTGGAATCAGCCAGAAAGCAGACAGTTTAATGGGTCACACAAATAGTTCCTGATATACTAACCTCAGTCGAATTCTCAAACAAAAAATAATAGAAGTTACACATAAATCAAGAGAAATGGACCTCAAACAAAACATAGAAAGAAGCCCTCCCCCAAAAAATGCCAAAAACAAGACAAAGCAAAACAGAAAGCAAAAACAAAACAAAACAGCAATAAGCATTTATATCTCAATAACCACCTTAAACACAAATGGCATGAACTCACCAGTCAAAAGATGCAGAGTGGTTAAATGGATTTCAAAACAAAACCCTACTTTCTGCTGTTTAAAAGAAACCCAACTCACCAACAAAGACAAACACAGACTTAGAATTAAGGGTTGGAAGACAGTTATACATACAAATGGCAACCAAAAAGTCAGGAACAGCTCTATTTATAGCTTATAAAATGGACTTTTAGTTAAGCAAGGTAGTAAGAGATAAAGAAAGACACTATATTATGATGAAAGGTCTAATACAAAAAGAAATACCACTGATAAATATACATGTACCAAATTACTGAGATTCCTAAAACAACAAAACTAAAGAGAGATACTGGAAACAACACATAGTTCTAGGAGGCCTTAGTACCCCACTTACAATGATGGACAGATGGACAAGACAAAGTATAAATAAGGAAATGACAATTTTAAAAGAGGAGCTGGACCTAATAGGTTTAACAGACATCTATAGATCACTTCCCCCAAAACTGCTGCATTCACATTTTTGCAAGTACACTTGGGACGTTTTCAAGAATATCTTGGGACACTAGTCAATTGTCAAAAAAACCACAAGGATCAAAATTATACCTAGTTCTTTCTCTAACCACAATGCCACAAAACTAGAAATTAACCACACACACACAAAAGAAAAACAGGGAAAACTATGAATACATGGAGATTTAACTTTGTGCCACTTAACAGCAGCTGGAGAAAAGAGGAAATCAAAGTAGGAAATTAAAAAAATACCTGAGACAAATGAAAATGATGATGTAAATTACCAGGACCTGCGGGGTGCAGTGAAAGCAGCCTTAGGGAGAAGATAATTGCGATACTGGCCCATATTAAAAAGAAAAATCTCAAACAACCTAATACAGCTAAAGCAATTTTAAAGATAGGAACAAATCAGATCCAAAGTTAGTGGAAGGAAGGAAGTAATAAAAATAAGAGGGGACAGAAATGAAAGAGAAATCAGAAAGACTATGCAAAAAAATAAATGAAACAAAGAGCTGGTGTTTCAAAAAGATAAAGAAGATAGACAAACCTCAATACAGGCAAAAAAAAGAAAAAATAATAGAGAAAGGGAGGAAGAAAAGGAGGGAGAAAGGAGGAGAAAGAGGAGGAGGAAGAGGAAAAGTCATTCTTAGAATTCCACCTGCCATAGGAAGCTCCAAGTATGGCCCAGGTCAGCATAAAACCAACCTTTCTTCTAGACTAGCATAAGGTTAGCCCTGGACATCTGCCCATAGGGCACAGCAAGCAACCAGGAAGTTCAAGTCCAGAATGGGGTTTGTTTTATATTAGCAGTGGGTTAGACTGCTAATAAAATTACTTACTGATTTTAATCATTGAAAGTTCTCTTTTGAGGCTTCCCTGGTGGCCTAGGGGTAAAGTCTCAGCACTCTCTCCACTATGGCCTGAGTTCAATCCCCAGCTAGGAAACTGACCCTCACATGATGCAGCAGACCTCTCCTGTCTCACTTGTTGTTCCCCTTAGCAGTGTACTAGAAAAAAATCCATCTGTTCTGCTCCCCACTCTGTCTCTGGTGAATCTTCTCACCCCCCCGCACTGCTGGCCTCCACCCCAGTTTTTCTATGCAATATAAAAAAAAGTTCTTTTTTGCATATTCTCGATTTTTAGAAGAGTAAGTTGATTAGTATTCATTCAGTCTTGCAGAAGTATCTGCAGTGTACAAGAGGAGTTTCAGTCAAATCCAACTTTCCTCCCTTCTTGCTTTTCTGGCCTCCCCGGAGGCCCGACAGACTAAAGACATACAGGTTTTACCCCACACCAACTAGAATCAAAATCCCATTATTGGATCAGATTCCCAGGCAAATCAAAGACTAAAGAAGACAGGAAGGAAACCACAAAATGCATGAAATCTTTCTTAAGAGAATCCCTTATTTTCTTAAGCACTGGCTTCCTGTTCATTTGACCAGGTAGATTCATTTTAAGTTTAAAAAAAAAAAAAGTTGAACTTTAGAAATCCTGCCTAAGTCCATTTTCATGTGGTTTAGAATTCTTCTGAGAACCAGTTATTTCTTCAATCACTCTTCCCTAAGTGTTTCTTATTCTATTTCAAATCTATAGGGTTTTCTGACTTATCCCTTCAAAGCGATTTGGGTAGACAGGGATCACAGAAGCCTCTTCTTTCCTTATTTTATCCCAGTCCTGCCACCCACCCAGAGCCTTTGTAGGAATTTAGCGCTATTTCTGTTCTATCTGGTTAATGCCAGGGAACAATACGCTGTTCCCGCTGCTGAAGCTCTCGGGAGCATCTGTTAAGTTGCTTTTTTACTCTTTGCTTCCTGTTATTTCTGATGATGTCTTGTATCTCCACAGGGTTATCCAGTTTGGAATTGCTGAATGGCTTTCTGATATGTGCCCTTTTCCTGAAGAGGAGGATTTTGGTTCCTTTCCTCAGAGCAAATGGACTGATGATTGATCCTTTAATATCTCTCCCCACCCCCACCTTCCCCATGGAAATCTGAAGAGTTATGAATGGACAGGCCCACCATGTGTTATCAAGAGCCACCCACATAACATTTTAAAAAGCAATGTTCTGGGGAAATTTTGTATTTGCAAACATAGGACAAGCTGTAAGAAATGTAATTTCCATGTATGAGTATGTAGCTCAGGCTCAGGAAGCATCTTCCTGACACACGTGAGGTAGAAATTAGATCATATACTTCCTCTTTAAGCCCTTTATTCTGAGCTATTGTCAGGGTTTTTTAAAAGATTTTATTTACTTATGCATACAAGAGCTGGAGTACAGGTAATAGGCATGGGTGGGGGAGTGAGAGGATTCACCAGAGACAGAGTGGGGAATAGAACAGGCGGATCTACTGAAGTACACTGCTGAGGGGAGCAGAGGGAGAGGCAGGAGAGGTCTGCTGCACCCTGTGGGTCCCCTCCCTGGCCGGGTATCAAACGCGCACTGCAATGGCTACGATAGCACCACAGAGCAGCACTCAACCCCTTGCACTACCAGGTAAGCCCTATTGTTAGTTTTGACACAAACATTCTCTCACTCATTTTCCAACTTCAGATGGTGGTGGGTAGTTGATAGAATACTGGGTAGGTATCTGAAGAATCACTGAATTTTCTGTTTTCTCAAGCCTCCTTCCATGGGATTCTCAAGAGAAACAAGATTCCTTTTACCATTTTGCTACAAATTGTCCCAAGGTCCAATTTTCTACAGGGAAGCATTCTGGAAAGAACCCAGAAGACTTCTTCTCCTCACACAGACCTGAGTGCACCAGTGTGGAAAAGAATAATGTAGCAGAGACAAGACAGCGGTGTTGAAGTTTGCATACTGGCCAGGCAGCTGCCAGAAGGAAGGATGTATCATAGAAAGGAATTACCACATTTGGTGATACATCTCTCCACTCTCCTACTTTTTGACTAGTGGCCTCCATTCCATCTTTAAAATACACCAAGTTCTTTTCTCTCTGACTTTGCATTTGTTACTAATACTCTTCCCCAAGAAAGCTACTTCCTGTTCAATTTCAGGTCATAACTCAGATATCACCTTCTCTAAGAGTTCACCCGTCCCAGCCAAAGCATCATCCCGGCCATCTCCACTATCAGCCTATTCCATATCCTATGTCAAAATGTGGTGTTCATTGCTTGTTCCTCCAGTTAGCACATGAAGGAAGCGGTCTTGTTCCTTTCTGTATCCAGCAATGAAACTTGTTTGACTTGTGGTAGCAACTCAGGAGATACTGGCTGACTGGTTTCCGATAACCTCTCCCTTCAGCAATGAGAATAATCAATCGATGTCTTGAAATCTGGACAATCAGCTCAGCATTTCCTCTTCCAGGAGAGGAGTGGTGGCCAAGAGGACTTTGTGTTAGTTCTATCTATTGCTGCCCAATAAGTGACCCTGTAAAAGTGAAGGATGAACACATGCACATTTATTACCTCAATTTCTATGGTCAGGAATTCAGAACTAGTCCAGTTGGATCGTGCTTGCTCCAGGCCTCTCATGAGGTCGCCGTCAAGATGCCACTTGGAGCTACAGCCACCTGCAGGCTTACTGTGGCTGCAGGATCTGCTCCCAGGAAGACCCGCTCATGACCTGTAGGTCAGTGAAAATGGTCAGGCTTTTCTGCCCTCCCGCCATTGGTGTTGATGATGGACACCTGCAATCCTGCACACATGCCGGATGGCCAGCACCTTAAGTGGCGTGTGGACATGCGCAAGCGGGTGCACCTGGGCTGAGATATAAGGGTGGCGTCACGAGGATGCCAGGGGGTTGGCGGACTTCCTAGCCCCCAGCCATCCTCACTCTCTGGGCTGTTGCTGCTTACTGCTTATTCTTCTCTTTCTGCTCTCCGCTCTCCTCTTCTCTCTCTCTCTTCCTCTCTCCCTCTCTCGCAGCAGAAGAGCAACTTTTCTAAAATATTTGACTACATCTAATACATCTCAAGATGGGAACTGCGGACACTCTGAGTTGGAGTCTAGAATGTGGACTGAAGACCGGGCCCCATGAGGCCTATGTGGTGGCCTAGGGGTTAAGTCTAAGCACTGTCATCCCATGACCTGAGTTTGCTCCCCAGCTAGGGAGGGGACGTCCCCCACATGGCACAGCAGACCTCTCCTGTCTCGCCCATTGCTCCCCTCAGCAGTGTGTTTCACTAGATCTGCCTGTTCTGCTCCCCACTCTGTTTCTGGTGACTGCTCTCACCTACCGCACCTCTGGCCTGTACCCCAGTTCTTGTATGCATAAATAAATCTTTAGAAAATGAAAAAGCTGTTGCACCCCTATCATCAGGGTCTCTCTATTATATCCAACAAGTATATGTGGGACCACAGTCTGCAGCGTGGTCCTCTGTGTTTGGCTGTTGTGACATCTGGACTCTCCGTCTAACTGCTCCATCTGAAAGCCCCTTAATGCTTTGCTTTTGAATGACTCTTCGCCCTCTGGGAGCTCCATCTGAGAGTGCAGTGCATTCTCGTGATTTAAATGAACTTATAAACCTGTGACAGCCACCTACAGCTCAAGCCAGACCCTTCCAGGAGCTTTGGACTCCTACTGTCAACAGTCTGACTTCTCCACCTAGCCCCAACATAGCACCGGCAACTGCCCACACTAACACCTCACCTTCTGTAGGGTAAAGGTTGATCGGGTCTTTCCACCCCCCCACCACTGTGATGATGGACACCTGTTGTGCTGCGAGCATTCCAGGGTGGGCATGTGCTAGTGGGCGCACCTGAGTTGGGACACGGGTTTTAAATGGGCGGTGTCATGAGGACGCCAGAACTGTGAGGACTGACCAACAGGACCGACAGTACTGACAAGCAGCAGCGAGAGCACCAGCAGCAGCAGCAGCAGTAGAAAGCAGCCAAGAGGGTGAGATGCACTGGGGGCTGGGAGGCCTGCCAGCCTCCCGGCCCCCCGGCACCCATGCCTGCCATGTACCTAGCCACCTCTGCTAAATAAAGTATGAAAAGCCACCAAGGGCTCCTTCCCTGACCCGTCTGCCCAGAACCATCCCGAACCTTGCTCCAGTGCTCCCTTCCTGCCGCTACACCTTCTCAATCTGCTTTTTTTTTATTAATATAAAATATATTTTTTTAAATTTACATATACTTGCCATCAATTGTAATCCCTATGTATTCCCTATCACCATCTCACCAGTGCACCATCACCTCAGTCCCTCGTGCTCCCATCTTCCCTCTTATACACATTTGTCATCTTATCAGTTGCAACCATATCTACCTAGGTATACTCCCAAAAGCGAGATGAAGGCTTTCATTCTTTCCTCCCATGCATCATACCTGTTGCCTTCCTTGAACAATCCCTTTCTCTCCAGTTCCATGCCTTATTCTAGGTCAAGTTATCATTTCCCTCTTGATTAGCTTAATTCTCCTCCCCAGCTTGTCTCCCTTGTTCTTTCTTAAAATACATGTGTATATCAAAAAAACTAGCAACAATAAATGTTGGCAAGGATGTGAAAAAGGAACTCTCTTACACTGCTGGTGGGAGTGCAAACTGGTCCAACCACTGTGGAAAGCTGTAAGGAGGTTACTCAGCCTCCAAAAATGGAGCTACCATATGACCCAGCAATCCCACTCCCAGGGATTTACCCAAAGGACACAAAATACCTGTACCCTTATCTTTATTGCAGCACTGTTTATAGCATTAAATTTGGAAACAACCCAAATGTCCAAAAACAGATGACTGGATCAAGAAGATGCAGGATATATACACATTAAACTACTCAGTGATCAAAAAAGATAAATTAATGCCATTCACAGAAACATGGATAAAGCTTAAAGGAATTATGCTCAATGAAAAAACCCAGAGGGAAAAAGAAAAATATCATATGGATATTAGGAGGAATATATAAGGGAACCAAATAAGACATCAGGGGGAAATTAATAAAATACCAATACAAAACAGACAGACAATTATAAATCAGACATACTGCAGGGAGGGAAAGGGATCAGAAAGAGGGAGGGAGGAGCACAGGGTGTGACAGTGCACAGGTGAATTGGTGCTGGAAATTCTATGCGGACTGCACTTGAGAAAAGAAAAGAAAGCAAACATTGTTAAAAATGAACAAGGGCCCTCCCTGGTGGTGCAGTGGATTAAGCAATGCACCATGAAGCAGTCCGCAGTCACTGCAGCAGTAGTTTGATCCCTACTACCAGTCAGGGAGGGGACCCACATGGTGCAGCAGACCTCTCCTGCCTCGCCCGCTGCTCCCCTCAGCAGTATGTTTCAGTGGATTTGCCTGTTCTGTTCCCTGCTCTGTCTCTGATGAATCCTCTCACCTCCTGGGCGTCTGGCCTGTACCCCAGTTCTTGTATGATAAATAAATAAATCTTTAAAAAAATAAAAATGAACAATGATGTAAAATATATATAAATAAAAATACATGTGTATTCAGCTAACTTTGTATGATGACATTATTTAAGTTTCAGGTGCACGTTATTATCAACTATATTATGCTTATCATTAAAAGTCCAGTTCTATCCTTTGCCACATAATTGGCCCCTTTTACTTGATTTACCTATCCCACCTTCCTCTTTGTTTCTGTCTCCATTCATTTGATCTTATTTTTGCTATTTAATTCATTCCATTGGCTTTACTCAATCCATTCCATTTGTTTGATTTAATACATTCCATTGGATTTCTTTATATCTACAGTTTTTCTTTCTGCCTGACATATCTCACTAAGCACAATCCCCTCTAATTCCATCTATGTTGTTGTACATGGAGGATTTCATCTCTTTTTTTAATAGCTGAGTAATACTCTATTTGTCTTTACACCACACCCAGTCTCTGTCACTCAGCACTAGAGGTTGCTCCCGGCTGTTGGCTATTATAAATAACTGTAATAAACATGGATATGTCTATCTCTTCAAATTAGTGCTTCTGCCCCACATGGATGGCCAAAAGCACATGAAACAATGTTCATCATTTGACCCCACTATCTCCGACCCCACAACCCGTTATCCATGGTGCAGGCCAGTCCAGGGCCTTTCCACCCATATTCCCCTCTTTCTTTCCAGCAGCCACTGAAAGATGAGAAGCTGCAAGGAAGAGAAGTGCCAGATTCTTGCTGCAGAAGGACCCAGGATCCACCGGGCCATGTCCCCTCCTGCCTCCTGGCTTCTCCTTTCTTCCCTTTCCATTTTTTCTATCCCCTGGTGATTTTCAGTGCTTCCCAGGAAATGCAAATCACAACAACAATGATGCATCACCTTACACCATGAGAACAGTTATTATCTAAAAGACAAGAAGCAACAAGTGTTGGAGAGGCTGTCAAGAGAAGAAATCTCGAGTTTTTTTAATCCCGTCCTAAACTTTGTTACAAACCTGCCAGTGTTCTGTCTACACATTTGACGGTGTCATGGACTGAAACCTTTTGATAACTTCCCCACTATCTTCAATTCAAAGTGAAATTGATATCACATTGCATACAAGATGGCCTGGGAGTCAGTGCCTGTCTTCCTGCCTCTCTAATTTCATCTTCTTGCATCCCCAGTAATGCTCAGCGGCATGTGCCAGCTTGCACACATGCTCTCTTTGCTTCTCCCTTGCTTCTGGTGATGCTGACCCTTCTTCACAGAATATCCATTTCTCCTTTGCCTGAATAATCCCTTCCCCTCCCCCCCCCAAGTTCATCTTAGACTAAGCTCATTCAAGGTGACTTGCTTGATTGGCTTCATCTGCCCCGACAGCCCAGGCCCCTCACCTCATGCTCCCTGATGACCCTCTACAGTTGCACACACCCTGACTTCCCAGAAGCCTCTGAACTTCTTCAGGGCAGGACCAGGTCTTGTGTCATTGTATTCTCAATGCCCAGTGCAGGGCACATCAGAGGCCTCATCAACATGCCTTAATGAACATCTGTTAACTAACAAAAAGAATGACCTGAGAGACTTTCCCTACTCCCCACCTAGTGTCAGAATGCAAGGAATCTGCAGCCATGCTTCAGGGGGATTGACAAACAACAGTTCTCAGGACTCAATCCCAGATCAGCAGCAAGAGTCATACAGGACATGGGCTTGCAGGTGCTATAACAACCAGGGCAAGAGAGGAGTGTCCATCTCCAGGGCAGCGTCTCTGGGCAGTGACAAGAGTGTGGACACCGCCAGGTGGGGGGACACAAAGTCAGGGAGGGTGAAGGAAAACCCATAAAAACATAAAAGTGAACTCACACTGGATGGATGGAAGGCTACTCAGATAGCCTTTGTTCTAGAAAGGTCTTAGTCACGTGACTAGGTTCTGTTGACTTCAGTGGAAATTGTGTGTTAACTTTATGCAAAGTGTCCTTACATGAAAAGTGTGCTCTTTCTTTTTCCTCCTTCCTGTTAGCTGGGACATGGGCATGTTGACTGGAAACAGAGACTCCATCTTGGATGATGAGCTAAGAACCATGAACACAGGTCACTCAGGGAAGAGCAAAAAGATGGGAAGAGTCAGGGCCAGTGACCTACCGCTGCATGCTGACCCTGCATCACCCACTTCGCACTTTCAGATGAGAACAACACTAGTTCCATCTTTAATTAGGCTACTTTCTGTTGTGTCTAGCCAAAGCTAAGTCTAAGAATTCTAGGCAGCTCGCACCATTTCCCCAGGGAATTCTGAACTTCTTGCTATCTTACAACCCAACTATAGTCCTGGACTTGCAGTGTAACATTTTTACTTATTCAGGATTTTACTCATTAAGATTTGTGAAGAGGCAGCCAGATAGACAGACAGAGTGAGCTGGGCAGTAGAATGCAGTTGCAGGCACATGCTACAGGAAAAGTCTTTGGTGTGCTGAAGAAGTCTCTGGGGAATGCTTTCACGGCTTCAGAGGGTGTCTTTTGGGCTGGTCAAAGCCCTCTCTTCTCAGGGGTGTCTATGCACTGTGGCCCCTGTGCTCAAGATTCATTTTCTATGGCCTTGGTTACACATGGTCAACCTTGGTCTGAAGAAATTGCAAAGAATAAGGTTGCGCATGTGCACGTGCGTGTGTGTGTGTTGTGAGCAAGAGATCACATCCACATAAGTTTTATTAGAGTATATTGTTACAATTGTTCTTGTTATTAACTTTTGCTTTTATGTCTTATTGTGCCTACTGTATAAATTATCCTTAGATATTAAATACAGGAAAAAACCGTATTCACAGGGTTGGGTGCCATGTGTGACTTCAGGCCACCTCTGGGGCTCTTAGAACTTATCCCCCACAAGTAAAGGGTGATGTGTATTTAACTCAGTCTGATGTGGCATGGAGGACAGGCAAAACTGGTCAGTGAAAGTAATGAAATGCCATTATGGGGTTGATAGATTAGTTTTGGGATGAGGAGATCCTGGAATATTAAGGTGCCCAGAAGACCTCTGCATCTATTTTTTAATAAAGATATTATTAATTTATGCATACAAGAACTGGGGTACAGGCCTGAGGCACGGGGGGCGGTGAGAGAACTCACCAGAAACAGAGTGGGGAGCTGAACAGGCATATCGGCTGAAATCCACTGCTGAGGGGAGCAGCAGGCAAGACAGGAGAGGTCTGCTGTGCCATGTGGGTCCCCTCCCTGGCCAGTGATCAAACTCGTGCTGCAGTGCCTGTGGAAACCCCACAGTCTAGCGCTCAACCCCTTGCACCACCAGGAAGTCTGAATCTTAATGACCCATCTCCTGAAGCCACTTTACCACCCAAGACCTGAAAATGCAGACTCTAGGCCCCAATACACAAACTGCATTTAAATTTGCAACTTTCCAGGGAGTGTTTGTTAATGCATCAATCATCCAGACTTGAGCAAAAATTACTTTAATAGACTGATAATTAGCAGTGGTCCTCTTCAAAGGCACAACATTTTCAAGAAAGCAGTGGTGGGGAGAAGTAGCACTTCTTTGGGAGAGGGCCGTGGCCCTTCTGCAGAGCTGAGAGGAGAAGATCGTAAGAAGGGTTGGGGAAGCCTTGGTCAGCTTCCCAGTTTGGCTCAGGGCCCCGTAGGCCAGGCATGTACTAACATCACCTCTGGGGCCCTGTGAGGACTGGTAGGCTGTCAGTAATGACCTACTCTGGTTTGGCCTGGGTCCATGTGCCGATGGAGGCGGCCATTCTGTGAAAGCTACTGATGAGGAAACAGGCTCAGTGAATTTAGGTAATTTTCAAGGGTCACAAGGAGCCAGTGAGACCCAGCTGTCTCCGACCCCACAACCCGTTATCCATGGTGCAGGCCAGTCCAGGGCCTTTCCATCCATCTTCCCCGTTTTCTTTCTAGTAGCCACTGAAAGATGAGAAGCAGCAAGGAAGAGAAGTGCCAGATTCTTGCTGCAGAAGGACACAGGGTCCACCAGGTCACGTCCCCTCCTGTTTCCTGGTCTCTCCTCTCGTCCTTTTCCATTTTCTCTGTCATTCTTGGGGATTTTTACTGCTTCCCAAACCTGACTGCTTAGGGAAAATTTAAAAATACAGACTCCAGGCCCTGACGTAGGAGACTCTAATTCTGATGACTTGGGACAAGAGCATGGCACATTCAAGAATGAGGGGGAAAGTCCAAGTGCCCTCATCATCATCCACCCAGAGAGGGAGCAGCGAGAGTCAAAGTCAAACTAGTTCTCTCCAGGCCACGCTACGATTAGGGCTACCAGGAGGTTCTGATCATGGAGTCAGAAGGAACTTCTTAGAGTGCATTTTTCTTGGCAAAATTGCTTTGCCATTTCTGCACAGCTCTGTCCGCGCACAGGAGAAAGCTCTAGTGATTGTTCTGGGTTGAGGACTGAGAACAGACCAAACACCTTCAAAACGAGTGAAGAAGAGCTGACACTGGCATCCTGCAGAGTCTTTCTCCTGGCAACTGGCGATCGGCAAAGCCGAATCAAGTCTGATGGCCGCAGACCCGACTGCTATTCCGAAGAGACAGGCCCAGGGCTCCGTTTACAGAAAAGGTCTCCAGATCCCAGGGGAGCAGTTACTTGTCTGTCCAGCGTGCACCACGCTAGGTGAAGACCAGCCTTACAGGAAGGTATGTTATACCCATGACAGGGGGAGCCAGACCAGCTCAAAGTCCCAGGATATTCATCCTGTTAGCAAAAGCCAACCACGAGCTCACACACTTGAGCGGGTCAGACCTCAGTAAGATCCCTTTCACCTGTTGCACACTGGCCTCTCCAGCCTTTTCTCTCCTTGGCGACAGTGACCTGCGCATCCTATAGTAGCTCAGCGTCCTCAGACATCTCACTCTCGGACTCAGCTTGCAGTCCCGGCTCATCCTGGCTGCAATGCTTTCCCTGTGAGACCTTAATCCTGCCTGCAGTTCTATTTTTAATCTAGAATTCTGGTAATAATGAAGTCCTGGTTCCTTACCTCTCCTAACCCATACGCCTACTAGGACTCTGCTTCTAAGAAAGCTGTCATTTTAGGGGAATACTGAAAATGGGTCCCAATTGTTCATGGATCTTGGCGCTGGCCAGAGATGTGGATTTTGGTAGATGATATTCTTGCTTCTCATCCTGTCAGGGTGTAGGCTGCAGAAGAGTTGCTGGAGGCCCAGTGGCCCTGGTGGGTCCTGGGGTGGGTGCCTGATGGCAAATCAGGGCAATAGACTTTCCCCCTCAAGCATCACCTCTAATCAGATGAACTTGTAATCAAGACTCTCCCCTTCATAGCAGGCTTTGTCTGCCCCAAGGCACATGCATACAGCATCCCCTCTTCTCCAACTGTGAATGGGCATGAAGAGGATGAAAGCATGAAGGGCCTTCTTGGGTACCCTGATGACCCCACACTCACCACCCAATCTTACCACCATCTACCATGAGGCCAATAGGAAAAAATCTCATCAGTTACAGTTAGGAAGCTAGGACCACCTGCCTCCAGCTCAAATCCTCCCCCATCTTCTGGTCTCTTACCCACAAATAACACTGCATGTCACCAGTCACGGTACCAAGTTCTATTTCTGCCCCAAATGCAAAACCTTTACATGGAATGGGACCCCTCAACTCAACATTAGTCATCAGTACAATTTCCCATGTTCTTTGCCAAGATGCTCCCTCACTTTCTTCTCTCTCTGAATTCTGGATCCGCCAAGAGGGCACAATTTCCCCGTGGCTATTCTGTCTCCCTCAGTTGCTATTCTTGCTGAAAACTTTCAATTTAGTTCATGCAGCTTTCTGAATTTGGAAAGCCTGCAACAGGCTGCTGCGTGTGGCTGGAGAAAAACACATCTGAGTTGATGGCTTCCTGTTCAATTGCAAACCACTTTCTTCAGAGGAACAGCCACAGGGTTCCCCTGCTCTGCCCGCACCGCTAGATGATTATTGCACTCCCACCCCTCCTGTGTCCGGTTGACGTCCCGGTTTCTTACTCACTGAAACATGGGATGTGACTGAGAATTCTCAGCAGTCAGCCATCAATGGCTCCTCTTCATGCATGTAGAGGACAATTTACCTCCCCGTCCCCTCCCATGGAAGAATGACTTTGTTCCTGTGGAAGACCAAGCTCACCCCTCCTAGCACCCCCGGGGTTCCATCTTGCTCTCCAGGACATTACACTAGAAATGGTCCCCCCTCTGGCATCCACTTTCATTTCCTGGTACTGCTGTAGTGTTGCCACGGGTATGTCATACTATAACATTTCCCAACTTAAAACAAAAGCAGCGCATTTTGACCATCTCCTGCACACATCACCTCTGTTCTCTAGCAAAATTCATTGAAAGGTCTGCCTATGCTGTCTTTCTCCACTTCCCCTGCCTCAGGGCTGCTACTAGCACTATGGTGCATGGTGGGAATTTTAAGTTTTATATTAGTTCTCTACTGCTATATAACAAAGGAAATGGCAACTTCATTTTTTTCAGCCGAAACCCCTGAAAATCATCCCTGGGCTCTGTCTCTCCTCATTTCCCACCTCCAGCCAACAAAACAAGTTGATTGTCTCCATGTCTACAGATTAGAAGCTCAGATACAGGCTGGATCTCCGGCCCAGATGCCCTGGGCATAAAACCAAGGAGGTCTTAATCAGGACTATGTTTTCCCTGGCTTGGAGTCTTCCAAGCCTGCTGATTGCTGGAAGAATCCATCCTTAAGGGCATGGGGTTGAGGTCCCCATTTTCCTTCTTGCCATTGTCTCAGGACCTGTCAGCTCTTAGCAGTACCCACAGCCCCTTCCACATGTCCCCACCAGCAGACACAACCTAGTTGTCTTCCGTCCAGACCATTTCTAGTGTAATGTCCTGGAGAGCAAGATGGGACCCTGGGGGTACTAGTTGGGGTGAGCTTGGTCTTCCACAGGAACTTCTTTTCCAAGGTGGGGGTGAGGGGTAGAAGCTCTCTACTTTTGGAGGGCTCATATGATTCAGCCAGGTCCTCCTAAAGACCAGCTGATCTTCATTATCTCTGCACATTTCACAGTAACACCTTAGTACTCAGTTTTATTGGCTAACTGGGGGACTGTCTTAGAATTCTGCCTACCCCAGGAAAATTTTCCCCCAAAATCATCCTTTCTTCTAGGATGGTGCAGGCACAGCCCATCCAGGATGGAGAACTCAGCCAGGGGTGCTCCAGCAAGACAGATATGAATCCCCCCAGCCCCACATCCCCTAAGCTGGGTGCCTTTGTGATCTTCTTTTCCCCACATTCTCTGAGTTTGCACCATCACCCTCTACAACCACCCATGACAGAACCAAAGCGACACCCACATGCCAATCCCACACTCAATTCTCATTATAGCGGTTATGGACTGAATGTTTGCTCACCCCACTGCTCCCATTCATGTTGAAGTCCCGCCCCCTGATGTGGTGGTCTCAGGAGATGAGGCCGTTGGGAGGTAACTAGGTTTAGATGAGGCTGTGAGGGTGGAGTGCCCAGGACGAGATCAGTGCTCTTATAAGAGGGAGAAGAGACCCCCGAGCTTCCTTTTTGCCAAGTGCGAGCACAGTGAGAAGATGACCGTCTACAAGACCTTGATCCTTGACCCTGGATTTCCCAGCTTCAAAACTGCCAGAAAGAGATGTCTACTGTTTAAGTTTCTCAGTCTTTTAAGTATTTGCTTATAGCAACCTGAGCTGATGAGACAACACCTGACCTTCAACCTCACCTGGCATTGATCATTCTGCTCTGGACACAATTTCTTCTCTTAATTTTGGGACACAGTTTCCCTTTTGATTTTCCTCTCACAATTCTCCGTTGGTCTCATTTGCTGATTTCTGTCCATCTCCCTTTCCCCTAATACTTAGGGATCCTTAGGCACAGTGCCTAGGGTTTTTCTCTTCTCCATCTATGCTTACTTCTGCATGCCTTTGGCCTTAAATGTCATCTAAACAAGTCCCTACCATGCTGGCTCTGTGCACATTGAGCATTTCCAATTGAGCTGCATTTGCTATGTTGAGCCTAACGTGTCCCAAACCAAATTCACATATCACCCATAAAAACAAAAAATAGCTCTTCAAAAGCAGTTCATTTTGAAATGTTCCCCTTTCAATAAATGGAAACTTCATTTTTTTAGGTTAAATGCCTGAAAATCATCCCTGAACTCTCTCTCTCCTTTCATTCCCTGCATCCAATTGAAAAGAAAATCCTGGGGCCTCCCTGGTGGTGCAAGACACTGAGCACCACACTGTAGTGCTTTCACAGCCACTGCAGAGCGAGTTCAATCCCCAGCCAGGGAGGGGACCCACATGGTGCAGCAGACCTCTCCTGCCTCACCCGCTGCTCCCCTCAGCAGTGGATTTCAGTCGATCTGCCTGTTCTGCTCCCCACTCTGTCTCTGGTGAATCCTATCACCCCTGTGCCTCAGGCCTGTACCCCAGTTCTTGTGTGCACAAATATATATATATATATATATATATATATAAATCCTGGTGGTCCTCCCTCCATAATATATGCAGAATCTAACCATCCTCCCCTCTGAACCCAAGCCACGACATCGTAGCCTGGAAGTTTGCACTAAACTTCTAAACGTTTTTCCTGTTTCTACTATCACCTCTATGGTTTTTCACCACGTAGCCGCCAGCGTTACTGCCTGAATAGGTCACATCTATGCAAGGCCTGCAATGGCTTCCCACTCAGAGGAAAAACCAAATTTGTACAAAGGAATTCATGGCCCAAGGCCTCTGCATTCCTGATCCTCCCTCTCCCTGACTCACTCTGTCCTGCCCTGGGCCCTCGGCTATTCCCACATCTCTCAGTTGAAATCTTTCTCCAGGAATCCACCCCACTGACCCCCTGCCTGCACCACTTTTCCTTCCAGATCTCACTGCAGACTTTGCCTCAAAGTTGCCCTCCCATTGTCTCATTCTTTTACCATTTTCAGAACAAAGCATTTGGTTTGTCTGGTTTGCACCCTCCAGCTGACCTTGCTACCTGGTCTAGAGATAACCTCCAGGAGAGTAGAGACTTACTTGCTTCATTCATTGCTGTGTCGTTAATGACTCAACAGAATAGGTATCCAACCAATGTGTTACAAGAATATCATTTGATCTCATCACGGCTCTTTGAAATCAATGATTTCTAAGGGTATTGCACTTAATTAACATTGGTGTCGGGTTGTCATTTGGTTCTAACAAAAGTACTAGATGGCAACAATTTACAATGTAAAAGTTATTTATATGATGGAGTGCTTAATGAGGACAATTTGTATTCTATTCCTGTTGCCAAATAAGTAAAAGGGAAAGTTGCAGAGTTTAGGGGCAATTCATGGTCCGTGGGCTCTTCACCAAGAGCCACGGCACAACACAGGGCTCAACAACAGGGCTTATTTACAGAGGGAGACTGGGAAAAGGAGAGTCTAAGGCCACAAACGGCCAGCTGGCCTACCTCAGATAGTGTCCACAGAGTCTGCAGTCCAGACCAAAAGCTGCTCGTGCAAGATGGCGTCCTCCAGTGAGCACCTGGAGCTGGCAGCATGCCGGCCAGCAGCGGGCCAGGACCCAGCTAGCGGACCTGTGGCAGCTGGGGTGGGCACTGCAGGTGCTGCTGAGGCCACAACCTGGCGTCTCTCCTGAAGCCAAAGTCTGTCCCTTCCTGGGACGTCTTCAGGCAGTGTCAAACCTTCTCAGTCAACTCAAGCCTTCCCAGGCAGCCTCTCTGAGCTGACTACAACCTGCCCAAACTGAGCCTCTCCCCGACGCCACCTCCGGTCTTTGGAAGCAGCGCCTCTTCCAAGTAGCCACTCTCCAACCCCCTCGCCACCAAGCTGAGTCAAGCCTCTGCTAATGCGCCCTTTCTAACTTCAGTACTCAATACCAAAGTTAGAAGGTACCTGCCTTTCTAACCTGATGAGCCCGCCTCTCAGCTGTTCCAAGCCCTACCTGGTGTGGTGTGAGCTTGACCTAATTGGTTCCAATGGGAGTTTGAACTTGTTGGATACATTTTCAAAACCAGCTCAATCTGTGCCCAATCTGCTGCCCTCCTCCCCCCCTCTGTCTTGTGCAGGAGCCAGGCAGGTGAGCTGCACTACCTAATGGTGCTGGCCAGTTCAAACCTGATCCACATGTCTCCAAGCCATAGTTTTTTCTCTCTCTCTCTCTCTTTTTTTTTTTTCCCTTTAAAACCAAACCTGGCTGCCCCTGGGTTGGCCATCAAACCCAGCTATCCTGGCCTAACCCAGACTGAGGCCGGTCAGCTGGGGACTGTTATTACTAAAGGACTCGAAAAATCTCCAACAAACCACCAAGTTTGAGTTTTACTGACTCAGGACTGGTTCTGCCATCAAATCAAGATTAACCATAGCATAAAAAATTATTTTCAAGTTGGTATTTAGTACATAAGCTAGAGCAATTAGCAAGCTAGTTTTTATATAGCTAAGCAGGCTCTCTGTGGAACACATAACTCCAGTTATCAAGGCTGATTCTCCTTAAGAGAATTTGAATGGGCACCCGTTTCATGTTGACAATCTCCAGATACTCATTAATTACTCATTAAAATATTGATCACAATTAGCCAAGCGCAAAAGACTGAAAGCACAGAATTGTGAATTGTAAATACTTCTGGAATCTGAGACTCCTTAAATTCACATTTTGTGCCTTGGCAGTCAATTTATGGTCTGCATAAACCAGAGATTCATTTCTCAGCAATTTGAATATGGCCTTCATGCCAAAAAAAAAAAAAAATTGTAACATCTATTTCTGAAAGGCACTCTGGAAGTAAATTAAACCTTTAAAATTCTTGATTCAAGCTTGATGAAGTTACCAAAAGTATCTTGCCTCAGAAAAGTCCTGCAATAAATAATGTAAAATTTTGCATATCTTTTGATTTATAAAACTGTTTTCTAAAACTTTACCCTAAGAAAACTAGCCTGTAAATGTAACTTAAATGGAAAGTGTGCAGGCACTGGAAGCAAGCGGAACTGGGTTTTCAATTTCGCTCCAGCATTACTATCATGGACGTTTATATAAGCCTCTCTGTCTTGGTTTCCTCATCTGTAAAATGAGAATAACATTATACAGATATAAGGACTGTTGAGAGAATCAGTTAATACAATCTAGTCCCAAGACAGATATGCAGCATGTGTATTATACACGGACTTTAAATATACATAGTAGTATATACACAAAGGGAATACGAGTCATAAAAGTGAATCAAAGACTAATATATGTTGCAACATGAATGAACCTTAAAAATGAGCTAGGGTAAGATGCTGTGCCAAACATAAAAACACATACTTATTCCGTTTGTACAAAACATCTAAAGAGTTAAATCCACAGAGACAGAGAGCAGGGTAGTGGCTGCCGTGGGCTGGAAAGGCTGAGGAATGGGGCCTGCTTTTTCATGGGCTTGGGGTCTCGGAGCGATGAAAAAGTTTCTGGACCAAACAGTGATGATGATTGCACAACACGGATTGTAATGCATGCCACTAAATTGCATGCTTTCAGATATCAACATGGTATATACTTTATGGTAGATTACACATGTATCTGACTATAAGAAAAAAATGTTACCTGGAAAAATTAATTGCAAAATGTGTTCACAGTAATATTGTGCTTTAGTCATCTATGTGCGTACACACACACACACACACACACAAAGGGATTTGTTCACCAAAATACTAGTGGTTATTTCTGAGGATGAGATCACAAGTGTTTTTTTAGTGTCATCTCTATTTTAGTGTTTTCAATAAATGTTATTGTTTTTTTTATAAGAAATAAAGTTTAAGAACAAAGAATCAAGTCAACAAAAGTGCTGAGCAAATGAGAAAGATGAGAGGAGACCTAAGACTAATTTGCACTGCATTTTTAGGAAATAAATATTCAGCATTATTTTATAATTGCTACCTGTCCGCTCACACCCTGAGCTGTGCTTCAAAGCATAGAGCCATTCTCTTTGTGCACCAAAATTTATGAGGAATCAAGTCCCATCCTTAACATCTAATTTGCAAATCAGTATAGGAAGGCATAAGTCTAGAGAGGAAGCAGCAATAATTGCACCTAAATCACAACGAGACAAGATAACAACAACACAAACCATTACCATATATATATAACTATAAATGCCCCATTAAAAATATCCTGACTATTCCTCCCCTCCTCCAATGGAGAGTTCAGCTACCAAGGTGAGACTCAACACAAGATATTTGGCAACACTACTTCATAATTGCCTTTATTTCTTTGCATAATAACCCTATGCAGAAGGTATGATTATTCATACTTACACACAGTGAAATGTGGACGGCGGTGGGACGTTCTCTGACTTCAGAATGCTAGGGAATGGTGGAGCCAGAACTCAGAACGAGGTTGTGGGGCCTGCAGCTGACAGTGCTCGTGGAGACAGGCCACCTCTTGTTATTTCACAGCCTGGAAGCCGATGCCCAGGGAGTCCTAGCAAATGTGGATCAGCCTAGGATGTGATGTGAGATCTCCCAGGTGAGTGAATTTCCACAAAACTCACCTGCCTCCAGGCATTTCTTGAGGGTACTGACCACACAACGCTGTTCGCTTCAAGAGAGGCCCTGAAAAGACTCCAGTACAATGCGACTTTAAAGAAACAGCAGAGATAACTGGTACTTTCCGATAAATACATCTCACGCTGAGAGATGAACAGCTCAACAAAGAATAGAGTCTGAGTGAAGTCATAAAACGTACCAAGTTCAAGCAGATGCAAATACTTCCTCTTAGATGGTACGATGATTAGGGCTAACAGTGAGATGAAAACCTACATGAAGATTCGAGCCGCCATGCAAAAGAATGAGCCTTTTTAAAGACCAAGGGAGACAAAACTTGCTATGAGCTTTGCAGACAGAGCCCACTGCCAGCCTGCTGCGCCCGCCCAAGCTTTTGTCTGGAGGACATTAATCCCTGTGTGAGCAGAATTTGATATCTGAGCCACATCCCCTCGCCTCCGCGGGTAGCCTAAAGGTGAGGGTTAGCCAGAACACGGACTTTAGCCACATTCATAGGATTCTGCTCAGTGTGGAACTTTTTAGTCTAAAGAGAAACATAAATCACTTGTCTTCATTTGCAACCATTCAAACATAGTGCATTATTCATCCAGAAGAATCCACAATGGCCTCTCTTTGCAGTTACATTTCCCACCCTGCTCAGAGCGCGTCTGGGTCTCCAAGCCACCTGTCCTCTGGGTGACCTGGGTCCTCTCCTGCAGACTCTGGTGTAAACCATGTTGCTTGCTGAGTCTCTGACCGCAGGGCGCCCTCTGTAAACACCTGACCTGCTCTTTGTTATCAGGAACGTCTAAGTAAATTCACATTCAGTCCCTGGACCTCCCAATTCTTCTGCCTCACACTCCTGCTTATGCCAGCCTGCAAGGAAGAGAGGAGTGGAGTTTGGTGACTCTCAGCGCTCCCCCACCCCATTGCCCTTCCCTTCTAAGGTGTTCTCCGGTGTCTTCTGTGCTCCCAGCCCTGTCTCAGCTGCCAGCCTCTTAACCTCACACCTTCAATCCCTGTACGTTCACTTCCTCTGTGAAGTTTCCTGTGTGCCCCCCTGGGGTGCTGCCGACTCCTCAGAAGCCTGGTCAGGGTTCCTGTCCCTTGTCCCTATCCTGCCCAACTCAGAGCTGGAATCTAATTAACTATCAGGGCTACACACCGAGGTGGGTAACTTGAATACACTTCCAAGAGTGAGAAAGCCAAAGAAGCACTGCTTCCCCAGCCATCTGCCTGTCTGTCCACCCATCCACCCATCCATCCATCCCTCCCTCCATCCACCCATCCATCCATCCCTCCTCCCTCCCTCCCTCCATCCACCCATCCATCCATCCCTCCATCCATCCCTCCCTCCTTCCATCCATCCATCCCTCCATCCATCCCTCCCTCCATCCATCCCTCCCTCTATCCCCCCCTCCCTCCCTCCATCCATCCCTCCCT